>QEPC01015142.1:631315-668564 GCA_003113815.1 Sphenodon punctatus | reverse complement strand
ATGGAGAGGGCATTCTCGGTAGTTGGGCCGCGGCTTTGGAACTCCCTTCCGGAGAAAGCTCGCCTGGCCCCTAGCCTGTTAACATTCCGGCGAAGTTGTAAGACCTGGCTGTTTGCCCAGGCCTTTGGGAGGGTGGGTAGGGAGGGCATTTTAGTTCCCCCGCCTACTTTGGTTTACATTGTTTCTTAGCCCTGTTTTAATATTTTATATTATTTATGAGAATTTTATTGATTTTATTGTATTTTTAATGTTGGAAGCCGCCCTGAGCTGCATGGCAGGAGGGGCAGGGTATAAATTTATGAAAATAAATAAATAAATAAATAAATAATTCCAAAATGTAGCAAGTTTCTTTTTTCCAATAAAACTGTTCTTTGGTCATTGTTTGTTTAACTCTAATCATATTTTTTTTCTTGTAGAAAAAATACTGAAATTTGGATTGCTGCCTTCATACTGTAATTCTTCAGTAAAAGTGGCAATGTCGAGGGTCCCCACCCCTCCGCCACCTGGTGAGATGTCCAGCGGACCTGTAGCTGAAAGCTGGTGTTACACACAGGTAAACTATCTGCGTATCTTACGTTCTTATATGGCCTCTGCTGTAGTACCGGCAGACTGTAATACTTATTCTCGCAATAATTCTATGAGGTAGGGTAGCGCTATTATCCTTATTTTGCAAGATGGGAAGTCCACATAGAGTGATTATGGGACTGGACAAAGGCCACAAAATCAGTGCAGGGAACTGAACTCATTCTGGACTAGCATTGTAACCACCAGATTATTCTTGTTCACATAAAAACTTCAGTGATTGTGAATTTTTCAATCACAAGTTGGATCTTCGGACTTCCCTTTCTATAGTAATTTGAACTATGCTGACACTTTACTAGTTCTTATCAGTAACTGTTACTTTTAGGACCAGTTGATTTAATATTTAAAATAGTAAATTGAAGTTAACATTTGCATTTCTTCTTCAGGTTAAAGTAGTAAAATTTTCCTACATGTGGACCATCAATAATTTCAGCTTTTGTCGAGAAGAAATGGGTGAAGTTTTAAAGAGTTCTACGTTTTCATCGGGGCCGAATGACAAAATGAAGTGGTATGGTCTTGTTTTGGTCACTTGTTTCTGTGGTGATATTTTTTTTAAGCTTGTAAGACTAAAAATAATCTATATTCATGATATAACTATTTCCATGAACTAATTATTAAGAGCGTGAGAGCGCTCTAATAGTTAAGGCGTGTTACTCTCCATTATAAAGCCCCAACATTCTATTTGCTGTAAAATTGGCATGATAAAATTTAGAATTGTGAAATTTGTGGTAAAGGATCACTGGAGTAAGCAGTTCATGCTATTATTTCAACCAAATCTGTTGAACAACAGCTGAGATATCACAGTTTGAAAACAGCACATTCAAAGCTTGTTTTTTCAAAAGTTAGACCATCTCTGCAGGGTAAAGGGGTTTTGTGTTCGTTGGGAGGAGGTGTAAGCCTTTTAGAAAATTCAAGAAGGCTGGTGGGGTGTGCCTTTTGGCTTGCTTTTTTGTAAATCCGGTTAGTAGTTTTTAAGTTAGGACATCTTGAAAATTCAATGTTTGCTTATGGAGACCATCCTGAGTGTGGAGTGCTTGCGAACGTTCTATGTGTAATGCCACTGGATGTGTGTATAATCATGTCTTTAATCTTTTTTTACTTTATTTTATTTAATGTTATGCTTTTGTGTATATTATGATCAGGGATCCGAGTTGACTGCACCAAAAAATCTTAAATTCTGCAACCAGTGAAGCCAAATTCTGAAAATTCATTGTGAGCATTAATATTTACATAATTAACTTGGTTTGCATCATAACTATGCATGCTGTGAAGCAAATTTGCAATAGGTTTGACATAGAATCACAACTTTGCTAATCAAACACAACTCAAATCCTCTGAAATTTCAGCACCTCCCTCACGCAAACATAGGGCCTTCAGACCCCACCCACTCACAGTTCATCTCCCAGGGGCCTATTTACCCTCGGGTCATGGTCAGGATTGGCTGATTCTGCGAAAATCATTACAAATTGCAGCAACCCAGTCAACTCGGGCCCCTGATTATGATGAATAATGCTACATAGTAGATGATGATGATGATGTTGATAATGTGTAATGCAGAGACTGTTTGCTTTTAAACAGTCTTGAATACTGAGGACTACAACTCCCAGCAGGCACTGCCTACCACACCCTATCAGTGTTGGGGAAAGAGAGGGAACTGCACCTCCTAGGGGGCAGTGTGAGTGACCAGCCATGTTTAGAGCTGATCTGGTAGAGAGAGGCAAGGCCTGTAGAAGGGAGAGAGATGGTCATTCTGATCTGATCCTGCACAGCAGGCGCCTCGGCTTGGGGGCCAGGGACACCGTGATGGCTAAACAGAGCTAGCTAAGCCCACAATGATGTTTGGGGTGACGAATCTTGCCCCCTAAACCCGCCCAGAACCACAGAGAGCATGGATTTCAGTGACAGCCCTTCCAACTCCAAAAACAGGGAGTGTCTGGGCTGCGGCTCCAATGTGGCACCACGGAGCGTTGGAGCCGGAGCGTTGGAGTTTGCCTGGGATGGTCCCAGGTGCAGGAAGAGGGCAGAGGTTTATTCCGGGGACAGGAGGCTACAGGCGGGATGGAATCGATCTTTCCGCGCTTCTCCCTAAGGAATTGAGGATTAAGTGGGTGTTCTGGGCTGATACAGTGGGTGTCCTGTAGGAAGGGGGCAGGGAAATGGTGGGGTCCTGTGCAGAGCAGCCCTGTGGGGCAGAGTGGCAAGTGTTGTCCTCTTGGGAGGACTCTTAAGAGTGAGCCTCAGCCCAGGAAGAAGAGAAATCCTATGGGGAAGCAAGGAGGGAGGGAGCATACACAAAGAGGGTGGGGACATTAAGTGGGAAGAGATGGGGCAGAGCCTCTGTAAATAGCTTCCACCGTGGAAGCCATGCACAGGGGGGAGCACTTCACGGAGCAGCTTTATTGGTGATACAGAATATGGAACCTGGTACAGGGGGAGGTCTGCAGAGTGGGCAATGTTGTACAAGAAAGGGAGCCCTGTCCAAGGTGGAGTAAAGTGGGGGAGACGTTTAGGGTCAGAGAGCTGCAGAATAATGGCCATAATTTTGCCGGAGGAGAGCCCTGAACAGAGGAGAAACTGAGTGAGGGGGCTTTGCTCAGAGGGAGAGCTGCAGGATGGGCAGCATTATGCCAGGTAGAGAGTCCTGTACATGGGCACAGCAGAGTAAGGGAGCCCTGTAGAAGGAGTGAACTAGCCAGGGGGTCCTGTAAAGGGGGAGGGCCTAGAAAGCAGAATGGCCAGAGTTGCACAAGGAAAAGAGCCCTGACAGTAGGGAGTAGAGTGAAAGACTCCTGTACAAGCCATGAGCTAGAGAGATCATAGAGAGCAGTTTTGGGAAGTTTGCAATGCTTCAACCGAACCCAAGTTGTTTTCTTAGTAAAGCGGGGAGCTACCTTGCTTGCAAGCTATCTTGCTTGCTATTTGAAGGAAGTAACCACCTTCTAAACTGAAGGGAACAGCTCTTCTACCTCGGCCTCATCTAAGTCCTGCTCCCATAGCGGTTATTCTGCTCAGTGTTCTACTACATCAGCAAGACCAATTTTCTCCATTGCATTGTATTTAACAAAAAACTTGGATATTCCATAATCAAAAAACCTCCAGTTTACAAGAAGAGTTAAGGCTCTTGCAAATTCAGTCATGCACTAAAAAGCATGGAAATTGCAAGTTAAGGCTCCTGCCTTAACCTCCGTGCCATGTTAGCAGTAAAGACATTGTACAGTCTCCTGTATTGTGTTCACTTACAACTTAGACTCCATGCACCCACGCTTGGCCTTTGTCTTTTGGCCCCAATCCTCTTCCTCTGTGGGTTGGGGGCAACACTTAAGTTGGGGACAAGAGAGCATGAGCTGGCCCCTCATCCTCTCCTTTCCCTTCATCCTTTCCTTTTCGTTGGGGAGAATGGGACAGCTGGCTGATGGCTCACATTCGTTCCTCTTACCCACTAGTCTCCACTGCCCTCCCAGAGCACAGTGAAACTGGGTAGAGTCATATACAAATGTTTAATTAAAACAAAGTTGGGTATGCCTTGAAATTAATAAAATGGAATAGCCTTTGGAAGGAATGGAGGTAACAGCAGTGCCAATTTCTAAATAAATACTATTGTCATTCCAACATCCAATTAAGTGACTGTGAAATAATACAACACAGTTGCATCTTTGGGAGTAATTAGGGAAGGCAAGAGGGTGTGAAATGATGAGGAAAGCACCAGATACAGTAAGTGGAATGGCTGGAATGACCAGGAAAAATACAAAGTGTGTGCAGGATTAAGTAAGTGGGTAGAATGACAGGAGGAATTAAAAATATTTACAGTAACAAGGTTTTGTTTGAAATAACCGATTCAGAAGACTGATGAGATACCAGGGGGAGCACTCCTATCATTGAACCCCCTTACCATAGCTGACTCCTTATCTTTTGACTCCCAATAGCCTCCCTCCCTGTAATTCCATTTCCTCTCTTGTTTTTGTCATTCCACACACACACTTCTGTTCCATATGACACACACAGACAAACATTATATTGCCCAGGACTTTGAGTTCTCTGTTAGGGGAGTGGGGGCTACAGGGTTAGAGGAGCGACTTGGACCCAGAACTTCTGGGTTGTCTGTTACAAGGTTGAGAGCAGGGGAGAGGAGAGGAGAACAGGCTTGGAACCAAGACTATTGAGTTACCTGTGAAGGGAGTGCAGCCTACTGGATTAGAGTGGAGAGGCTGGAAGCCAGGAGTCCCAGGTTTTCTGTTACAGGGCTGGGACCAAGTAGATTAGAGGGGAGAAGGGGTGGGAGCCAGAACTCCTACGTTATCTCTTTCTTAAAGAGGAAATGGAGGGGTGAGGGGCCAGCTCACGCCCTCCTGTCCCCAGCTTCAGTGTTGCCCCCAACCTGCAAAGAAGAGGAGGATTGGGGCTGAAAGACGAAGACAAAGTGTGGGTGCATGAAGCCTAAGTCGTAAGTGAGCACAAGATGTGAGACTGTACAATGTCTTTACTGCTAACATGGCACGGAAGTTAAGGCGGGAGCCTTAACTCGCAATTTCCATTTTTTTTTAGTGCATGATTGAATTGGCAAGAGCCTTAACGCTTCTTGTAAACTGGAGGTTTTTTTATTATGGAATATTTACTATAGCCAATGAGTTTTCTGAAAGTCTAGCAAGTACCAAGTCTCCAGAGTTGTGGCATGAACAAATTTAAGGATAGAGAGAAAATGCAAAGAACAAACTTGTTTAGTGTACAACATGAGAAGGAATTATGTTTCTAATTTTAAAATGTATTCTTTTTTTTGTTTCAGGTGCCTGAGAGTAAACCCAAAGGGATTAGATGATGAAAGTAAAGACTACCTTTCATTGTATTTGCTTTTAGTTAGTTGTCCAAAAAGTGAAGTGAGAGCAAAATTTAAGTTTTCACTTCTAAATGCGAAAAGAGAAGAAACAAAAGCAATGGGTAAGTGAAACTACAAATATAGTACAGTTATCCATATAAAATAAAAACTGAAGAGACCCTGCTTTTATGTAAAGCCTAATGTATAAGGTCTCTTAGAACTTTTTACTTTTTAAAAAATAAATAAAAAATCTTTCAATATTTACTTCACTTTTTTAGGCTTGGACAACTATTTGTGTCTTAGACACTGTAAATTGTAATTTAAAATTTGTGGGTTTTGTTTTGTGTTGCTACCTGTATGTGTATTTGCTTCCTGTAAAGGATTTATTAGCTTCTCTTTGGTGCTAGTAGAAGCATGAACTGACACACATTGATTTTATTTCTACAGTTATCGGGTAGACAGTAGAAGATGTCCTCTGTCACCTCTGTATTTTTGTTTTGTGTGGGTTTTTTGTTTGGTCTGTCATTTAAAACGGACTTTGACAGTGAACTTCAGGCACGCAGTTAGGAGTAACATATCGCCCAAGAGTATTGTCTATTAATGGTTGTGTGTACGTTAGTTGCATGCCAAACTGCTGCTTTCGACTTAAGTACCGAAGAAATCTGGATCTAGTCCATCAACTTATTATTTTAAGTTCTTGCAGCCTAGTTCTGTAGCTGCATTGTAGTTATTTGAACTGAAATGTATCTACAAAATGCTGCTTATCAAAGCTGTAGTCTCCTTACTGTTGTGTTAAAATACAATACAAAGCCATCTACAGTTGCCATTGAAGCCAAAGGTTTGTACATTGTTGGGGTTAAGAACTGTCCCCTTTAATCTGACATATTTTCCTTAACAATATAAATGCTTTCATTTCTGTGGTGTTGCAGTTGAGTTATAAATTGCTTCCACCCTACTAACTTAATAAAGATGGAGGTTTTTAAATTTGAATTTAGAGATTATTGAAATGGGTGCCTTGTGCATGGTTTTCTGTGTTTTTACCTCATTAGACTTGGAATGGAAGCTTTTCTTTGTGTTTTTATTATCCCACTCCCACATATGTTTAGTGCAAGAGAAGACCTTGTACATAAATTACTTTGATTGATATGTCTAGATTGGTTTACCGTGCAATATAGTGCAAACTAATGTTCAGAAATAATTGAAAGAAATAATAGGGCACTCTTTAGTTTAGAATAGGTTGCTGATATACTAAAGATTTTGAATGTTTGCAAGATGCTTTAAAAAAAAAAAAAAAAAAACAGGTGGAAGGTGCATTATCAGTGTCCCATAGCATGCATGATTTCGTGATCAGTCATCTACTCTAGCAGACCCGAGTGCCACTTGCTGATCGTCATGTGAGACAGACCAACCCCTAGCTCTGTACTTCTGTAGCCTTGAGGAATGTTTCCTCAGCTTAGGATATAAGTAATCATGAGTTTTGTCTTCCAGTGATTGTGGTACCCATACACTTCTCTCTGTCTTTTAAACAATGCCCTGCCTTACAACATAAGTGACTATGATCTGCAGCTACTTCCTCTTACTAGTAAATTAGAGGTCACCCAAAACCATGATGAAGAATAGAACCCAGGATTTTAGTATAGTTCACCCAAACTTTAGGCTACCTACTAGGTACTAGATTGAAGAGGAGATGCCTGAGGAGCCGTCTGGAGGCCCACTTTCAAATGTACAAAGAGTTTATGTGGATGTACAGAAGAGCTGTTACTGGGGCCAAGCTCTTGAACTTAGTCTCAACAGGGAACAGGTCGGCACAACTGTTTTGAATTGTGCACAGCCTGGGGAATCCAGACTGCCTCAGTCAGTCTACGGTTTTTTCAATAGAGTGCTGTGAGAAATATTTTATGCTCTTTGTGGAGAAGATAGAGGGACTCCAGGCAGGACTCATTGGGCCTTCTGATGTAGAGAGACACCGAGTCCCTAGGGACTGTATTTCCCTCGTTAACCTCGATGTGTTTGAGGACAAAAAAGTCTGTGTGCTACTGGGATCATTGAGACCCACTATGTGTGCCTCCGTCCCGGCTATTGAAGGCGAGTGCTGAGGCAGTGGTACCTTTATTGACATGCATTGTTAATGCCTCCTTTAGGGAGGGTGCTGGGCACCCTCAAATGTCCAGAGGTCCGCCCCGTCCTCAAGAAACCATCTCTTGACAGTGGAGGGCTTGCCGGTTATCACCCGGTCTCCAATGTGCCTTTCTTAGGGAAGGTGATTTGAGAAGGCTGTGGCTGTGTGGCTACAGAGACACCCTGGATTCCAACAATATTTTGAGAGAATTCCAATCTGGGTTGAGAGCTTCCTGTGGGGTAGAGACTGCACTTGTCAGGTTGAATGATCTGGTGGTGATCTTGGATCAAGAACTTCTGGCTGTTTTGGTCATACTGGACCTTACGGCAACGTTTGATACAAATGACCATGGGTTGCTGCTTCAGCAGCTGAAGGACCTTGCTGGTGTGACAGGAGCTGCGGGTTGGTGGCTTCAGTCGTACCTGGAAGGGAGGAGCCAGTCGGTGATGCATCATCCCTGAAGGGCCTGAATTGCGACGTTCCTCAAGGTTCTATTATTTCACCCATGTTCAACGTATACATGCAGCCCTATGGGGATGTCATGATTAAGCACGGGGTTGAGTACTATCAGTATGCTGATGATACACAACTGTATATCTCTTGCCCTGTGAGCTCTGCTTTTGCCTCGAAGGAATGCTTGAATGATATAGCCACCTGGATGGATCAAAGCTACCTTGTGCTCAATCCTGGCAAGACTGAGGTGGTGGTGGTGGGAAGGGGCAGCTGATATGACAATTCCCTTGCCTCCCTCAGGTCCCTGAATGTAGATGGGGTCTGGGTGGAGGTAGTGGGCCAAGTAAAGAACTTGGGTGTCCTTTTCAACCATGCTCTGTCCATGAAAACCCAGATGTCAGACATGGTTTGGAAATGCTTTTTTCAGTTATGCAATTTGCATAAGTTATGTGCCCTTATTTATCCCAGGCTGACCTTGCCACAGTCACCTATGCCCTGGTTACTACGAGGCTTGATTTTTGTAATTCCCTCTTCTATGGGTTACCGACAGTGCGTATCCATTGCTCGCAGCTTGTTCAGAATGCGGCAGTGTGGCTACTTACTGGTTTGGGCAGCTCTGATCCTATTACGCTCGTCCTGTGTGTCCTGCATTGGCTGCCTGTGGAGTGACTGAGTTTACGATCTCACTGCTGGTTTTTAGAGCCCTCGAGTTTTTAGACCCTGGTTATACTTGAGACCTACTTCTGGAATCTCATACCAATGGGTATCTGCACTCAGGAACCACCCGCTGTTTGGGGGTTCCGCCGTTGCGCCTTAAGTCGGCGGGTGATCCAGCTTTTGCTGTGACAGGCCCCTTGGTGTGGAACTCGCTCCCTCAGGATGTCGCTCCCTCAGGACGCCCTCCTTACCTTCAAAAAGCACCTGAAAGCACCTGTTTATTTTCTAGATGCTTTTAGGATCCTCTGCTGGTTCCCTTAAGTATACTTTGTAGGGATGGGTGAACGCGGTTCGGATGTTCAGAGTTCGGACCGAACTTGGTATGTTCGGACATCCGACCCGAACTCTCGAGTGACCGAACAGTTTGGTCGAGTTTGGGGGTGGGAAAAATGTCTTTTCAGGGCCAAAAATTCGGTTTTGGTATTGATAGCGCTATTTTTGAATGTTCGGTCAAGCCGAACTCGGCTGAACTGAACCATCGAACCTGAACTTGGGTTTCGGAACGAACGTCCAAACATCTGAACCGCGTTCTGTTCGCCCATCCCTAATACTCTGTCCTTCCTTTTTCCTTCCCCTATATTAAAGTATTTTATTACTGTTTTGTTTTGAATTGTCAGAATGTTTTATCCTTTTATGTTGTGTTACATTCTGTAAAGCACTCTTGAGTGCCCTCAAGGCAGGGGGGCGCTATATAAATAAAATTATTATTTATTACTGTATTAGATAGATATTTATCTATCTAGATATTTATCTAATATCTAGATAGATATTTATTAGATAGATATTATCTATCTACTATCTAGATAGATATTAGATAGATCTTTATTAGATAGATATTTATTACTCTATTACATACCAGAAGTGTTTAAAAGGCAGGCAAAGACCCAAATAAATGCCTGCATTAACTGATAAAATTAAGGAGGCTGTCAGAACCAAAAAACTGTCCTTCAGAAAATGGGAAGGTACTCCAAATGAGGTAAATTGGAATGATCACAAACATTGGCAGAGAAAATGTAAAATCATAATAAGACAGGCCAAGAGGGAATTTGAGGAACAACTTGCTAAGTGGGTCAAGAATGAGCTTGAAAACACTCTCCTAGGTGATTCTTGCTGTTGCAAATGAGGTATAACTTCGAAAGGCTAGCGAAGCTATGGCCTGTCCACACTAACAAAACTTGATTGAAAAACGGATCTTCTGAAATTGTTACTGCATCCTAAGTAGGGTTGTGTAGTCTTTGCTATCCTATTATAGAGTGTGGCTAAGCAGTTAGCTTAGATATTGCTCTCTAGTTCTTGGCCCACTAGGCCTTACAGCATAAGTCTTCCGTGATACCACAGTAGTCATTTACTTTAGTAAATATTGCTTAGGTAAACGTAGAATTGTGTTCTATGGCTTGCTTTCCAACACAAGATACCTTTCGTTTAAATTAATTATAATCTGTGCAGGTTTTAGATTTTTTTCTGCATTTCTTTCCTAACTCTTTTTTATCAGTTATAAAGTTTAACAAAAACACTTTATTTGAAAGTACTTGTTCGGTCTGTCTCTGTTTTCTAACCAGAAAGCCAAAGAGCATATCGATTTGTGCAAGGCAAGGACTGGGGTTTTAAGAAGTTCATCCGAAGAGATTTTTTACTTGATGAAGCTAATGGTCTTTTACCCGATGATAAGCTCACATTATTTTGTGAGGTGAGTGCTTGTTTTTTCCTTAAAACTTCTTCATCTTTTATTTAAAAACTAATAAATGATGTGTATTATTTAGATAGCACCAGCGCTGTACCTGGCTAGAATAATACTGTTGAAGTAAATGGAATTTCCATAGCTGCAAGAGCCAGTGTGGTGTAGTGGTTAAGAGAGTGGTATAGGGGGAGGCATTAATTAACATTAATTAGTTAATGGGTTAAAGAATTGTAAGCCACTCTGAGTCTAAGGAATAGGGTGGGATAAAAAAAATCTAAATAAATAAAATTAGTAAATTCCAAAACCTGTTTTAAAAAAATAAAATAATAAATAATTAAAAATCGTCATTTATTTCTTTATGAAAATACTTTAGTGTTTTCAAACACATTATTAGCCAAAAGTTGTTTGAACTCTTTACTACAGTGAACCTTAGACTTTTCCAGTCATGACAATGAAATGAGCTATAGAACTTAAGCAAAAGATAGTTGAAGTATTCTATATGTACATTGAGGGTGAAAACAGACATGACGCTAACCACCCTTGGTGGTTATTTATGCAAGTTGCAGGGCTATATTGGTGCCCTATGCAGCCCTGAAACATGCATAAATGACCACCAAGGGTGGTTAGCGTCATGTCTGTTTTCACCCTGAGTGTGACTATTTTAAATAAAAGCCATTCCATCGCTTTGGATAAATTGTTCGATTGCTGGAATAGGAACACATAAGGATTCTGATTTATAGGACAAAGGAAGCTAAATGTCACCAGAAAAATGCAGTATTGGTGTCTGGCTACTTTTTTTTAGTTAAGGGGAAGAGTTATTTTAAATACCACAAACAATCGTTGCTTTAAAAATCCATGCCTCGGGTAGTGATAAGATTCCTATAGCAGTTGCCACTCACCAGAGGGAGTTCAGAAGTTTATATATGGAAAAGAGTTTTTAAAAATGTAAACTCTCTCTTCAGTTTTATATTAATCCTAATGCAGCTAGCTGCAAATCCTGCTACCTTAGTGAATGGCCGTCTGCCGAAATGTAGGTTACCTAAAGCAGAGCAGTATTCAGGTATTTAATCTGACTCTGTTGTGATGGAGTAAATTTTAGCCTTCTGGAAGAACCCCAGAGCAAGTGAAATCATAATAACTTATGCCTGTAACCTAAACTGTCGTACTAAAATCTAGTAAAGCAGCTTATGATTTTTAAAAATGGAAACCAGTGGAGAAGGTTATGATCTTAGTACAGTGTGTGTTAAACATACATTGGCAGGTTATCACGGCTGCCATGGACTGATTAGTGGCTTAGGAGGATGATAGATGCTTTAACTGCTAATAAGTTTGCTTTGATCTCTGTATTTACAGGAAATGTGTAAAATTTTCTTGGCAAGATTACAACTTAATTATATGTCATTATGCTGTGTGGGAAGAATAATTGAAATGTGGCCCCTGAGACTAGATGGTGCAAATATAGCGCATCTTATTTTACTTAGACAAGTTAAATTAACTGTGTGATGAATTTGTTATGAATACAATTATTTAGTTGATAAAAGTAGAGGTAACATGTCTTGTGGTTCTGCAAGGACTGCCATGCACTCTTAAAAATGTACCTAGATTCAAATGCTCTTTTTATTAAAACTTCACTTAGTTCAAGGACTGTTAAGGCAGTGATAGAAGAAAAACATCTGTGGGAAGGCATCCAGAAACTGACCCTAAAACACGCTGTGACCACTGCAGAATTAGTTGGCATTATTATTTGGCTGTCCAGCACATAGTTCAGGAGTATTTTGAGTTTGCAAAATATTTTCCACCCCAAAACCATGTGTGAATTAAAATTTTCAATATACAGCTCATTTTATCAGCTGTATAAAGCTGGAGTGGAAAAACCTCGAGTGTTAACCTATAGACCTATATGGCCTGCCTACCCTGCGGGACTCCCCTGGGCCCTGCTGTCAGCTGGGAGCGCCCTTCTCGAGGTTCCCCCGAGTCTCTTTGTTAGCAACTATGGGGAGGGAGTTCTGGGGCCAAAGGAGGTCTGCTCAGCCCCAGATCTTCCCTCTTTTCGAAGACCGTGTAAGACCTGGCTGTTCCACCAGGCCTTCAGTGAGGAAGGGGGGAGGCGGGGTTCTTAGCTCCACTTTCATGTTTATTTTATATTGTGGATTTTTATATTCTATATCTATTTATATTGATATTCTTATATGTATTTTTTAATGTTTAAAATACATTGTGAGTTGACCTGAGCTGCTGATAGCAGGAGGGAATGGGCTAGAAATATGTTGAAATAAATAAATAAATAAATAAATAAAATAAGCCTGCGGCTAGCCCACAAGCCCTGAACGACTGAGCTTGGGGTTTGGGGAGTAGAGATTAGTAGGTGCACACAAAGATATGATCTGGACCTGGTCATAGCACTGGTGTAATGTGCTCATGGCAATCCGTCCCCGTTAAGAAACGGGCTGCCGCATTCTGTACCAGCTGCAACCTCCGGACTGTCCCCAAGGGCAACCCCACGTAGAGCGCATTGCAGTAGTCTAATCTAGACGTAATAAAGGCATGAATGATGGTGGCCAGATCCAAGGCCGAAACATACGGCTGCAGCCGTCGTACCAGATGTAACTGGCGAAATGCTCCCCTCACCATAGCCTCCACAAGGAGATCCAGGTGGAGCTGTGAGCTGAGGAGCATCCCCAGACTATGGACCTGTGTAGCCAAAGGGGGCAAACCTCCTCAATGACGGGAGCCATCACCCCCTCCCCCAGCCCTACCCACCAACATTCCCTCCGTCTTATCGTGATTCAACTTAGATGGCCAGTCCCCCACAGCTGCCAGGGTAAGCACCGAGAGTGGGTCTGCAGAAAAAGAGAGGTAAAGTTGTGTGTCATCGGCGGACTGATGACAATGCACGCCAAACCCTCTCACGACCTCTCCCAAAAGCTGCATATACACGTTGAACAGGAGGGGGGACAGAATAGAACCCTGCGGGACTCCACACTTGAGGTTCCAGGGAGATGAAGTACATTCCCCGAGAACCACACGCTGAGTTCTCCCAGCCAGGAACGAGCAGAGCCATTCTAGAACAATTCCGCCCACCCCAGCTTGGTCCCACAGCCGAGCCACCAACATCTCATGTTCAATGGTATCAGATGCAGCTGACAGATCTAATAAAATTAAAATAGAAGATCTGCCCTGATCTAATTCACGGCACAGGTCGTCAACCAAAGCCACAAGTGCAGTCTCCGTGCCAAACCCAGGACGAAAACCAGACTGCGAGGGATCAAGAAAAATGACTCGATCTATATGCCCCTGAAGCTGCTGAGCCACCACCTGTTCAGTTACCTTCCCTAAAAAGGAAAGGCTAGAGACTGGCTGATAGCTGGCTTGGGAGTCAATGTCAAGAGATGGTTTCTTGAGCAGAGGCCGTACTACCGCCTCTTTGAGGCGACTTGGCACTCTGCCCTCCCTAAGGAAGGCATTCACAAGCCCCACCAGCAATGGCCATAATGTCTCCCGGCAGGCCTTAACCAGCCAGGACAGGTATGGATCTAATTCACAACAGGTGACCCTTAATGCTCCAAGGACATCTGCCGCATCAGCAGGCGACACCCACTGAAATTGATCCCATGAAATCAGATAAGGCGGGTCCTTTACTACCTCAGGTTCACCCACTGTTGTAAGTGCAGCATCGAAGTCACAGTGAATCCAAGCAATTTTATCCACAAAAAAGTCATCAAACATGTTTCAGCGGGCACTGGAGGATTCCAGTTTCAGGTGGAGAGAGGCCGGACTGACCAGCCACTGCACCACCCAGAAGAGCTTCGCTGGATGTGACTTTGCGGATGCTAGGAGGGCAACAAAGCACTCTTTCTTTGCTGCCTGCACCGCTACAGCATAAGCTTTTAAACTAGCTTTATGCTGCAATTGGTTGGCTTCAGCACGAGTCCAGCGCCACCATCGCTCCAACCGCCGTCTTTCCTGCTTCATCCGGCGCAGGTCCTTGGTAAACCAAGGGGACCTGCATCGTTGGCATTCCGGGAGCGGATGCCTGGGAGCCGTTCAGTCAATGGCCTCAGTCGACAAGTTGTTCTAGAAGACGATGAGGTCATCGAGATCGGGAGCTAATTCCCCATGGGCGTTCTGGAACCTTTCTGGTTCCCTAAGTCTCTGGAGAAATGCCTCTCCTTACATTTTTAAAATTAGATGAGGGGCAACAACAGGAGAGGGCTCGTTCCCTTTCACTCCCAGTGGTCATCTGAGCCAGCCAGCCAGGAGCAGCCCTTGCTCACTGGCACTCTTAGCCCAGCTCCTTTATTATTCCAGTGTAAGGGAATCTCCTTAGACAACAACTCCAGCTGCAACACTTTCTTGTGCTACTTGACTTCCCTGGGTTCATGCAATTCATAGTTTCTCTGGAGTTTGTTTTGTGACCAGCGTGTGAAAGCTTAGTGTATTTATTTGCCCTAGAAATAACACTTCTATTGCTCGTTGAGAAAAGCATTTAGTTTTTATGTAGTGTCGTTCCTTTTCATTTCCCCCCCGTTTATGCTATAAATACTCTTGACTTGTATTCATTAACTAACTACATGCGATGTGCAACATGTTCCATGTGTCACAGCAGTTCCTTACGTTTGATCCTTGGCTTCCAGAATTGCTTCACAAAATGGAGGCACCTTCTCTCATCACCCAGGAGGGGAAACTTCCATGAGGGCAATCGCAACTCTATTCTCACGGGAATTAGTGAGCATAGGAATGCGCTATCCCACTTTTCTCCCATGAAAACACCCACCTACATCACGGGACCTGGACATACCAATAGTATTCTCGCAAGAGAAAAGCTCACTTCCTACATGCAGTAACGTCTGTGAGAATAGAGCAGCAGTTGCCCTCATGGAAATTTCTGCCCTCCCAGGTAACCTGAGAAAGCAGCCTTCGACTGAACCTTTTGTTCTATACAGTTTTAGAGTTTAGAGCAGACACAGGAAGCTCTTGCCTCCCAGGGACTACTTTGAAAATGAGCACAAGCTTTGAGGGCCACAAAGAAGGTGGGGATGGGAGTGCTTAAGGGATGCACTCGGGAAGAGCGTAGCTTTTACTCAAATATTGTTCACAATGGACTCGGGAGGACCAACCACAATAATGAGCCCGATGAACAGTGGCTGCGTGTACTCACCAGATCGCTTCTAAGTTAAACCCACTTCATTACATATCTCTCGATTACTTAGCAAGGCATCTGCTCAATAAAACAGTATAACTTTATTAATATAGAATAGAAAAACACAAGTTCTGGTTTCCTGGTCTTGGCAGATGAAAACACTGCGCACAAGTAATCCTACACAATAGTGTTCTTATTTGTCCAGGGCCATGAGCTGGAGTACGTGCAGACGTTGCTTCAGGAAAGGGTGGAAGGGGAGGGCCCAGGTGATGCTGGAGAGGAGAGCACTGTTCCTTGAGTTTGTAGAGATGGATGGCGCAAAGACCATGGTACTCACTATAAGTGGCACCAGGCTCTAAGCCAAAGCATACTGTTTCTGGTTGTGCTTGTATGCAGTTTTTGGCCAATGAGAACTGCCCAGTCATATTGATGAGGCCAACAGTTCTTTTGGTGCACAATAAGGGTCCTCATCTTGAGAAAGGGTGAGCCTCCCAGTCCTGTGAACACATTAGCATCTTACCCTGGCACATTAATCTTTCCTGACCCCGAGATGGCCCTCATCAGGAACAAATGGTTCTGGGTGTCAGGATACTTATCAATTGTTGGTAGTTCCTGGCTCCAAAGGTGGTTGTGTCACAACAGTTTCAGTGATGTGGGCTTTAAAAAAAATTTGAATTTGAAAATTTTCCCGTGCTAATTTTGCATAACATTTGCATAATTCTTTTTTGCTGAGAGTTTTTCTATACAACTTTTCCTCATCCTTTAGATTGTGGTGTGATTTGGCATGTTTGACCTATATCTTTAGTAAACACTAAACAATTCACCATATTCATTTTACATGCTGTAATATCTCAGTTTTTCCAGTAGCCTGCCAAGTGCCAACTACAATATTTGATTAGGGAGAGAGAAAAAAATCAATAAGCATACTTAATGTGGTTTAACTGGTTTATATTGAAACAAATTCAAAGTTGGAAATTAATAGCTCCACCTGGAAACATAAGGGAAGGAGTAGCAGAGACAAAAGCATGCAGTCAACATCACTAGAAGCACTTATGGGTCAAGTGACAGTACCTTTCTTCTGTCACACTCCTGAATGACCAATCTTTTATCAGGACAATAGATCATTAACTGTGTTTAGCTGTGCAACTGGTTATTTTCCAGTAGGAGCAAAGTAAAAAATAATGAGCTTTGCAAAGTTGTATTACTACTGCCACGACTGGATTTGGGATATCCCCAGGAGTTCTACCTCGGAGACAAAGACAAAAAGCAAGGAATAGCACAGGTTGAAAGAACAGAAGGAGAAGACAAATAATCAAGTGTGCTCCCTTCCCTCAGGGAAATAAGGAAGATCCTAATAGAGCAGATTCATCTGACTTGCTCGCATAAGAACAGTTGAATCTTGGTCTCCCACAGTTATTCTAGCCCCACACACTAGTGGAAGTCCTTGAAAAAATTGGTGGTGGAAGATTCTGCCCCACATCTCTAATAGTCTTGCTAATGACTTCTGTCCTGGCTGGGACTAGAATACTCAATTTTCCATGGATGGCAGGATGTTCTTTAGTATGCCGATGTAGGAAATACCTGAGTTACGACAGTTTCTTGTTAATGCTGGAAACAGGGCAATCCCTGACACCCCTCTCTCTCTCTCCCCATTCCTTCATAGTGGTGGTGTTAGAGCAGTTTTTAATACAGAGTCACAAAGTCTGTTCTCTTCATAGCACAGTTTGTAGTCTTCGGGCCTAGCTCCCTTCTACGTTCCTTTTTTCATGGCAGGACAAAGTGAGAGATTCATATAAAAACAGGTTCCATTGCTATAAGAAGTGGGTCCAGTTCATTGACCTGTGCCATAGACGTGTACCCTATTCTTGTGTGCGTTCTGACATCTCTTCTCCTTTATCCTGAGCTCAGTCTTTCAGTGCTGGGGGTTAGGGGCAGATCTAGAAACTGGAAAAGGGTCAAATAAAAATTAGCCATGGGCTACACATGGCCCCCAGGCCAGAGGTTCTACACCCTGGTCTAGAGAAACATCAACCATATTCCTGCTTGATCTAAGAATTATTGAAATAGGTGGCTCAATTTCATTGTTGATGGCATTCAATTATGAAGCGTTCTTTCTGTGATTTTCTGTTGTAAGCGTGGTCCAAGACTCGGTAAATATATCAGGACAGTCTAATACAAACACTTTGAAGGTACCTGAATGTCGACTAGCAGAAGATCTAGGAAATCTCTGGGAAACAACAAGATTTACAGATTGCAGTTTTTATGTAGGAGGACAAGAGTTCAAAGCTCACAAATCTGTTCTTGCAGGTACTTTTTCTTCTATATTGCAACTTTTGTTATTAAATAACCATCACATTATTGTATTAACATTTAGTTCTCTTGCTGCAGCTCGCTCTCCAGTTTTTAATGCAATGTTTGAACATGAAATGGAGGAAAGCAAAAAGGTAAGCATTACTGAAAGCTTTATCAGCTATTCCTGTTCTAATACAAAACCAGAGGCAATAGGTGTGAAATCCCTAAATGTACCTGGCAGAGGACTACAGTTGGAAGAGCTAGAGGGTAGCCTAGTTGATAAATTCTTGGACTTGGGAGAAAAGGGTTCAAGTTCTGTCTTAACCACAAACATACTAGTAGCTTTTGACAAGTCACTGGGTAAATTCACAAAAGACCGGGCTAACAAGATCCTCCACCAGCCTCGGAGAGGGTGAATGCAGCTGCCGCACTTTAGGGCGGCCGGGAGATCAGTCCAAACAATCTGCCTCCTTGCGGCTGGGAAACCGGGCAAGTGGGCCACTGTCCCAAGTCCTGCCATGCCCCCGGGTGGGCCAAAGAGCCATTCACAGTGACAGGCACCCCCTCCCCCCAATCTGCCCACTATCCTGCCCCCTACTGTGACATAGGGTGTCTTTAAACGAGCGCCACAGGAGAGAGGGTGTGGCCCCTGCATGGGGCGGCTGCAAAGAGCTTCACATGGGCGACTCCATGGATGGGCACCGTGACTGTGCAGGCAGCCTCCATGCACTTGGACAGACCCTGCAAACAATACATAAGGATGGCCGTTTCCCTTCTCCCTCACCGAGCAACACCCTTCACTCCAAATCCCACCCTCTTCCATGACACTTCTCAGGACACCAGGGAAACGACTGTAGCAGCCAGTAACCCTGTCCTGCCCAATATTGCAGGAGCTGGTGCAGCCACTGGCAGTTCCAGCCAACAATGGAGGTGCACGTGTTGTGTTTCACTTGCCTGTCCTGTAAGAGCTCCCAGTAGGGCTGTGGGCGGGACCGGGGAGGCAACAGGGCCGCAGACCTGTTCGCTGGTGTAGGTGGGTGCCCTGGTTCATATGGGCAGGAGATGCATGGGTGCCTGTCCCCACACTGTTTTGCCTCCCCCCACCCCCGCACAGGGCACTCTGGATTTTTCGCCAGTGCTCCGTGCATGGCCCTAGGTGACCGCTGCATGGGTCACAGGAGCGCGCTTCCCAACGCACCACCTTCACATAAGCAGTGGGACGCATGGATGGTGGGTGGCCATGCGTGGACGCATCTCGTTTAAAAACGCCCTTTGACACACAGGAATGGCAAACTACGCCTGTGGTTCTGTGGTGCCGGTGGACCTTGTCAGAGGGTGGGGCTGCATGGGACCACTTGACAGGAGATGTCCTGTTACTCCACAGTGACCTTGGTGGGGCAACGGTAGCCCACGATGTGTCACCAGCCTTCCCTGGCAGATGCATTGCGTAGCAGTCGGCTGCCCAACCTGGGGCAGAAGTGGGTGAACATCTGGTGGCCACCAGCCTGACAGTCAGCTAATGTGGGGTAAGGTGGTCCAGTGTGGGATAACGTCTCATGTAGCCTTACCCAATGTCTTTCAGCCTCAGTTGCCTATATATAAAATGGGATTAATAGTGACCTTCCTCACAGGGTGGTTGTGAGGGCGAACGAAATGAGGATTGTAAAGCACTTTGAACACTGAAAACACTATAGCAATAATAATAATTTTCACAAGAATGGATAGAACAATTGTAGTAGTAATGCTGTACGAAGTGGTGATCATCTTAGAGGTTAATATTTTTACTCAAATTGTGACTAGATTTTTGTGTGTGTTGCAGAATCGTGTAGAAATAAACGATGTAGACCCTGAGGTTTTTAAAGAAATGATGAGATTCATTTATACGGGGAAAGCACCAAACCTTGAAAAAATGGCTGACAACTTGTTGGCAGCTGCAGACAAAGTAAGCAATTAGCTCGTAAGGTCCTCTAGACTTGATATTTATTTATAGAGCACTTTTAAAAAGTGAGATCAAATGCATGTTTGTCTTTCCTTAAACATATATTATGACACGAAGAGAAGATGTACAAGTAACACAACAGATTAACGGTGGCAATAATAGAAATCTCTAGGAAATCATCTTCTATAGGAGAAAAGTACTTGGTTTGATTAGACAATGTACATACAATACCACATACATTTCTGAAGAGGTGGGGGAAGAAATATTGGTGTCTCTTTGAGGGACATTTTTAGCAGTATTCTTATTATGACAGAGGACAAATGAGTGCTGGAATGACCTTCTCTAAACCTCTCATCTAATCTCTCCTTGTGTGGAAATCTTGCCCAAACTTTAATTTATTTTCATAAATAATTACTCTCTCAAAGTACTTCTTTTTTTTTTTTTTTTTTTTTTTTTTTTTTTTTTTTGCTATGCCCTTTTTGAGACAAGGGGATTAAAACTCAACAAAGTACTCATGGTGAGAGAGTATCCTTTCTGTTATGTTTCTAAATATTCTCCAACTCTTTTTGGTTAATGTCTAGCTTGCATTTTTCACTTTCTGTAAACGGACCAAAAGTTTTAATTTCTATAGTGAAGCCAAAGTTGTCTTAGTTGTTTCTGATGATTAGGACCTGGCCTGGTGACCTTAATCAATCAACACTTCTGATTTCCCAACTGAGAAGGGTTGGTCTTAAAGCGTCGTCCTAGTTCAGATTATGCCGATTTGGTTCAGGTCTTTGACTAAAAACTTGTTCAATTCTAGTAGCTCAAAGAAGCGGATTTCTTGTAAGCAAACTGGTTTATCATGTTAACAGTCATCTTGAATTATATCTTGAAGCAATATTTTTGTCATAGGGTATTTTTTTAGATGTGACGGCTCTTTGAGTCACCACACTTCGATCCTGCTCAGGGCGAGAAGCCCTCAACCTGCGCAGGAGCAGGCCCCGCCACCAAACCAAACGTGCTGGGGAGAGGCGGGGGACTTGCGGACGTGGGTCTGCATGGTCCCCCGTACTACTGAGCACAGCCCTGCCTCTTGGCGGGTGCGGTGGATTAAAGGGGAGGGATGGCAGCCCTACCCATGGCTCTATCCCTTCTCACCTCTTAGCTTCCATCTCCCCCACTATTGTCCCCTCTCGGCAGCATCAGCTTATCCCTCTCTACTGGTCCTTTCCCCTCTGTCTTCAAGCATGCTTCTGTATCCCCTATCCCCACTCTTCATCCACTTCCTCAGCTCTTGCTCAGTCTAACTCCACTCCTTCGTTTCCAGCTTCTTCAACGATCTGTCTTCACCTAGTCTTGACTCCTCCTCCTCCAGTTTTTCTCTTGACCCGCTTCAATATGGTTTCCACCCTTTCTTCTCTACCAGGATGCTCTCATCAAAATCACCAATGACCTTTTCGTAGCCAAGTCTAAGGGCTTCTATTCCATCCTTGTCCTGCTCAATTTCTCGGCTGCCTTTGACACAAAAGACAACTCCCTCCTTCTTGAGTCTTTTTATTCCCTCAGTTTCTTAGGCTCGGTTCTGAACTGGTTCACTTCCTATCTTTCTACCTGCTCCTTCAGTGTCTCCTATTGGTACTTCCTCTGCCTTCCTTCCATTCTCAGTTGGGAGTTCCCAGAGCTCTGTTCTGGGCCCTCTTCTCCTCTCCCTTTTATACACTCTACCCCTGGGTAAACTCATTGACTCTCACGGCTTCTGGTATCACCTATCTGCTGATGGCACACAACTCTATCTTTTCGCCCCTACCTTCTCCCCATTCATCCAGTCTCACATCACTCAATCTTACATCTCCAGTTAGATGTCTCTAGCAACTCAAGTTCAATAGGTATAAAACTATACTCATTCTTCCCCCTAAGCAATCCTCTTCCTAATCACTATTTTCACTGATGTCACCCTCCATCCTGTCCCCCAGACATGTAGTCTGGGATTCATCTTTGACGCCTCCTCTCTCCTTTATACCTCTTATTCAAACCTTTCCCAAGACCTGTCATTTCCCCCTGCATAACATCATTCTTCCCAGCTATTGGTCTGATCCTCTCACTTCTGTTCATTGCTTCCTCACCAAGGTCACCCACCTCGGCCACTGCTTTGATCATGTTCAGCCCCCCCTCCTCGTTTTATATCCAGCACAAGCTCCTTGTCTTCACCTTCAAGACTCTTCATGACCTCGTGCCTCCCCTTTTTCTGCCCACCTTTCCCACTACAGTCCAAGCTGAGAACTTCGTTCCTCTTCTGCTTTGCTCATCTTAGTCTCCAGCTCCCTAAACCATCTTCATCCCTTCACCTCTGCCTGGAATTCTTTCCTTGAATTCAAATCAAATCAAGTTTATTAGCTTCGCCATGGGCCATTGCTTTAAACAAACAACATAAATTTACATCAGGGTCATAATGTCATAAAAATGAACTATAAAATTGGGTAAAACTAATAAGTAGGAAATAATACAACTTCTTAATCTTGTTACAGCATAGGCAATACAAAACCTTCTATAGATAAAATAACGAGTTGAAATCAACCCATAGGGCCTAATACAAAAGATCTACATGGAACATCAACTGCCATAAGCTCTTCTAGGATTGAAGCCCCTTTAGGCGGGAATCCCAGCTTTTTACCAAGAACATGGTTGTCCAAACCAGGGCTTAACACTATTGGACATTGGGGCTGGACCAATTGGAGAGTGGGCAAAGAAACATTTAGGGATGGATATACAGGAGCCTGAGGTAATAAAGGAGTAGTAATTGGAGTCCTAGGGAGGTCCTGTAAAACTGTCGCCAAGAGCTTACCAGAGCTATCCCGAACATTGGCCCTAAGACTGGAATGGACCAATTTAGATGAAAACAAATCCACGGTGACTGCTGGCCTGCGAGGCAAGGCCATAGTAGCTGTGGCAACAGGTGCTTCATTCTGGATTGGAGCTACCCCTATATTAACATCTAAAGGGTCCAATGGAGTACCTACCTTCCTCCTAAGTGGCTGGATCAAATCGAGATTTCCTTTACTATAGGCCGGAGTGGATGGCAGGACTTGCGACAGCAAAGGGGCAATTCCCTTCCTAGCAAAAACTTTAACCATATAGACCCCCCACGAAGAAAAGAAACGGGCATGGCACAAAAGCCTATCCACTGTGACTGGTGAGCGAAAGTAAATAATGATCTGTCAGGTGCCACCCTTATCTGGCAGAAAAAAGAAACGAATAATTTGGGAAGGCAAGAAAGTACTACCCAATATATAGGAAATATGGTGAGCGATCCAAAATTTCGAATCCCAGGGAGGGAATAAACCAGACAAGGGATAAAGGCCAGGGCATTGGATATGGAAGTAAGATGACAGTCCTCTTTGGGCTTAGTAGCTGGGAAACTGGTGTAATCTGAATCATGAACTTGAACTGATTTATGGATCAGGGCCATTCTTTGCAAATCCACACTACTGGTATTCCCTCTAAAATTACGCAAAAGATTCAAAACCCTTGTCAGCTGCTGCTCAATGGCCAGCAATTTGGTATCTAACCCCTCTATTCGTGCCAGTAAAGCTGCCATGTCCCCTTCTACCTGCTGGAGACAACCACCGGCCTGGGCCTGACCCACCTGGGATTCAGTAGCACTAATACCCAAGTTAGTCTTGGAGCCCATAAAGATGTTACTTGATCCCCCATCACTGGGGGGGGGGCTCCAACTCCTCTGCCTGTAGAGGTCGACAAGGAACATGGACCTCTTGAGCTCCTGGGGCAATAGAGTTTGAAATAGGTAAACCGGAGGGGGTACCAAGAACTCCCCCCTTTCCTGTGCTGGCACTAGTTGAGGAGTTCAAAGCCTCCCGAATCTCTCCTACCTGGCATGGAGAAGGGGGCAAAAAACTTCCAGGGGCGTCATGCGACTCCCAGTTCCCCAGCCCAACTGTCCAAGAGGTCAATAAAGGATTGTCCCCTTCCACAGTTTGAAGAGTAGGAAGCTGAGTCTCGATTTCCTCAATTTGGGCCTGGAGAGAGGAAATTCTATCCTCNAAAATCAATAAGCATACTTAATGTGGTTTAACTGGTTTATATTGAAACAAATTCAAAGTTGGAAATTAATAGCTCCACCTGGAAACATAAGGGAAGGAGTAGCAGAGACAAAAGCCTGTCTCTTATACACATCTAGATGTGTATAAGAGACAGGAATTGGGGTATACCTGCGTAGCTGAAGTAAGGGGCTTCGTCTCATTACGAGGAATTCCTCCCTCCAAATCCACAGAACCATACTGTGAGGGGGGAACCACAAGACTCGTGCAGGCAGCCGGAGAATCCCAGCCTGCATCGGAACCTTCCAAGGGTAAAGACGACGTTGGTTGAAAAGAGCTGTCTCTCTTGACCCCAGAAGGGGCTAGTGCCGTGGAAAAGCAGTCCGTGAGCTGCAATTGCCTGTCACGGGCCCTGGCCCTAGTAGTTACCCCCAACTTCTTGCCCCTTTTGGGCATTGCTAATAGTACTGAGGTAAAACAGGGTAATATAAAGAAATACCTTAGACCAACTTCGAGGCACAAAGGATCGGCCCCAGGATTCCAAAAAGGATTCAGGCTCCCGCGCCCGACCAGCGCCTAAGGCCACGCGCACAAGGGCGCGCCCTTGCACGCGCAGCCCGTAGACGCTGGTCGGGCGCACGTCTCCGGCGCCACCGGGTGGCACAGCGCGCTCTCAAGTTCTCCCCACGGTGTGGCTCCTCCCAGTGTCCAGCAGCTCTGACAATCAGGTCAGATCAGATGAACTGCAGGTGTACTTGGCAGAATCCCTCCCAGGGGTGGGCTCAGAGTTCCCACAGCCCCCACCCGGACAGCAAACAGCAGGAGAGTGCAACAAGACGGGGGGGTGGGGGGCAGCTGGAGCTCCTCCTTGAATTCATACCCTCTGTTCCCTCCCTCTCAACATTTAAATTTCTCCTACTTTCCCCATCAGGCTTCCCCACAGACTGCTCGTTTATAGTCTCTTTATACTGTCTTGGCCTACAAATCACCCTTTGTAACTAGGCTAAGCACGTGCACCTTCAGTTCCTCAGCTTCATGAATGTAGCCTTCCGCTTGCCCTCCCCTCCCTTGTCTATTAGACGGTAGGATTCTGTCTTTTGGCTGTTCAGTGCCAGCCATGTTGCTGGGACTATATAAAAAAAAATGTTTTTTAAAAAACTTACTATTCAAATGGTCTTAAATTGAGTTATTTTAAAAAATAAGGTAGCTATTAACGATACCTCGCTATGATCCTCGAAGAGGAGACAGGAAGGATATGAGAGAGTTACACAAAATAAGAGGTTTAGAGAGATACTGGATTCTCATTCCTTGTTTATCCATTAACATATTCTTAAGAACAATTGATTTTAAGGGAAAGCTGATTGAACCAGAACTGAGAGAAATGTGTGTGTTTTTTAAAAAAAAAAAAAATTAATAGTACACAATTAACCTTTGGAATATATTGTAGGATATCATTGAGACCATGTGCCTAGGATTATTGAAACTGCATGGATAATGAGAATAGCCATAGTTATATTTAATTTATTTTTTCACTAACAGGACAGGAAAATAATACTTAGAGTTTATTTAATAATTATTCCACGTTGGGGTTTTAGTGCATTATTCTGAAACATCTGGAATTGGCTACTGTCACATGGATTCATGATCTTCATAAACTAATGATCTAATGTCTCTAATATTGAACTTATTCTAGCACATATGCCTGTTTCTTCCTATTCAGTGGAGAAGTGGGAAAAATAACTGAATGAGCTTGCATTTTTGCAGTATTATTGAAAATCCTCCTTTGAGGAAATTAGTCCTAAAGTAATTGCGATTTTGATGCAAACTATTCTAATAGGATTAGTTTTATAGTCCTTTGTTGCAACATGCACTGCATTTTGAATTACTTGCTTGTAAGCTGGGTGTGAAATGCCAAGAACTTCACAGTACCTTAGTAAATGTTCTTTGTAGTTTCATGCTGAACAGATTCCAACAAATAAATATGAAGAATGAGTATAGTTTTGTGTTTGTTGTTTTCGTTTTCCTTAGTATGCACTGGAACGGCTGAAGGTCATGTGTGAGGAGGCACTGTGTAGTAACCTCTCAGTAGAAAACGTTGCTGACATTCTTATCCTCGCAGATTTGCACAGCGCAGAACAGCTGAAAGCACAAGCAATAGACTTTATTAACAGGTAAGTAATGTTTCAGTTACTTTCATTAAAAGATCTGTTAAAAGATCTCTGCTTAAAAATTAATGTTTCTGTAATCTCCCCACACAGGTGCAGTGTTCTTAGACAACTTGGGTGTAAAGATGGGAAAAACTGGAACAGCAAGTAAGTAGAAATGACTTGCAAAATCTCAAATTGCTGCAATACAACCTCAGTATGTTGCCTACTAATGCAGAAGAGCCATAAAATCTATGACTGTCATGGGAGTAAGCAGGACCTAGCTGTAGCCTGTTCATCAGGAAGGAGAGCTTTAGAAAGGTCAGTGCTGCCTTGGTAATCCTTGCAGCACTGAGTATCCTCACTAAGTGAAGAAAAATTGCTTCGTTGTGACTTTGCCATGTGGGAGACATGCCTCTACAGCTCTACTCCTTCCCATTTCCACAGGGAAGGTGAGTTGGGCCTGGCCTGCCCCATCATTCCCCTTTAAAGCAACAGCAGCCAACACTAACTTCTGTTTCCTATCTCGGAGTTCTGCTTGGTGTTATGGGCAAAAGTAGCAACCTGTCCAAAGGCATCCCCTACACAACTGAACGCAGGCAACCTAGATTCCTCTTTGCTCCTGTGGAAACAAAGCTTCCGAAGAGCAATTAAAGGTCCTACTTAGCTTTTGGTGGAGAGTGCAGGGAAACGCTAGGGGCAACATAACTAATAGGAGGGGATGGTAGGGACTATTCTGTGTTGTAGTTCTCAGACTCGGATCAAATTCAAATCATTTTGTATTTATTTATTGGCCACCCCCACCATAGCAGCTCGGGGTGAGCAAAAACACAGTAACAATAAAAATACTACAAGGCGGAGCTAACCACCCCCACCCCCCCCTATTCCCATCACCCGTCTCCCTGGCCAAAAGCCTGGCGGAATAGCCAGGTTTTACACTGTCTTCAGAAAGAGGGACAATCCGGGACCCAAGTGGGCCTCCATCAGGAGGGAGTTCTACAGTCTCGGTGCAGCCACCAAGAATGCCCTCCTCATCGTTACCACCAGAGAAACTAGGCATTCTGTTATGCTAGGCATTCTTGTAGAAGCACAGTTCCTGCTTCCCGAAGGTCACAGTCTAATTTGAGAGATGGCCTTGGGTGAGTGTACCAGTGGATGCTGTTGAAAAGCAAGAGGAACAAGTATGCTACCCCATTGAGTAGGCATCATTTATAAAACTTAAAGGAGCAGATCCGATCAAGGTTACATGGCTTACCTGATGTGCGCATCCTGAAGGTTCACGAGGTAACTTTCAGAACTAAAGGAGGTCATTCCTGATTGCTGCACAACCTAGCCCTCACAAATTGCTGCCTTTTTTGTGGGTGTTGCTGCTACCATAAAAGTGAGGAAGATTTTAATAGTTCAGAGCTCTGAACAGAATGCCAGTTATTGCATTGTGTGCACAAGGGGGACTGAACCTGCGGTCGTCCGTTCCTTGGAACACCTTCTATTGGTCTAGGAACAAAATGTAAACTTTCATACCTGTGTGTTCCCCACAGCCGTATGCTGAACTGTAACACATGGACCGATGAGAATTACAGCTAGTGCAAGTGATTATTGTGACTACCTCACAGCACGCACAGTCTTGACTGAAGTAAAGAAGTAGATCTGGAGAAAGCTCCCATTGTCAAACAACGTTAAATATATTCTCCCCAGGTAGCAGTGTAAGCAATTAGTTACACTTTACCTAAAAGAATAAGGCCACGATCCGCCAACCGCTCACTCCAGAGTTGCCCCAATGATGCTGTGTTATGGGCTTTGTTGGGTTACTCTGGAGTAAGTGGCTGGTGGATCGTGGCCCGAGTGAGATGCTGAACTTCATCTGTTTCAGTGAACGCAGTCGAGTGTGGTGTTTGGGGGGGGCAGGGGGGTATTTTTATTTCTGGTTTGGTTTATTTGTATTTTAATCTGTTTTTAGATGACTGTGCCTACATGTTAAAACTCCTCATGGTTATTCTCCATCCTTTTTATTTCAGCCAAGCAACAGACATAATGGAAACAGCAGGCTGGAAGTCCATGATCCACTCCCATCCTCACTTAGTAGCCGAGGCCTTTCGAGCGCTAGCGTCTGCACAGTGTCCACAGTTTGGCATTCCACGCAAGCGGCTAAAACAGTCTTGAAATCTTCCATGAACTATAGAAAAATACAAGGACTGTACTCCTCCATGTCCAGAGGGGTTTTCACAAACCATAAACAAAAGAATTTTTGTTATCCCTGTCCACCGAACAGAAGAAGCTGAAAAAGCCTATTTGCTTTTCAGATGGATAATTTATGGTTTAATAATCTTCAGCTTTAAATTAGACTGATGACTCTCCAATTCACTGAAAGGCCTTAAATTATCTTCAGTGACTCTAGTTCATGTATTCTAATGTATCTTTTTTTTTTTTTTTTTTAATTGTGCCTTGTCTTTTTGACTAGGCTATGCAGGATTGCACTAGATCCATAATGCAGTAAAGTTGATAACTGAAGACATTAATATTTGAAAGGGATCTTCCGTTACTTTATAAAACAAATATTATCATTGGGTTCTGTGCTACCTGAAAGGTTTTAACGAGCCTCTCATTAAAAGCACTTGTATTGGAGGCACATAATGCACCCCAGTCCGAGTACTGTAGATAGGGAGAGTCTGCTTACCTTCAAAAGATGCTAACAGGCTGTTATGGCAATATACTGCTCTGAACATAATTTATTTTTCATTATGGGGGCAAATATGCAATGGTTTGGCCCAAAAGATGTATTTTCAGTACAGTTTGTAAATGCTTATTGTGTGTATGTCCAAGCTGTCCAACAATTGTGAAAAAGAAACACATAATAAACCTTTTGCCTGTGTTTCTTGATGGTCCATCACTAGTTTACATTTAACAGAGAATAGAATGAAAGTTAAGATTTTGAGGAGAGAATAGGTGTCTTGGGTGGGGTGGAAATTATATCTTGCATATATGGTTACACAAAGTAAAGAATGCACAGACTGACCAAATGTAAATTTCAGAAATGGGCCAAATTACAGATTCTGAATATGCACTTTTAATGTGTGACTTTTGTATGTTGTGAGGTACATATATATTTCGCTTTTGATGAATTAAAGAGGTACAGGTAATTGTGGCTTAACTTTTTAAATACATTAAGATGCCCATAGCCACATGGGATTTAGTTTTGTTATAACAAACAAAAAAGGCACGACGCTTGAAGCGAGTAGCAAGCTCACATGTTCTGAGCTATTCGATATTTTCACATTTTTTAAGAGAGGCATGCAAACAGCAAAACTTGGGAAGGTCTGTTCTCCCCATTGTGTGTGCGCACAATTTTTGTTTTTGCCAATGGAAGTTCCATACACACACCTAGCTGGAAGAATAGGTACCTGAAATGTCGCCTGGTGTTTGCAAGCATTGACTTGCTTTTCCCAGCATTTCAGTTGTTGTACTAGCATTGTGGATGGTATTGAAATTCTGCATAATGTGAACAGGAGGAAACATTTGTAAACTGCTTGTCATGGGCCAGTTCTTTATTATATGAACCTTAGCTTTAATACCAGCGTTTTCAGTGTTTGATAGCTTTGTTTACAGTTGGGAGGGAAAGTCTGAAACCGTGCACACACTTTAAATGTTCCCTGAGTTATTACATTGAATTTACTGTAATGGTGATGATATGCTATCTTTGTTGCTTGGCAAAATCTTGCAATTTGCAGTGGTGTCTCCCAAATTTTAGTTTTGCCTATAAGATAATATGTCAAACTAAATTTTAAAATGTTTTCTTCCTTGTTTCATTGAGATGACACTGAATTGTTGAAGAGTTAAGAGTATAGAATCTATATTTACTCTTACAGCTTGGTATTAAATCTTTTTCAAGGACAAATTTGGGGGTGGGGCGGAAACACATAGTTCAAATTTTTTAAAACTATAAACCTTTCAACACGTCCTTATGTGACAGATCTTTTTGGTGGTCTAAATTCAGTTTCAGAAGCCTCCTTAGTTGGAAATGGTACAGAGGAATCTTTTTCAGACAATATATTTCAGAGCAGTTTAACCTTTGTCAGATTGTTCTTTTAAATATTTATCTAAATTAAGATCTTGTAAGCGTTTTTAACAGTAGGCTATAAGAATACATCCCTCCAAAATAGTGAAATTTTTGCTGCAGTGTAACAAATTAGAAATATATAATCATACTCATGATGAACAGGCTCACTGTTGAAGCTTGCAGCGCTAATATACAAGGTGACTTGAATATTTAATACTGTAATTATGAATGTCCATTTCAGCTTGTTCTAAAGTAATTACTACATACAGTAATCTAATGGAAAAGCTTAAGGATTTTGTTACGAAGATTTTTTTTAATTATTTTTTTTAAAGCTAAATAGCACACTTTGTACCAAAAAAATGTCAAACACTGTGCTGCAAGAATATCTTCGTTTTGTCCACTTTTCAAGTAAGGAAATGGCACACCATGCATTACACTAACAGAAAATCATATGGCAGTTGATTTGCTCATTTTGGGATTTTATTTATTATGTATATTAAGTTTTTGTCATCTGTTAGGAAAAAGAAAACAATTGTGTTCTCAGGTGAGTACACTGAGTATTCACCTTTCTTTTCTTGAATGAACTACATGCAGTGTTCCCACTGGCTTCAAATAGCCAGTTCTCTTAGACCCATCAATTTGTTGGTGTTACCCACTTCCCCTTATAAAATGCACTCTCTTCATAGTTTAAGTGCTGCAGAAGTAAAGCTATCTGCTCTAAAAGTACACTGTTTTTCCAATTGAAATAGATATCCTGTGACTTCCTAGCCAGCTCACAGGATGTGATGCACAAATTGCAATGGTGCCTGCCGTGTCCTGGCTTGCCAATTCTTCTCCCCTAAGTATCCATCAGCCACCACCTTCAAACTCTTTCTAGGGAGAACCCTGCATGTGTTCTGTGTGTGTATGATTGTGTGTGGTGGTGTTTTTTAAAGATGATTTTCTGAAAATAGGACTCGGCTCCCCAATCAAGTGGCAGAGAGACCATTTGAACCTCGTCTGTGGCAGTGTTGGGAATGAAGGAAGCTGCAATAAACAATACTGTTTTACAGTCCACTTGCTGCACGCTGAAGTATGAACATGTAGGGCCTTTTTCAAGCTAGCTTTCCATTTGAATACAAAATTAAAAAGACACAATTTTGTTTTTAAAAAAAATCCTAGTCAAAGAGAATGGTTACTAGTAAAAGCTGAAGTAGGCGCAAATACTGAAATACTGATTCAAATTGCTGTCATTCAGTTGGCTTTTAAATGCATATTCAGTCTTTAGATGTATTTTTTTTTCCCCCTCTGAAGCAAATTTCAGGTGTAGGATTGTTTTTCATCATGACTTTCAAAGTTTTAAATTGAGGAAGCCATGGAATCAGAGGGAGGTTTAACAGCTCTTATGTGGTTTCAACTGTTCAGTTTGAGTGGATTTTAGTTCAAATGGGATGGAGGGTGGGATTCGGCCCTTGTAAAGTGAAGCAGAACAAGACTTAGGGCATTTTCACACAAGACACTCTCCACCCACTTCACAGGTTATAGGGCAACGCTGCAGCCCTGCAACGTGTAGTGGGCGGAGTGTCTTTGTGTGGAAAATGCCCATAGGCCCTTTTCCCACGGGCCAGGGTGGGTGGGGGGATGGATGTGTGCCGGCGGCAGGTGGACGTGGGTGTGCGCCCATTTCCACAGGCACACATGCATGGAACAGGCATTGGCACCTGCTGCTCCATGCATGGGAGAAGCATGACAGCGCACACGCACCCCCACCCATCCCTCCTGCACCTGCCGTGACGTTCGCCTGGGCGCACACACCCCAGCCTGCACACGTGGGCAGGGGGTGGCCTTAGGTGCTGCACGAAGAATTAAACCTTCAGAGGGAAGTTGCCCCTTTTGGAGAATAAAGCCAACTCCTCATTGTTGCAAAAAGTTCCTATAGAAAAGCTAGAGAGACACGATGGTTGCCACGTTGGTCCCAAATGTGAGAAATGGAGACAAAGTAGTTCAGATGATACCTTTTGTTGGACCAGTTTCTGTTGGTGAGAATATGCAAATGTTTGGGCCACACAGGGCCCTTCTTTAGGCAAGTAAGATATCCAAACTGTAGACCGAACAAAGGCAGCGTCTAAAAAGGTAGTGCCCAGGTGGCGGGAGGGGCAGGGGATGTGTCGGACATCTAAAAACACTGATGGAAATCATTGATGGTGTGTAAAAGCAAGAATAAATAGGTAGAAATAGACATGAAAATGGAGAACTAGGTTAAAGCAAATCCAGATATTTACTTTGTCAGTGATCTGAAGCATCACTGTTTCTAAGTGTTGGGACTGTTCCTCCCTTGCATAAATCTGCCCTGCATCTGTTCAGTCTATAGCTTTGATTTGTTATGTGCTTGAAGAAGGGCCCTGTGTGACCTAAAAGCCTCCATAGGATGTTTTTTAAATGAGCAAGGCTTGGGGGCGGGATTATCTGTGGCCATGAGTGGCGTTCAGATGGAGCATGTGGGGAGCAATTCTAGTGCGTGGCTCCCAGGGTGACCACTATGGCCACACAGGCAGCCTCCATGCACTCCCGCAGCCACCAACCAGCCCTTCAAACAACTTGCATGGGCAGCCATTCCACAAGCCCTGCCCAACTGCCTGCCTTCTGCCATGACGCACAGCCGCGGACACCATGGAAACATGAAGCTGCAGCAGCCATTAGCCCCTTCCGACCCATGACCCGCTGCAGCTGCTGGCAGTCCTGGGCAACAATGGAGGCATGTGCTAGGTGAGATATGCAGGAATTGCTGTCCTCCATGATGGTGGCTCTTGTGCATCGCAAGGGGGGTGTTGTGCTTTGAGCCAACACGGTGTTTTATGTCATGTGCATGTCCTTTAAGAGCTCCCGGCAGCGCTGCCAGCAGAACCAGGGAGGCGTTCAGGCTGTGGACCTCTCTGCTGGCGTGGGTGGTTGCCCCAGTTCATACAGGCCGGGGATGCATGGGCACTCCTGTTGCCACGCACTTCTTTGGCTGCTTCCCCCTCCACACCCCACACACGGCACACACCAGATTTTTCAGCAGTGCCCTATGAGTGGTCATGAGTGGTTGCTGCGTGACTCATGGGGACGCGCATCTTCCCACACCACCTTCAAATGGGTATTTGGATGAGTTGTTACTGGGTGGTCATACATGGTAGCATCTTGTTTAAAAACACACACAATCTCACCAACAGACATTGGTCCAATGAAAGATACCATCTGAATTATTTTGTCCCCATCTCTGTAGAAAATAGGAGATTGCCAAAGGGCAATTCTTTTAACGTTGAGACCGATGTCATTTGAACAGTATGCTTTACCTAGATTAAATTTATACTCTTCAGTCAGTTGATACTAAAATAAATGGAATTTTTTTTTGCCAATTGTTACCATCCTGGCTTATAGCTTAACTCCTCACCTAGTCAACTACTGGGCTTGTCTTGAAGCTTTTCTTCTGCTTGCAGTAAATGGACTTGACTCAGAATGGGAATTCATTACTGAAGTCTTTACAGTGGCAGTTCCCATCATACCCTGAAATCTAATCCCGGGTTTGGCAACATCAAAAGGAAGGTTTAGCGCACGCGAGTCCTATTTTAGAAATTAGACCATTGAAACAATTTAGACCTGTTCTTGGATGGAAATGGCTAACTACAAATAATGTAAACACTTGTATCAAACCATCCAGCCTTTTTTATCAGCTGATGTTAATGGTGAAGTACTTTTTGTACCTTGTTGCTGAAAATATTTTTGCATTTCAGCACATCAAGTTACAATAAAGTTGTTACTTATACAGAATTCTTTTGTGCAATTTGTGTTTTCTTCTGGCCACTGATCTTGCTATAATTGCCTGTAGACTGTGTTTCTCTTGTGATGAGGCTAATACTATGTAGCAGTTGGGAAACCTGTAAGTGGTGAAGAATATGGCTGTCCTTTTTCAGACCAATGGCACTTTAGGTAGAAAGCATTTTAACAACCATGTGCCACAATCTGGGCTGGTAACGCAAGGGAGGCACTTGATTTATAGAGCTCTCTATTGTTTGAGACCTCACTACCCAAGAGACTGCCATCTCTCTGGGCATTGCCTCCAAAGTGGGGTTTGCTGGCCATGCACCAGCAGGGATATCAATGCTCGCCATAGACAGCCCAGTGGAGGGCTTTTTGTATCTCCTACATATGCTTTTGCTTTCCACCTCGTAGGGACATTTGTCAAGCTGGGGGAGGGGGGGCACAAATCCTGTCTCGTTGCGTCAAAGCCAGGCACAGACTGAGCTAAGTGGAAGTGCCTGCAGCATGTGTGCACAGACGGCGCATGCACCAGCTGCGAGCTCTTAGGGCTCAGGTGCAGCAAGTGGAGGGAGGGTGAAGTGCCGGGGGAGGAAGGAGAGTGGTGGGTGGGGCAGGGGAAAGGAGGGGGTTGGGGAGGGGGAAGAGTCCACTTCCTGCATCTGGGTCCATTCCAACTAGCTATGCGCCTATTCTACCTCAAGAGCTGCCTGTGGCAGGATGGGCGGAGTAATAAGTGTTTGAAATAAACAGATACCACGAAAGGGACCTAAAGGGCAGTCTCGTGGCTTTCAGAGCATGAGCAGATGTTTGGGATATACATGTTTTGCCCAAATATGCATCTGAACTTTGGTGGGTAGTTACTGAAGTTTGTTAATCCTTAAAATCATGATATAACCTTCCAAATCTGGTCCTCTTGGGGGAAGAGGGGGAAGATATTTGTCCAGATACAGCTGTCATTACTTCCCTATTCCGTATATGCTTTATGACCCCAATAGAACAGCAGTGGACTTAAAAATATGTCTGGAACAAAGAGAGATCTAGGTATGGATTAGGGAGAGTATACCAGATCTTCTAAAATAACTGGAATGATGTGTTTTTGCTTTGGAGAATAAAATCCCAGAGTTGGAGTGAAAGATGCATTTTTGAAATCTCGGCTGTTTCAAATGGTGAACACTGACACAAGGTTTGCTATGAAATCCTCAGTCAGATCTTGGCTCAGATGCCTGGGGAAGGAGTCAGGTTGATCACAGGGGCTGGATTACTTAAATATCTATTGCTTAGTTAAATACGTGGCTCGGAAGAAAGGTGTGATAGGCTTTATAATTTTACCAAAGGTATTGCAAGTCAAAAAATAAAGAAGAGAGAGTGTGACCAGATTCATTCAATTTAATTTCAGAAGGTAAACCAGACTAATAGCTCTAGTTTGATTAGCAATGCTGTCCAGTCATTTGGGACACCGTGGCCACCTTAGATCTATCTTGGCCTCAATGGAAAGTCACTGATGACTGGCCAGCGGACAAAAGCTAAAATGAGTGCTATGAGTGGGGCAGCTTGCCTCACCCAATGGAGTCTGGAATTAATACCGAACAGTGTGGTTACTTGTATTGTAGAGATGGGCAACCAGGTTGCAGTTCGGTTCGGGCGTGTTCAGTTCGGGCGTTTGGAAAAAGGCTCTCTGTGAGGAATGATGGCCCAGACCCATGACGGTGGGTCCTGGGGCTAGAGTGGCAGCTTCTGGGTATTGGCCACAGTCCTCCCTGGCGGCGGGTCCCGGTGCTGGAGTGGCTGTTTCTTGGTGCGGTTGAACGAAGTGTCTCAGTGCGAGGAATGATGGCCCCGGACCCATGACGCTGGGTCCTGAGACTAGAAGAGTGGCAGCTCGTAGATATTGGCCACAGCCCTCCCTGCCTGTAACTTGGCCCCAGAACCCTGACAGCGGGTCCTAGGGCTGGAGTGGCTGTTTCTTGGTGCGGTGGAATAAAACACCTCTCTGCGAGGAATGATGGCTCCGGACCCATGACGCTGGGTCCTGGGGCTAGAGTGGCAGCTTCTGAATATTGGCCACAGCCCTCCCTGCCTGTAACTTGGCCCCAGAACCCTGGTGGTGGGTCCTGGGGCTTGAGTGACTGTTTCTTGATGCTTTGGAAGATTGGCTCTTTGTGAGTGGAATGATGGCCCCGGAACCATCACGGTGGATCCTGGGGCTAGAGTGGCAGCTTCTGGATCTTGGCCACAGCCCTCCCTGCCTGTAACGTGGCCCCAGAACCCTGGCGGTGTGTCCTGGGGCTGGAGTGGCTGCTTCTTGATGCAGTTGAGCGATGGCTCTCTGTGAGTGGAATGATGGCCCCAGAACCCGTGGCACAGAAAGCATGGGCAGCATTGGTAGCAGCAGCAGACATTGAATTGCCGGGGTGCCAAACCCATGGCACAGACAGCATATATGCCTGGGGGCCATTGGCACTAGCACCAGCAGACATTGCATTGCTGGGGTGCAGAACCCATGTCACAGACAGCATATAGGCCTGGGGGCCATTGGCACTAGCACCAGCAGACATTGGTTGCCAGGGTAAAGAACCCTTGGCACGGACAGCATATAGGCCTGCCCTGGGGGCCATTAGCACTAGCACCAGCAGACATTGGTTGCCGGGGCAGGCAGGCAGGTGGCGTGACATGAGCGGCAGTCAGACAGGGTTCAAGCTTTACAGCCTGGGCAGGCGGGCAGGCAGGCAGCATGGCATGAGAGGCAGTAGGGCAGGCAGGCTTTGAGCTAGGCAACCTGGGTGGGCAAACAGGCAACTTGGCATGGGAGGCAGGAAGGCGGACTGAGGCATGCTTTGAGCTTGGCGGCAAACTGGGCAGGCAGCATGGCATGGGAGGCAGTAGGACGGGCAGGCAGGCTGGGACATTGGCAGCAGGACACTCAGACTAGCGAAGACTGTGCAGCGCCAAAGAGCGAGAGCCAGTCAGTGTCTCACAGGCGGGCCGAGATTGTGTAGCCATAGTCCGGCTCGCAGGCTTACAGTTTGTTTCCCAATGTCACCCTGCGTCATGAGGTCAGTCAGATAAGGCGGCTGAGGCCATCTAGTATGAGAGAGGGGGGGGGCAGGGGGGGTGCCAGGAATTGGGAGGAAGAGAGAGAGCAGCACAGGAACAGTAGCCCTAGCCCATATTGAGGAGGAGGAGGAGCACCGTCCCAAGACTGCCCCTGGCATAGGATGGCATGTGCCACTGCACCATCACTCCTTGTCCAGGGGCAGCTCGGGGAGTCCCAGCAGCAGAAGGTTCACCTTCAGGAACAGCAACTGCTCCACCAACTTGGCCCCCAGTCTCAGGCGGTGTGGGGCGCAAATGTGCCCCGCGATGGAGAACACCCTCTTGCTGGGAACGCTGGTTGGTGGGCAGGACAGGATACCTGTGGCCACTTTGGACAGGGCTGGCCACACGTTGGCCTTGCCGGACCAGTAGGCCAAGGGATCGCTGCTGGGATCAGTGCATGGCTCCTCC
>QEPC01015142.1:583126-611991 GCA_003113815.1 Sphenodon punctatus | reverse complement strand
TACATGAACTGACCGAACCAAACTAGATCCGAACGTCAAAATGACCAAACAGTTCGGTCAGTTCGGATCGCGTTCGGGTGGCAAAAAAAAGTGTCACTGGGTCAAACGTGACGGAGGAATAGTCAGCTGAGGAGCAGACTTCCAGCCACCAGGGGTGGAGAGGCTTGGAGTAGCAGCCAGCCTGTCCAATCACCATCCCTTTTCGCCTCAGACCACTGGCTTCGCAGTCTGCAATTGGCCACGGGCTAGGCTGCACGGAGCCAATGGGGCTTGCGGTGAGGCGGGCGCAGCAAAAAACAAAACTGATTGCCTCCCCCCTTCCCAACACCTTCTGAGCTAATCACTGTTCCTGAACAGCAGGCGTTTCACAAGGCTCCCTCTCTCCCAGCAGTTTTTGTTCCATCCTATTCCTAATCCATTGCCATCCTCCTCCTATTTCACCCATCCAACCCATTTACTTCCATATTATCATTTATTTAGATTATATTGGATAGATTTAGGTGTTATTTTTTGTTTTTACCCCTCCCTGTGCTCAATCTTCCTTCCTCCCTCCCTCCCCCCTCCGTTCAATCCTTTTCCCTCTCCCTCTTATTCCATCCCTGATTCCCTTACCCTGTTTTAAGTTTTGGATTTATTTAGAGCAGGAATATTATAAGATTGATTTTCATTTGTTTTGTACCCCTCCCAGTGTTCTTTGTATTTCCCCTGTGTGATATTGTGTATATATATATATAGATAGATAGTTATTAGATAGACAGTTACGAGATAGATATACATAGTAGTTAGTGTGTTTGTAGGACAAGGTCTTTGTAGCTAATTATTAGGACATTCCATTTAGTTCAATAGGTTTTAGAATAGTTAATAGCAGTTAGATTTAGTGTAGAGATAGATAGATATAAAAAAAGAAACAGCCACTCCAGCCTCAGGACCCACCGTCAGGGTTCGCGGTAGAGCTGATGTGGCAGGAGGTGTTACCGTGCCACGATTCCATTCCGCCATTTCGGAATTGCCCACGCCACACCGTGGCTTTTCTGCAGACATTCCGCTGGCATTCTGCAAATTGCGAAATTGCAGAAAAATTGCGGAAACTGTTGGAAAACCGCTGTTCTGCTATTTTGTGGTGCTGGTGGAATGGCGGAAGTAATGAAAATGTGATGTTTCCGCTATTTTGCAAAGCCTGTGGAAGTAGCGGAATGAAATTAGTGGAACTGCGGAATTGCGGAAGGAAAGCCTCTGCCCTGCTGTACCACTATTTGTGGAAACACTGTTTCCAGCGGAATTAGCTGCCGCTGTGACATTCCGCTACAGCCCTAGCCCTGATGTGTAAAAATGGACCCCTCTCTGTCCCATGGCTGCTGGTTCAGCAGACCCTCTGCGGGCTGGCAAGACAGGTTTGTTTGTGATGCTATGGCCATTTTATCACTTGCTCTGCTAATGGGGATTTGAACCCAGGACCTCTGAATCCATAGGCGATATGCTTTCCTCTCGGCCAATGCACCACACCCATCACTTGAGAAGTCCTCTGGCCCTCAAGTAGGGCCCAGCAACAGCAACCAGTCACCAATGTAATTTGAGCTGTTGGCAGGTGACACCAAAGGATTACCACCTTTGGTAACCCGGGCTTGTTGGCATACAGGTGGGACTCTTGCTTATGGGGCCAGAGCTTGAGTGTTCATTTCTGAATTACATCTCGATTGGTATCTGATGTGTAGATACACTTACAGTTCACCGACCACAGCTATTACATGAATTCTACAACTCTTGTTCTCTACCAGCCCTCTGCACGACCCTTTCCCTTCCTGCCTGATGAAACCACCGATGAGCATTTGAGTCCACGCCCTTGCCTCCCTGTGGACTTTTCTTTGCGGAGCCCGAGAGATTGGCACCAAGTGCTCATTATGCTTGTGTATTCATTTCTGAATTACATCTCAAATGGTATCTGATGTGCAGACACATTTACAGTACACCGAACACAGATATTATCTGAACTCTACAACTCTTATTCTCTACTGACCCACAGCACGACGTGTGGGCCTCTTGTAGGGCCCCGCGACCACTATGTCCCAACACGTAAAAGCGCACCCCGCCCGACATTTTTCCCCACCTGCTGTTTCTGTGGACCCTCCGGGGGGGAGGGAGCACGGCAGCAAGAGATGTATTGCACGCCATGGGGGATGTGAACCCAGGTCGTCCTGCTGCAGACGTGAGTGTTTTTCCTCTAGACTAAGCAGCCATTCTTGCTGCTGGACCACGCGTGTGGGCCTCTTGTAGGGCCCCACGAACACTACGTCCTGATGCGTAAAAACTTACCCCGCCTTCCGCGGCCGACCTTTTCCCCCGCACGCCATTTCTGTGGACCCTCTTGGGTGGCAGCGGCGGCAAGAGATGTATTGCAGAGCACAGGGGATTCGAACCCACACCCTCTTGGTGGAGAGGCGAGTGTTTTTTCTCTAGACCAACCAACCACCGTTGCTGCTTGAGCAGCCATGTGGACCTCTTGTAGGTCCCTGCGACCACTACATCCCGACACTTCAGGACGGACCACGCCCTCCTGAGGCCGACTTTTTCCCCTGCCCACCGTTTCAGTGGACCCTCTGCAGGCCGGCAAGAGATTTATTGCACACCCAAGGACACCCCATGAGCCACGGGAGATTTAAACCCACACTGTGTCAGTGCAAAGGCAAGTGCTTTTCCTCTAGACCAACCAGCCACCCTTCAGTCTGAACTAGTCGTTCCTTCTGAACGGAAAGGTGCTTGCCTTTGCACCATGAGAACAAGGTTTCAAATTCCCTGTGGTGCAAAGGGTGTCCTTGGGTTTGAAATAAATCTCTTGCCGGCCCCCGGACCGTCCACTGAAACAGTGGGCGGGATGCACAGGAATGGATGTGAACCTTCCACGACTGGCACCAACAAAAATTTTCTAATGGTATGGCCTTCTTCTTGACCATAGCAGCAGTACAGGAGATTAGAACTCAGGACTTCTGTCTTACTGGGCAAAGAGACTAATCTCTCAGCCACCAAGGTCTGCTACTTATGGATTAGATTTTTGTCCTTAAGTAGGTAAAGAAGGGTGGTCGGATTCCAGGATCAGGGCCCCAGGCACAGGAATGGACGTGAAACTTCCACGGCAAGCACCAACAAAAATCTTCTAAAGGTAGGGTCTTTTTCTCTCCTACTTGATGACAGCAGCAGCACAGGGAATTATAACCCATGATCTTTGGCTTGCCGCTAGACCACCAAGCCCTGCTTCTTGAAAGTTAGGATTTTGGTCCTCAAGAAGGTAAAGACAGGTGTGACGGGTCCCCTAGAAAATAGTTGTCTACGCACAAGTGTGCAGACTAGAATTTGGGGGGCATCACCATTTTACACGTATGAACATTCATTCTATGTATCGGGGCCCCATACACAGGAATGGATGTGAACGTTCCATGGCTGGCATCAACAAAAAATTTCTAAAGGTACAGACTTTTTCTCTCCTACACAATGACAGCAGCAGCACAGGGGATTAGAACCCATGATCTTTGGCTTGCCAAGCAAGGAGGCTTACTGCTAGACCACCAAGCCCTCAGGGGGTGGCAAGAAATTTATTTCACACCCAAGGACACCTCCAAGAGATTTATTGCACATGCAAGGACACCCTGTGTGCCACGAGAAATTTGAACCCACACCTTCTTGGTGCAAGGGCAAGTACCTTTCCTCTAGACCAATCAGCTGCCCTTCCGTCTGAATCAGGCGTGTGGTCCTCTTGTAGGGCTCCGTGAGCACTGCGTCCCGACGCGTAAAAATGGACCCTGCCGTCCCGTGAGTTGATCTTGTCCCCCAACTGCTGTTTCAGTGGACCCTCTGGGGGCCGGCAAGAGATTTGATTTATTTCATGCCCAAGGACACCCCTTGCACTACGGGGCTTTTGAACCCAGGCCCCTTTGGAGCAAAGACAAGCGTCTTTCCTCTAGGCCAACCAACTGCCCCTGCTGCTGGACCAGGCGTGTGGGCCTCTTGTAGGGCCCCGCGACCACTACGTCCCAATGCGTAAAATTGCACGCTGCCCTCCCGTGGCTGATCTTTTCCCCCATCCACCATTTCTGTGGACTCTCTGGAGGTGGGGTGCTGGCAGGAGATGTATTGCATGCCATGGTGGGCTTGAACCCATACTCTTATGGTGCAGAAATAACCATCTTTCTTCTAGTCCAATCAGCCACCATTAATTTTGGATGAGGCATATGGGCCTCTTGTAGGGCCCCGCGACCACTACGTCCCGATGCGTAAAAACGCACCTCGCCCTCCCGCAGCTGACTTTTTCCCCCGCCTTCCGTTTCCGTGGACTTTCCGGGGGAGAGGGCGGCAAGAGATATATCGCACACCATGGGTGAGTTGAACCCACGGCCTCTTGCTATGGGGGGTTTGAACCCATGATCTTTTGGTGCAGAAGCAACCATCTTTCTTCCAGACCAACCAGTCTCCCTTGCTGCTGCATCAGGCGTGTGGGCCTCTTATAGGGCCCTGTGACCACTACGTCCTGACACGTAAAACCACACCCCGCCCTCCAGCGGCCGACCTTTTCCCCCGCCTGCCGTTTCCATGGTCCTTCCCAGGGGGAAGCAGCAGAAGATGTATTGCATGCCATGGGGAACTTGAGCCCATGCTCTCTTAGTACACAGCCAAGCATCTTTTCTCTAGACCAACCAGCCACCATTGGTGCTCGACTATGCGTGTGGGCCTCTTGTAGGGCTCTGCGACCACTACGTCCCAACACTTAAACACGAACCTCACTCTCCTGCGGCCGACAGGTCAATCTTTTCCCCCGCCTACCGTTTTGGTGGACCCTCTGCAAGCCGGCAAGAGATTTATTGCACGCCGAAGGCCACCCCATGCAAGATTAGAACCCACATTCTCTCAATGCACAGATGAGCATCTTTCCTCTAGACCAACCAGCTGTACTTGCTGCTTGACTAGGCGTGTGGGCCTCTTGTAGGGCTCCGCGACCACTATGTCCCGACGCATAAAAACACACCCTGCCCTCCCGTGGCTGACCTTTTCCCCCACCTGCCATTTCCGTGGACCCTCCAGGGGGGGAGTGCGCCAAAGGATGTATTGCACGCCATGGGGGATTTGAACCCCTGCCCTCACGGTGCAGAGGCAAAGATCTTTTATCTAGACCAACCAGCCACCTTTTTTGCTGAACCAGGTGTGTGAGCCTCTTGTAGGGCCCCACAACCACTACATCCTGATGCGTAAAAATGCACCCCGCCCTCCCGTGGCCGACCTTTTCTCCTGCCCACCGTTTCCGTGGACCCTCTGGGGGAGAAGGGAGGGCGGCGGCAAAAGATATACTGCACGCCATGGGGGATTCGAGCCCACATCCTCTTGGTCCAGAGGCAAGTGTCTTTCCTCTACATCAACCAGCCACCCTTACTAGTGGGCTAGGCGTGTGGGCCTCTTGTAGGGCCCCATGACCACTCATCCCGACACGTAAAAACGCACCCCGCCCGCCGTTTCAGTGGACCCTCTGGGGGCCGGCAAGAGATTTATTTCATGCCCAAGGACACCCCTTGCCCTACGGGGGGGTTTTAACCCATGCCCTCTTGATGCAGACACTGCACCTTTCCTCTACACCAACCAGCCACCCCTGTTTCTGAAGCAGGCGTGTGGGCCTCTTGTAGGGCCCTGCGACCACTGCATCGTGACGTGTAAAAATGGACCCCTCCATCCTGTGGCCGACGGGTCCATCTTGTCCCCTGCCTGCCATTTCGGTGGACCCTCTGGGAGGTGGCAAATGATTTATTTCATGCCCAGTGGCACCCCTTGTGTCATGGGGGTTTTGAGTCCATGCTCTCTTGGTGTAAAGGCAAGCGCCTTTCCTCTAGACCAACCAGCCACCCCTGCTGCTGCACCACACGTGTGGGCTTCTTGTAGGGCCCTGCGACCACTCGGTCCCGACGAGTAAAAATGGACACATACACACACCCTGTCCTGGGGCTGATCTAATTTGAACTGGTGACAGGTGGCACCAAAAGATTACCACCTTTGGCAACCCGGGCTTGTTGGCATACAGGTAGGACTCTTGCTTACGGTGCCCAAACTCGAGCGTTCATTTCCAAATTACACCTTAATTGGTATCTGATGTGCAGACACACTTACAGTTCACCGACCACGGATATTACATGAATTCTACAGCTCTTGTTCTTTGCCAACCCTCTGCATGACCCTTTCCCTTCCCACCAGATGACACCACTGATGAGCATTTCAACCCACGCCCTTGCCTCCCTGTGGACTCTTCTTTGTCGAACCCGAGAGATTAGGCCAAGTGCTCATTATGCTTGTGTATTCATTTCTGAATTACATCTCAATTGGTATCTGACGTGCAGACACACTTACAGTACACCGAACACAGATATTATCTGAACTCTACAACTTTTATTCTCTACTGACCCACAGCACGACCCTCTCCCTCCCCACCCAACACCCATGGGAATTTGAGCCCACGCCCTCAGGTCCCATTGCTTGAGACTGATACTTCTACACCACCGAGCCCTCTGTTTTGCAAGGGAGGCCTGTGGTCCTCTTGTAGGGTGCCACGACCACTGCATCCCAACGCAGAACACGGAACCCATCGTCCCGCGGGTCGATCTTTTCCCCTGCCTGCCGTTTCAGTGGACCCTCCCGGGGGGTGGCAAAAAACTTATTTTACACCCAATGTGGGATTTGAACCAAGGCTCTCTTGGTGTAGAGGCAAGTGTCTTTCTATTAGACCAACCAGCTGTCCTTGCTGTTGGATCAGGCGTGTGGGCCTCTTGTAGGGCCCCACGACCACTACGTCCTGACGCGTAAAAACTTATCCTGTCCTCCCATGCCTGATCTTTTTCCCTGGCTGCTGTGTCTGTGGACCTTCTAGGGGTGGAGAGGGCAAGAGATGTATTGCATGCCATGGTAGATTCAAACCCCCGGCCTCTCAATGCAGAGGCGAGCATCTTTCCTCTAGACCAACCAGGTGTCTTTGCATCTGAATCAGGCGTGTGGGCCTCTTGTAGGGCCCTGCGACCACTACGTCCCAACGTGTAAAAATGCACCCTGCCCTCCCACGGCTGACCTTTTCCCCTGCCTGCCATTTCTGTGGACCCTCTGGAGTGGGAGGGGGGGGGTCAGCAAGAGATGTATTATACACCACGGGGGATTCAAGCCCACACCCTTGCGGTGCAGAGGCGAGCATCTTTCCTCTAGACCAACCAGCCACCCTTGCTGTTAGATCAGGCGTGTGGGCCTCTTGTAGGGCCCCGCGACCACTATGTCCTGATGTGTAAAAATGCACCCTGCCCTCCCGCGGCCAACCTTTTCCCCCGCCTGCCATTTCCGTGGACCCTCCAGGGGGGGAGGGAGGGTGGTGGCAAGAAATGTATTGCACGCCATGGGGGATTCAAGTCCACATACTCTCGGTGTAGAGACAAGCGTCTTTCCTCTAGATCAACCAGCCACCCTTGCTGCTGGGCCAGGCATGTGGGCCTCTTCTAGGGCCCCGCAACCACTACATCCCGATGCATAAAAACGCACCCCGCCCTCCCACCGCCAACCTTTTCCCCCCACCCGCTGTTTCAGTGAACCCTCTGGGGGCTGGCAAGAGATTTATTCATGCCCAAGGACACCCCTTGCACTACAGGGGTTTTAGCCCATGCCCTCTTGGTGCAGGGACTGCACCTTTCCTCTACACCAACCAGTGCCCCTGTTTCTGGAGCAGGCGTGTGGGCCTCTTGTAGGGCCCTGCGACCACTGCGTCGTGACGTGTAAAAATTGACCCCTCCGTCCTGTGGCCGACGGGTCCATCTTGTCCCCTGCCTGCTGTTTCGGTGGACCCTCTGGGAGGTGGCAAATGATTTATTTCATGCCCAGTGGCATCCCTTGTGCCATGGGGGTTTTGAGCCCATGCCCTCTTGGTGTAGAGGCAGGTGCCGTTCCTCTAGACCAACCAGCCATCCCTACTTCTGGACCAGGCGTGTGGGCTTCTTGTAAAGCCCTGCGACCACTCGGTCCCGATGAGTAAAAATGGACACACACACCCCTATTATGTGAATGATCTTGTCCCGCTGCCTGCTGGTTCAGCAGACCAGGTTTGTTTGTGATGGTATGGCTGTTTTATCACTTGCTCTGCTAATGGGGATTTGAACCCAAGACCTCTGAGTCTATAGGCCAGATGCTTTCCTCTAGACCAATGCACCACACCCATCACTTGAGAGGTCCTCTGGCCCTCAAGTAGGGCCCAGAAATGGTAACCAGTAACCAATGTAATTTGAACTCTTGGCAGGTGCCACCAAAGGATTACCACCTTTGGCAAGCCGGGCTTGTTGGCATACAGGTAGGACTCTTGCCTATGGGGCCCGAGCTCAAGCATTCATTTCCAAATTACACCTTAATTGGTATCAGATGTGCAGACACACTTACAGTTCACCGACCACGGATATTACATGAATTCTACAGCTCTTGTTCTCTGCCAACCCTCTCCCTTCCTGCCCGATGACACCACCGATGAGCATTTGAGCCCACACCCTTGCCTCCCTGTGGGCTTTTCTTTGCTGAGCCCAAGAGATTAGGCCAAGTGCTCATTATACTTGTGTATTCATTTCTGAATTACATCTCAATTGGTATCTGATGTGCAGACACACTTACAGTACACCGAACACAGATATTATCTGAACTCTACAACTCTTATTCTCTACTGACCCACAGCACGACCCTCTCCCTCCCCACCCAAAACCCATGGGAATTTGAACCCACGCCCTCAGGTCCCATTGTTTGAGACTGATACCTCTACACCACCGCACCCTCTGTTTTGCAATGGAGGCCTGTGATCCACTTGTAGGGCGCCGCGACCACTGCGTCCCAACGCAGAACACGGAACCCATCGTCCCACGGATCGATCTTTTCCCCTGCCTGCCATTTCAGTGGACCCTCCCGGGGGGCGGCAAAAAATTTATTTCATACCCAAGCAGGATTTGAACCAAGGCTTTTTTCGTGCAGAAATGAGTGTCTTTCCACTAGACCAACCAGCAGCCCTTACTGCTAGCGTAGGCGTGTGGGCCTCTTGTAGGGCCCCATGACCACTACGTCCCGACACGTAAAAACTTACCCCACCCTCCCATGGCTGTCCTTTTCCCCTGCCTGCCATTTCCATGGACCTTCCAGGGGGAAAAGGACAAGAGATGTATTGCATACCATGGGGGATTCAAACCCACAGCCTCTCAGTGGAGAGGCGGTCATCTTTCTTCTAGACCAACCAGCTGTCCTTGCTCCTAAATCAGGCGTGGGGGCCTCTTGTAGGGCCCTGCAACCACTACGTCCGATGTGTAAAAATGCCCGCCGCCCTCCCGCAGTTGACCTTTTTCCCTGCCTGCCGTTTCCATGGACCCTCCAGGGGGGAGAGAGGGAGGTGGCGGCAAGAGATGTATCGTACACCACGGGGGATTGGAAGACATGTCTTCTTGGGGCAGAGGTGAGCATCTGTCCTCTAGGCCAACCTGCTACGTTTTCTGTTGAAACAGGCGTGTATGCCTCTTCTGGATCCTGTGACCACTACGTCCCAACATGTAAAAATGCACCCCGCTGTCCCATGGCTGGCCTTTTCCCCTGCCTGCCATTTCCGTGGACCTTCCGGGGGGGGAGGGGAGGTGGCGGCAAGAGATATGTTGCACACCACCAGGGATTCAAGCCCAAGCCCTCATGGCAAAGAGGTGAACATCTTTCCTCTAGACCAACCAGCTGCACTTGTTGTTACACTAGGCATGTGGGCCTCCTGTAGGGCCCTGCGACCACTACGTCCCGACGTGTAAAAACACACCCCGCCCACCCTTTTCCCCCACCTGCTGTTTCCATGGACCCTCTGGGGGGGTGGGGGCAAGAGATGTATTGTACACCAGAGGGGATTTGAACCCATGCCCTCTACGTGCAGAGACAAGCATCTTTCCTCTAGACCAACAAGCCACCCTTGTTGCTAGACCACGCGTGTGGGCCTCTTGTAGGGTTCTGCGAACACTACGTCCCAATGTGTAAAACCACACCCCAGCCTCCCGTGGCTGAACTTTTCCGCTGCCTGCTATTTCTGTGCACCCTCCGGGAGGAGAGTAGAAGGCAAGAGATGTATTGCATGCCATGGGGGATTTGCACTCACGTTCTGTCAGTGCAGCGGCAAGCGTCTTTCCTCTAGACCAACCAGCCACCTTTTTTGCTGGACCAGGCGTGTGGGCCTCTTGTAGGGCCCCACGACCACTACGTCCTGATGTGTAAAAATGCACCCTGCCCTCCCGTGGCCAACCTTTTCCCCTGCTTGCCGTTTCCATGGACCCTCCGGGTGGGAGGGAGGGCGGCAACAAGAGATGTATTGCACGCCATGGGGGATTCGAGCACACATTCTCTCAGAGCAGAGGCAAGCATCTTTCCTCTAGATCAACCAGCCACCGTTGCTACTAGGCCAGGCGCGTGGGCCTCTTGTAGGGCCCCGCGACCACTATGTCCCGACACGCAAAAGCACACCCTGCCTGACCTTCCCCCCCCCCGCTGTTTCTGTGGGGGGGGAGGCGGCAAGAGATGTATTGCACACCATGGGGGATTTGCACACATGTCCCCTTGGTGCAGAGGTGAGCATCTTTCCTCTAGGCCAACCAGCCACATTTTCTACTGGAAAAGGCGTGTATGCCTCTTGTAGCGCCCTGTGACCACTACGTCCCAATGTGTAAAAATGCACCCTGCCCTCCCATGCCTGTCATTTCCGTGAACTCTCCGGGGGGGGGGGGGGAGGGAAGGCGGCGGCAAGAGATGTATCGCATACCACGGGTAATTCAAGCCCACGCCCTCACGGTGCAGAAGCAAGCGTCTTTTCTCTAGACCAACCAGCTGCTCTTGCCGTTGGACCAGGCATGTGGGCCTCTTGAAGGGCCCCACGACCACTACGTCCCAACGTGTAAAAATGCACCCCACCCACCCTTTCCATGGACCCTCCGGGGGGTAAGAGATGTATTGTATGCCACAGGGGATTCGAACCCATGCCCTCTTAGTACAAAGGCAAGCATCTTTTCTCTAGACCAACCAGCCACCTTTTTTGCTGGAATAGGCGTGTGGGCCTCTTGTAGGGCCCCACGACCACTACGTCCTGATGCGTAAAAGTGCACCCCGCCCTCCCGCGGCCAAACTTTTCCCCTGCCCACCATTTCTGTGGACCCTCCAGGGGGGAGTGGGCAAGAGATGTATTGTATGCTATGGGGGGACTGGAACCGCTGCCCTCTTAATGCAAAGGCAAGCATCTTTTCTTTAGACCAACCAGCCACCTTTTTTCCTGGAACAGGCGTGTGGGCCTCTTGTAGGGCCCCACGACCAGTACATCCTGATGCGTAAAAATGCACCCTGCCCTCCCACGGCCAACCTTTTCCCCTGCCCGCTGTTTCCATGGAGCCTCTGGGGGGGAGGGAGGCGGCAAGAAATGCATTGCACGCCATGGGGGATTCGAGCCCACATCCTCTTGGTGAAGAGGTAAGCATCTTTCCTCTAGATCAACCAGCCACCCTTGGTGTTGGCTCACGCGTGTGGGTTTCTTGTAGGGCCCCGCGCCCACTATGTCCCTACATGTAAAAGCGCACCCTGCCTGACCTTCCCCCCCCCCTGTTGTTTCTGTGGACCCTCCGGGGGGGGAAGAGAGGGGGGGGCGGCGGCGGCAAGAGATGTATTGCACACCACGGGGGATTTGAACACACGTTCTTTTGGTGCAGAGACAAACATCTTTCCTCTAGACCAACCAGCCACATTTTCTGCTGGAACACGCGTGTGGGCCTCTTGTCGGTTCCTGTGACCACTATGTCCAAACGTGTAAAAATGCACCCCACCCTCCCATGGCTGGCCTTTTACCCTGCCTGCCATTTCCATGGACCCTCCCCGGGGGGGGAGGGGAGACAAGAAATGTATTGCACGCCATGGGGGATTTAAGCACACATCCTCTCGGTGCAGAGGCAAGCATCGTTCCTCTAGATCAAGCAGCCACCCTTGCTGCTAGGCCTCGCATGTGGGCCTCTTGTAGGGCACCACGACCACTACGTCCCGACGTGTAAAAATGCACCCCGCCCTCCCGCCGCCAACCTTTTCCCCCCACCCGCCGTTTCAGTGGACCCTCTGGGGGCCGGCAAGAGATTTATTTCATGCCCAAGGATACCGCTTGCACTACGGGGGTTTTAGCCCATGCCCTGTCAGTGCAGAGACTGCACCTTTCCTCTACACCAACCAGCTGCCCTTGTTTCTGGAGCAGGCGTATGGGCCTCTTGTAGGGCCCTGCGACCACTGCGTCATGATGCGTAAAAATTGACCCCTCTGTCTGACGGGTCGATCTTGTCCCCTGCTTGTTTTTTCGTGGACCCTCTGGGAGGTGGCAAATAATTTATTTCATTCCCAGTGGCACCCCTTGTAGCATGGGGGTTTTGAGCCCCAGCCCTCTTGGTGTAGAGGCAAACACCTTTTCTCTAGACCAACCAGCTGCCCTTGCTGTGGGTCGAGGTGTGTGGGCCTCTTGTAGGGCCCCGCAACCACTACGTCCCGACACATAAAATCACACCCTGCCATCCCTTTCCCCCACCTGCTGTTTCTGTGGACCCTCCGGGGGGGACAGGGGCAAGAGACCTATTGTACACCATGGGGGATTCAAACCCATGCTTTCTCAGTGAAGAGGGAAACATCTTTCCTCCAGACCAACAAGCTGCCCTTGTGGCTGGACTGCGCATGTGGGCCTCTTGTAGGGCCCTGCGACCACTACGTCCCAACGTGTAAAAATGCACCCCGCCCTCCCGTGGCCAAACTTTTCCCCTGCCTGCCATTTCCATGGACCCTCCAGGGGGAGTGGGGGCAAGAGATGTATTGTATGCCATGGGGGAGTTGAACCCATGCCCTCTTGGTGCAGAGGCAAACATCTTTTCTCTAGACCAACTAGCCATCTTTTTTGCTGGAACACGCGTGTGGGCCTCTTGTAGGGCCCCACGACCACTATGTCCTGATGTGTAAAAATGCACCCTGCCCTCCCACAGCCAACCTTTTCCCCTGCCCACCGTTTCCATGGAGCCTCTGTGGGGGAGGGAGGACGGTGGCAAGAGATGTATTGCACGTCATGGGGGATTCCAGCCCACATTTTCTCAGTACAGAGGCAAGCATCTTTCCTCTAGATCAACCAGCAACCTTTGCTGTTGGGCTACGCGTGTGGGCCTCTTGTAGGGCCCCATGACCACTACGTCCCAACACGTAAAAGCGCACCCTACCAGACTCCCCCCCCGCTGTTTCTGTGGACCCTCCGGGGGGTAGGGGGGTGGCAGCAAGCAATGCATTACATGCCATGGGGGATTTGAATCCATGTCTTCTCCTTACAGAGGTGAGTGTCATTCCTCTAGACCAACCAGCTGTCCTTGCTGCTGGGCCAGGCGTGTGGGCCTCTTGTAGGGCCCCACGACCACTAAGTCCCAACGCGTAAAAACTTACCCCGCCCTCCGCGGCCGACCTTTTCCCCCACACGCCATTTCTGTGGACCCTCTTGGGGGGTGGCGGCGGCAAGAGATGTATTGCACAGCATGGGGGATTTGAACCCACACCCGCTTGGTGCAGAGGCGAGTGTTTTTTTCTCTAGACCAACCAGCCACTGTTGCATCTTGATCAGGCATGTGGACCTCTTGTAGGGGCCTGCGACCACTACATCCCAACACTTCAGGATGGATCACACCCTCCTGCAGCCAACAGGTAGATCTTTTCCTCTGCCTACTGTTTCAGTGGACCCTCTGCAGGCTGGCAAGAGATTTATTGCACACCCAAGGACACCCCATGTGCCATGGGAAATTTGAACCCACACCCTGTCAGTGCAAAGGCAAGCACCTTTCTGCTAGACCAACCAGCCACCCTGTGTTCCGCACCAGGTGTGCCTTATGAATGGAAAGGTGCTTGCCTCTGCACCATGAAGACAAGCGTTCAAATTCCCTGTGGTGCAAGGGGTGTCCTTGGGTTTGAAATAAATCTCTTGCCGGCCCCCGGAGGGTCCACTGAAACAGTGGGCGGGATGCACAGGATTTCCCCTGCTTGCCGTTTCCGTGGACCCTCCAGGGGGGAAGGAGAGTGGGCGGCAGCAGGAGATGTATTGCATGCCATTGAGGATTTGAGGCCATGCCCGCTTGGTGCACAGGCAAGCGTCTTTTCTCTAGATCAACCAGCCACCCTTGCTGCTAGACCATGCGTGTGGGCCTCTGGTAGGGCCCCGCGACCACTATGTCCTGATGTGTAAAAATGCAACACGCCCTCTTGTGGCCGACCTTTCCCCCCGCTCTCTATTTCCATGGACCCTCCGGGGGGGAGGGGGTGGCAGCAAGAGATGTATTGCACGCCAAGGAGGATTTGAGCCCATGCCTTCTAGCTGCAGAGGTGAGTGTATTTCCTCTAGACCAACCAGCTGCCCCTCTTGCTAGAGCAGGTGTGTGGGCCTCTTATAGGGCCCCGCGACCACTACGTCCCGACATGTAAAAATGCACCCCGCTCTCGCCCGGCCAAACTTTTCCCCGCCTGCTGTTTCCATGGACCCTCCCGGGGGGGGGGGGAGGGAGGACGGGCGGCAGTAAGGGATGTATTGCATGCCACGGGGGATGCAAGCCCATGCCCTCTCGGTGCCGAGGCAACCATCTTTCCTCTAGATCAACTAGCCACCCTTGCGCCTAGTCCAGGCGTGTGGGCCTCTTGTAGGGCCCCGTGACCACTATGTCCCGACACGTAAAAGCACACTCCGCCCTCAACCTTTCCCCCCCCCACCTGGTGTTTCACTGGACCCTCCGGGGTGGGGGGGCAGCAGCAAGAGGTGTATTGCATGGGGTATTTGAACCCACATCCTCTTGGTGCAGAGGTGAGTGTTTTTTCTCTAGACCAACCAGCCACCCTTGTTTCTTGACCAGGCATGTGGACCTCTTGTAGGGCCCTGCGACCACTACGTCCCAATGCTTAAACATGGACCCCGCCCTCCTGCAGCCGACAGGTCGATCTTTTCCCCAGCCCACCATTTTGGTGGACCCTCGGTGAGCTGGCAAGAGATATATTGCATGCCAAAGGCCACCCCATGTACCATGGGAGATTAGAACCCACATCTTCTCAATGCACAGATTATCATCTTTCCTCTAAACCAACCAGCTGCCCTTGTTGTTTGATCAGGCGTGTGGGCCTCTTGTAGGGCTCCGTGACCACTATGTCCCGACGCATAAATGTACACCCCATCCTCCTGTGACTGACCTTTTCCCCTGCCTGCCATTTCCTTGGAGCCTCTGGGAGGAAAGGGGGTGGTAATAATAGATGCATTGTACAATACAGCAGATTTGAACCCATGCCTTCTCGGTGCAAAGGCAAATGTCTTTTCTCTAGACCAACCAGCAAGCTTTGCTACTGCACCTGGCATGTGGGCCTCTTGTAGGGCCCCGTGACCACTACATCCTGACACGTAAAAATGCACCACATCCTCCCGTGGCCAACCTTCCCCCCCGCCGCCGCCGCCATTTCCATGGACCTTCTGGAGGGGAGGGAGGATGGCAGCAAGAGATGTATTGCATAGCATATTTGAACCCATTCTTCTCTCCTTGCAGAGATGAGCATCTTTCCACTAGACCAACCAGCCATCCTTGCTGGTGGATCAGGCGTGTGGGCCTCTTGTAGGGCCCCATGACCACTACATCCCCACGCGTAAAATCTTACCCTGCCCTCCATGGCTGACCTTTTCCCCTGCATGCCATTTCTGTGGACCCTCTGGTTGAGGGGGGGTGGGAGCAGCAGATGTATTGCACGGCATGGGGGATTTGAACCCACGCTCTCTTGGTGCAGAGGTGAGCGTCTTTCCTCTAGACCAACCAGCCACCCTTGTTTCTTAAGCAGGCATGTGGACCTCTTGTAGGGTGCTGCGACCACTACCTCCTGACACTTAAACATGGACCCTGCCCTCCTGCGGCTGACAGGTTGATCTTTTCCCCTGCCCACCGTTTCAGCGGACCCTCTGCGGACCAGCAAGAGATTTATTGTATGCCCAAGGACACCCCATGCGCAATAGGAGATTTGAACTCACACCCTGTTGGTGCAAAGATAAGCGCTTTTCCTCTAGACTGACCAACCACCTGTTAGTTTGAACCAGCTGTTCCTTCTGAACGGAAAGGTGCTTGTTGCTGCACCGCGAGGATGAGGGTTCAAATCTCTTGTGGTGTGAGGGGTGTCCTTTGGTGTGAAATAAATCTCTTGCCAGCCCCCGGAGGGTCCACTGAAACAGTGGGTGGGATGCACAGAAATGGATGTGAACCTTCCACGGCCAGCACCAACAACATTTTTTTAAAGGTGTGGCCTTCTTGACCATAGCAGCAGTACAGGGGATTAGAACCGAGGACTTCTGTTTTGCTGGGAAAGGAGTTTAATCTCTCAGCCACCAAGGCCTGCTGCTTGTAGACTCTGATGCTTGTCCTTAAGCAGGTAAAGAGGGGTGGTCGGATTCCAGGATCAGGGCCCCACCCACAGGAATGGACGCGAAGCTTCCACGGCAAGCACCAACAATAATTTTCTAAAGGTATAGCCTTTTTCTCTCCTACTTGATGACAGCAGCAGCACAGGGGATGAGAACCCATGACGTGCCAAGCAAAGAGGCTTACTGCTAGACCACCAACCTCTGCTTCCTGAAAGTTAGGATTTTGGTCCTCAAGAAGGTATAGAAGGGTGTGACAGTGCCCCTAGAAAATAGCTTCCTACGCACAAGTGTGCAGACTGGAATTTGGGGGCATCACCATTTCACACGTATGAACATTCATTATAGGTATTGGGGCCCCATGCACAGGAATGGATGTGAACCTTCCACGGCCAGCACCAACAAAAACTTTCTAAAGGTACAGACATTTTCTCTCCTACTCAATGACAGCAGCAGCACAGGGGATTAGAACCCATGATCTTTGGCTTGCCAAGCAAGGAGGCTTACTGCTCTTGGTGGGGGGGGGTCATTTGCTTGCTGCATCACCTGAGACCAGGGACCAAGTTGGTGGAGCAGTTGCTTTTTATCAAGGTCTACTTCCACTGCAGGGATTCCCCAAGCTGACCCTGGACATGGCTTGATGGTGCAGTGGCACATGCTATCCCATGCCAGGGGCAGTCTTGGAACGGGGCTCCTCCTCAATCTGGGTTGCTGCTGCTGAGGTGCTGTTCCTCCCTCCCAATGCCCAGTGCCCGCCCTGCCTCTCTCTCTCTCACTAGACAGCCTCAGCTGGCCTATCTGACTGACCTCATGATGCCGGGTGGCATTGGGAAGCTGTAAGCCTGCCAGCCAACCTCTGGGTAGATGATCTCTGCCTGCCTATCTGACTGGCTCTCTTTCACTGCACAGTCTTCGCCAGCCTATCTGAGTGCCCTGCCAAGGTCCCAGCCTGCCTTCCCTACTGCCTCTCATGTCATGCTGCCTGTCTTCCCATCCTGGTTGCCAAGCTCGAACCCTGCCTCAGTCTACCTTCCGATGCTCATGCCATGCTGCCTGTCTGCCCACCCAGGTTTCCAACTTTGAACCCTGCCTCAGATTGCCTTCTGCTCATGCCAAAGTGCCTGTCTTCCCACCCTGTGGACAAAGCTAAATCCCTGGCCTAGCCTGCCTGCCTCTCATGCCAAGGTGCCTGTCTGCCTGCTCTGGCAACCCTGGGTGATGTGCCCCACTGGCCTGGTAATCCCGCTGCTGCCGTCTTCTGGTTCATGGGTGCTATGCCCTGGCAAATCCAAATGTGCCCACACAATCCTGCTGCTGCCATCTGCTGCTGTATGGGAGCTTTTCCCTGGCAAATCCTGGCTCCATGGGTGCTACATACAGGCAAATCCTGCTGCTGCCGTCTCTGCTGTTCCACAGGTTCTGTGCCTTGGCAATCCAATGTTTTTTGCTGATGCCGCCTCTGCAGCCCCACAGGCTCTGTGACCTGGCCATCCAATCTATGCTGCTGCTGCTGATGCCGCTTCTGCTATGCCATGGGTACTGTGCCTGGGAAATCCAATGTCTGCTGCTGCTGCCAGTGCTGTCTCTGCTGTGCTATGGGTTATGTGCCCTGGCAATCGAATTTATGCTGCTGCTGCCTCTGCCATGCCATGGGTACTGGGCCCTGCAACCAAATCTCCACTGCTGCTGTGTCTACTGCCTCTGCTGTGCCACAGGTACTCTGCCCCAGCAATTGAATCTCCACTGTTGCTACTTCTATTGCCTCTGCTGTGCCATGGGTACTGTGCCCCGGCAATCCAATGTCTGCTACTGGGTGACCATGTGATTCACCACTGGGCAAGGCTTGACCAATTTTCAGTAAAGCTTCTTGAGATTGGTTGAGTACGATGCAAGCCTGCAATGCCCGGCCAAGTAGGGGTGCCAGCCACCAAGCCCTGGCCGGGCCTCTGCCACTGCTCCACTGATGCCAGCCAGCCTACAATGCCCGGCCACTTGGGTGACAGCCACAGTTACTGTGCCCTGGCAATCCAATGTCTGCTGCTGCTGGTACTGCACATCAGCCATTTGCTCCTCCCTCTTGTAGATGGGCATAGCTCGGATGAGTGTGCCAGCAGGCAGGGCTTGGTGTCCATGAGATTCACCCACTGGGCAAGGCTTGCCCAATTTGCAGTAGAGCTTCTTGAGATCAGTCGAGTATGATGCCAGCCTGCAATGTCGAGCCAAGTAGGAGTGACAGCCACCAAGCCCTGGCCGGGCCTCTGCTGCTACTCCGCCGATGCCTAGCAGTCTGCAACGCCCGGCTTTGATGGTGACTAGAACTGGAGAATCCAGCATAGAACGAGCAGAATTGGAGGCCTGCCAGTGTGCCTGTTTAAGATATTAAACAGCCCAAACCCCCGCTAGGCCTACCCTTCACTTCAGATGGGGCAATGTCCACAACAAAGGACACATACCCATTCCAAGAAATTCTAGAGATAAAAGACCTCCTTAGGGGGCCTGTCCATCATTCCTCAACTTCATCTGCGGTTGCAAAACCCAATTGCTTTGAGGGGAGATCAAATTCCTCCATTCCCAATATTGAAGGAGAGAGAAGAGGTGCAGGCAAAGAATGATGATGATTGATTGATGATTGATTATTCTTATTAGCTCTTATATAGCACCAGTGATGTACCTGGTGCTTTACAGAGAACAAGATAGACACGGTCCCTGCCCAAGAACTTACAATCTAAAGACAGGGGGAGGGGAGACAGGGAAGGGGGAGGGACAAGGAATAAAACATTCATGAGGATGCAAGAACTCAAGTACATGATCTTGGCTTGGTTCCAGTAAATTGGGAGTTTGCAGATAACAGGTGGAGGATAATTCTGGGTGTCTGTGATTAGCAGTAGTTAGGAAGGGCGGAGCAGAAGATGTGGGTTTTGAGGAGGAACTTGAAGGTGTGGAGGGTGGGGGCAAGGTGGATGAGTACAGGGAGGGAGTTCCAGGCATGTGGGGCAGCGAGGGAGAAGGGACGAAGATGGTTGGGGGAGCAGGGGAGATGTGGGAGGGTGAGGGAGGGGATGGAGGAGGAGGCACTACTTGGCCGGGCATTGCAGGCTGCCTGGCATTGGTGGAGCAGCAACAGTGGCCTGGCTAGGACTTGGTGGCTGGCACCCCTACTTGGCTGGCCGTTGCCGTGGCTGGCAGGTCTCCAGTTCTGCTTGCTCTATGCCGGGTTCTCCAGTTCTAGTCACCATCATGGCAGGAGTGGCAGGGCTACAGTAGTGCCTGCCGGTGCCCAAAGCAGGTTTGTGTGTGTTGTCATGGCCTGCAGGCAGAGACGGGCAGTGGGTGGGCAGCAGCATTGCTCATTTGTAGGACCGGAGACAAGAGACACCAGTTCTAATTTCGAGTTTGGAAGTCCTTTGACCTCTCTGCATTTCAGCTTTCCTAGTTCTAAACCAGAGAGCTACCATTCTGGGAGCTCACAGAAGTAAGAACCTGTATGGGAATGAGGCTTGGGGTACGCAGTTTCAATTGCTGTTACGCATCCAGCCTCTTTTCAGAGTAAAGAAGAGGACTCTTAGTGCTTCCTCTTCTTCAGAAGAACTTAGGCTCAGTGTTCGGCCCCCGGGTGTTCCCGTCCGATTCCCGATGGGGCATGGCTGACCATCTGCGACCCACCAATGCTTGCCAGCCTGCTTGCCTGGGCAGCCCGGGGTGCCAAGCACCAAGCCTTCTCAGTCGCTGCTGCTGCTGCTGCTGTGTGTCAGATGGCCTGCCATGCTGCCATGGGCCCCCCTGGGGGTCCCTGTAGTGCCAGGCCTCCCGGCGGGACTGAACTTTCCAAACGTTCGGGGGGGTCTGAACTTCGCTGGACCAAACCTATGAACCCGAACTAAGTTTTTAGCCCGAACAGCCGAACTCTGTCCTGTTTGCACATCCCTAGTTTTTCCACGTTATTTCAAAAACAAATTTATTTGTTTGTTTGTTTTCGTTATTTGTCGTTATCGTTATTACAATAACAAAAAGAAAATCAATTTTTTTGTTATAATAATGAAAACGAATTGCACAGCCCTACTCTTAGATAGAAGTGGTGGGCTATAAAATGCAGGTAGGTGACACTTAAGACACGTAAGACCTTTTAGCGGGTTGTGTTTTGTAAGTTTTGTGGCTGTTGGTTTGAGTCATGGCTCCCCTTGTGGTGGTAATCCTCTCCAAATCATTACAGAGAATGCAACGACTGGGAAAGAGCAAGTGCTGGGCATGTACTGCTAACCAGGAAGATCTGAGAAAACACATATTTGAAAATGGCACGGTGGTCTTTTAAGGTGGAAATTATGTGTGAACCAGTGTTAGCAAGAGTGGAGACGGGCTGGGAAATGATACCTCTGAGAAGCACTGGCGGCTTTTTCATCCACGGCTCTATGGTGCTGGTGGACTTGTGCATGCAGACTCTGCACACAACTTAATTGACGAGACGTGGACATGTGGGGGCACGTTAGCCTGCACGGTGGCCTCTGCATGTTCTGGGACCCTGCTGTGAGTAGGAGTTGTGTGTCCTGTGGGTAGTGGCCATGGAGCCAGTGGGGGAGAATACCTAATAATTGGGCAGGTGGACACTCACCTGGTGTGGGCTATCGTCTCATTGAACACCCTTTATACGGAGGCCTTAGATAAAGTACTGCAGGGTCGGTGCTTAAAAGCTCTATGTATGGTTCTAGTTAATTATTATATTCCCGGGTTAGCTTTCTGGAAACTTTTTTTTACTCTAATGTTAAATTGATAATCTTTAATAATAATAATCTTTATTTTTATATAGCACCCCCCTCTTATGGCTCTTGGAGCACTTTACGTATAACAAATAACGCAACTTTTAATTCTCACAACAACCCTGTGAGGTAGGTTAGGCTGAGAGAATATTGTGACTGGCCCAAGGTCACCCAGTGAGTTTCTGGCTAAGGCAACACTTGAACCAGGGTCACCCCCCATACTGTTCACTTAGCCATTACCCCACACATTATTCCAAGCACTCTTTAGATGTTAATGCTGGAATGTGGTGGTCATTCACTGGGCTTGATCCTCATTATGGAGGGAGAGAGAAACATATGGAACTTAAGATGCAAATTTTTAGTACATTTCCATTTTCTCTGCTTGTATGATGTTGCTTTCCCAATCACTTGTGGTAAGAGGATAATTCATTTAGAAAACTCATTAGTTCACTATTATAGTGAGGATCACCTCAAATTAAGTTTCCAGAGATCGAACTGCTTTTTATAGCCATTTCTTTTTAATCTTGTTTGTAATATTGCCCATTAAATTGAATGTGTGCCATGCCAGGTCTAGTTAATTTCAAAGCAAATTGTGAGAGGAGTTAAATTGCACAACAGTTTAGGAACAAAATGGAAATATTTCACCATTGAGGCTGTAATAGCAGACTTCTACTTTTGACAACCTGAAAGAACCAGAGAATTGAAACTTGATGAATCTTAATGTTTTCTGTCATGTACATCAATTTTCTCAAATTATTTCTCCAATTAGTTCTAGTCTTTGTGAAGAAATGACTAATGATAATTAATACATTCTTATCATTTGCATATTCAGGCTCCAGTATTTATAAAAAATGCAGATTTGTTGTGAGGGCAAGCCAAGTTCCTTCTTGGGAGATTAAAATATTTGAAATGCACTGCTGGAGTGTGGTTTTCATATAAACAGGAATTGAGTAGTTTGATTAGAATGAGTTTAACCTGTTTTCTCCCCCTCTAAGAAATTGAGTTGTTCAAGGCCTGGACTTGGTGGACTTTTAGGGATGGGCGAACAGATCGCAGTTCAGGTTCGGCTATGTTCGGTTCAGCCGTTTGGTTCGGGTTCGGCCATTTGGGAAATGTTTTTATATGGGGTGGGGTTTGGGTTTTTTTATTTGGTTTTTCATTTTTATATGGTTTTTTTAATTTATTTTTTTAATCTAATATTATATCTATCTATCTACACTAAATCTAACTGCTATTAACTATTCTAAATGCTATGAACTAACTGGATTATCTAATAAGTACACAGGCCTATTCCTACTGTCACTAATGCTATCTCTATCACTAAGCTAACTCTTACACCTGTAATCTAATCTAATCTATCTATCTATCTGGGATGGGGAGGAATCACAAACAACACAAGGTGGGGTACAAAACTGAAATGAAAACTAAATCAATCTAATAATCCTACTCTAAATGAAAAAACAGGGGAAGGGAATCTGGGATGGAATATATGGGAGAGGGAAAGGATTCAATGGAGGGGGGAGGGAGGAAGGAAGATTGATGAACACAGGGAGGGATAAAAACAAAAAATAACCACCAAATCTATCTAAGCTAAGCTAAATAAATGAATGAGAATATGGGGGTAGATGGGTTGGATGGGTGAAATGAGAGGAGGATGGCAATGGATTGGGGAGCTTGGAAATGCTGGGAGAAGGAGTCTTCTGAAACACCTGCTGTTCAGGAACAGTGACTAGCTCAGAAGGTGTTGGGAAGAGGGGAGGCAGACAGTTTTGTTTCTTGCTCCGCCCGCCTCACCGCAAGCCCTATTGGCTCCATGCAGCCTAGTCCGTGGCCAATCGCAGACTGCAAAGCCAGTGGTCGGAGGCGAAAAGGGATGGTGATTGGGCAGGCTGGCTGCTTCTCCAAGTCTCTCCACCCCTGGTGCCTGGAAGTCTGCTCCTCAGCTGACTACCTTTCCCTGTCACGTTTGACCTTCCAGTGACACTTTTTTTGCCACCCGAACGCGATCCGAACTGACCGAACTGTTCGGTCGTTTCGACATTCGGAATTGAGTTCGGTTCGGTCAGTTCGTGTTCAGATTCGGAGTTTTTTTTGTCTTGGTTATTTTGATTGCTCAGTCATTTCAGTGTTTTGACTGTCACATCAGCAATATTTGCTCTATTGCACAGGTGCAATTGCTGAAAACGGCAAAACCAAAATGATCGAACAACAAAAATAACAGAAAAACTTAAATATTTCAAATGGAATACCTGAAAAAAATGAAGACGTAAGTATCCATTTCGGTCACAGATACTGTTTGTGTATTGAAAGGGCTATTTGAAAATGCAAATACTTTTGCTACACTACCTGTTTCAGCTTTAATCTGAAGTCCTGGGAGAAAGCAGGATTTAGCCATGTGCTAATGGTTCAAAGCGGTAAATAATACTTTCCATACAGCAAAAAGAATGTGAGCACAAGCTTTATTTATTAATGGACATTTATATAGCGCCAGTCGTATGACCTGGTGCTGTACAGAACACAGAACTAGACGCGGTCCCTGCCTGTGGCTTACAATCTAAATGACAAAAGGGGGGGAGACAGGGAGAGGGGACAGTGGGAGAGACATGGGAGAAGACAAACAAACATTCAAGCGGATGTGAAGTCTCAGGTGCTTGTGCTTGGCTTGGTTACAAAGAGGTTGGTAGCAGCAGTCTGCAGAGGAGGGCAGACAGTAAGAGCAAGGGGAAAGACTAGCAGGCATTGGGAAAGGCAGCAAGGAAAAGGTGGGTCTTGAGGAGGGATTTGAAGGAGCAGAGGGAGGAGGCAAGGCGGATGTGGGTAGCTTCCCTATGTTACTCTGGCAATGTGTCTCAACAGGTTCAAACAAATATGAACTCAAAGCATGTAGATCAGGGTNGGGGGGGGGGGTGTCAATGGCTGCTGAGTGGCACAGCTGTGGAGCGAGTGGGGAGGGATTCTAATGAGCAGCTCCCAGTGTGGCTACCTCAGCCGCTGTCTCGCATGCCCCCTGCCATGGACCATGCATGCGGGGCTGGCCTTTGCAACTGACATGTCCCTGGCGTGAGTGGTGGGGAACTGGGCTTCCCAGGGCTTGCAGCCAGTTCCTGTGACATGAAAAGGCCATGTCCCCTGCCCAGAGACTGGTGTCTATGAGCTAGGGTTCCCATACCTCCCCTTTAATCCAGGACGCTTATGAAAAATACATGGTGCTGGGCTGCACTGGAACCAATGGAGCCCTGCACCATGTATTTTTCATAAAGCGTCCTGGCTTAAAGGGAAGGTATGGCAACCCTACTATGAGTGGGGAACCTGTCTGCTGGTGTGGGTGGCCGCACCAGTTCATATGGGCAGGGGATATGTGGGCGCCCGTTGCCATGCCCTTTTTTGGCTTGCCCTGCACAGCACATTCCTGATTTCTTGGCAGTGCCCTGTGAGTGAGCGGGAGGCGAGCTGCGCAGCACCCGGGAGTGCACGTTCTGCTGCTTCACCTTCAGATGGGCAATCGGATGAGCGGATCCTGGGTGGCCATGTGGGGCAGCATCTTGTTTAAAATCACCCTGAGATGGCATAGTAAGGTTGAGGACAGGGGGCGGAACTTCAAAACTAGCTCAAGGTGATAATGAAGAAAATAAAGTTGGGAAAAAAATGCCGATGGTACATATCGTATTTGACAATTTTGCCCAGTTCCAACTATACAAATTACTATTCGACTCTCAGTTTATTTCTGAAGATGATTATCCCTTATTTCAGTCCAGTTATTTCGCTCCCTTTTGGTATTTAGTGACTTTGTTTTAGCACTCCTCACACATGTGCAATGTCCCCAACGGTGCCTAAAGGAACTAACCAAAACGACTGAACTGAAGTAACCAAAGACCAACTTGTTTGAAATAACAGCACCACAAAGGAACTGAAATAAATGGATACGTAAATATCGTTTCTATGTTGAATAGTTCTTTGGCTATTTTATGTTTTACCTGAAAATACAAATATTTGTGACTAAAGAAACACCAATTTGTTTTAGCTCTAGAAGATGGAAGCTTTGCAAGAGACATTGGCCGCAATCCCAAGCGGGATCTGCGTGTGTCCCGCACAGCATAATGTGCTGTTAATGGACACGTGCGTGTGGGGGTTGTGCACCGCATTCATGGGGCATGGGATCGGCCCCAATGTCTGGGGATGGGCCAGAGAGGCAATTAGTCACCAAGACTATAGTACTCAAGCTGAGTGAACTTTCAGAGGAAATCTTTGTTGTGACTTGCTCGGTTTAAATTATCGGTCCCTTTTTGGTGGTTTGCCATTTCTAGAGCGACTTTGCTGACTGGTTTCCTCTTCCTTGGTTGCTCCTTGCTCACATGACATAACAAGACAGGAGTTTTGCAGCCCCAGAGTTTGGTATTAGAAGGCATTTTTACAAGTGAGGCTTGTTGGGGGAGGGAACTGTTCTCCATAATCTTCAATGGCAGAGTGACCATGAGAATTGAAAAGTGCAGCTTCAGTTGTGCAGAACTGGAAGCTGTCAATCTTTCTTCTTGCTGACTATTTCTGTTCTGAGCTACTGACCTCATTATGCTGGCTGATGGTTGATATTTTGTGTGTCTGAGAGAGAAATGAAGAGATGGAAAAAACCCTGAGGCATCTGATAGGATTCCTTATGCCAGCTCCTGAACAGGAAAAAGAGTGATCTTAAACATCTTTTTAATGTTGCTTAGGAATTTCAAAGAAGTGCTGTGGAAAATCGGGGTCTAAAGTTAGAAGGCCTGTGCTTCTACCTGAACCTGCCAGGTCCCGACTGCTCCTGTTGGGGTTGGACTGGAGCAGGCACATCCTGTGCCCATGCCCCTTGGGCTCCAGTGACATTCCATAGAGGCTGAGCAACACTGGAAAGGAGAAGAGGCCCCTCCCCTTTTCTGGTGTCACACCACCTGGTATGGAATGCTGTGACGACATGATGCTCTAGGGAGGTGAAGCCATGTTGGAAAGGGGTGGCCGGAATGCCTCTCTTAACCCTATACTCTTTTCAAGTGAACTGGCCACCATAGAGAATTGTGATAGTGTTTTGGGGAACCCGCGGATGCATCAGACCCAGGTTTGGATTGGTCGCAGGGCAATCAGGCTCAGATTAAGAGATTCTACCCTGCAGGGTTCCGGTATAAATAAATCTGTTGTTCAAGACAGTGCAAGCCAGGACTTATAAAGTACTGAGTAAATCGGAGGGAAAACTGTTCCTGCAATGTTCTGATTTCTTTTATAAGACAGTTGGTTCTGTATAAAGAGACACTGATGCCATTTATTTATCTATTTATTCTAATTTTTACCCCACCCTTCCCATTAAGGCTCAGGGTGGCTTACATTGTATAAAACATAAAAATACAGCTAAAAGAAAATCCCCATAAACCCTCATCCCCTTCCCTAACCCCTCCACCCAAACCTATCCCTGCTTGCCAAACACATGGCCAAACAAAAAGTTCTTGCATCGCTTCCAGAAGACAAGCAGGTTCATGCTTAGGCGGATCTCAAAGGAGAGGGAGTGGGGCAGTCATCAAGAATGCTTCTCTATATGCCTGATGAGCCAAACAGTGCCCTCTTTCCACTGCTAGTGTGCACAGTTTTTGCTGATCTTTTTCTCCTTACACTTTATAATAAATATTTATAAAGAAGTAACTTTGGGGGTGCTGCATATATTAAAAAGTGAAATAAAATTCTCTTAGTTAGAAAGAAACAACAACTCTTTGTGATGTGAGGTGCCTTCCCCCCTTGCTCACCCCACTGTTTGAGTGACTTAAAGAATAAAACTGATTTGAAGCTGGGCCAGGTTTGTAACCAGTACTGTATTAATGTTACCTGCAGTCTCTGCAACAGGTTTCTCTCCATTATCAAGGGTGAATGATTATCCCTGAGAGAGAGAGAGAGAGAGAGTCACCTTTTGGCACTTTGGAGAAGTCAAGGTTTGAACTGTTCTCTGACCTTGAACCATCTTTCCATCCTCCAGGAAGACAGGATGGAGACTCTGGGTGTTTTTAGACAAACGCCTCCCCACCCATCAGTCATGATGCAGGGCCGCATTGGCGCCCTATGTAGGCCTGCAACATGCAGAATGGATGGATAATGGGTGGGGAGATGCTTGTCTAAAAACATCCTCGGATGGGATCGTATGCAGAAAGCTGTATTTCTGCTGCCCAGTCTGTGCTGGCTCAAGGCAAAGTCATTAGTCTCCATAGCTTGCCTGGATAATGGAAAGGATCAAATGACTAATTGCAAAGAAACGGAATGGAATTGTGATGCGAGAGTGAGTCTTTGTAGTCAGAACTGGGCTGGAATTCGATCTCTGATAGATTTGACTTTAGGAGCAGGAGCTGGCTGATCAGGAGACCATGTAGGGTTGCCTTGTCACCATTTGCGATTTGACCCTGAGACTCCCATTGGGCAAAATTATCCCAGGGTCAAACTGTGAGAAGTGGCAACCCCTAAATAAGAGGGGAGCAGAGGCTGGGAGCTGCTCTCTTCACTGGGGATAGACTGCGAGACCAGGGAAGAACTTGCCTCAGAGAAGCTATCTGCAAACAGGCTGCCCTGGTAAGGTTTTGTAGCTTCAGGACCCTTCTGCACTACAAGAAGTTCAGTTAGTTCCATCCCCTAACCTAGTGTTGGGCTTCCCAAACTGTGGGTCCTGACTCCAAGAGGGGTTTTGCTGTCTGCAGATGGGATTGTGGCAGGACTGCAGTAGGGGAAAAGAGGAAAGCTCCTGTGCTGCAGAGGCCATGATTTGAGGTCTGGCCATGGCGGTAGCTCAGAGAATTCTTGTAGGCTGCTTTTGCCAGGTCCCCTTTATTTTCCCAACCTGGGGAATGGGGAGAGTCTGAGTCTTCACTACCGCTTTCTGCCTGTCTGAGTCCATGTAGAAGGAGAGGAGAGGGGGATGAGAGGAAAGTGAGGGGAGTGCAGCCTGCCTTTGGTTAGGAGGGGATTGATGGAGCTGGCAGGGAAGTGGGAGAAGCACACATGGTAGACAGGAGAGGAATGTGCTGGGACAGAGGAGGGGATGGCAGAAGACAATGTGGTGGATGAAAGTCATATGAGAGAGAGAGGGGGGGGGAGGAAGGGAGAGAAAGAGTTTCAAAGAGAAGAAGAGGGAGAAAATAAATTGTCAAAATTTCTCATTTTTGTAACTTATTTAAGTTGTGTGGTTCTAGCTGTCTGTGATCACACAGACCCCAAATATTTAACTCCCAAAACGGGGAACCTGTTTACAGTGCCAACATCAGAACAGTCCAAAATTGAATTCAACAAGTCTCTCACTTGAGCCTTTCTCCTGAGCCCTGCCCAGCCCAGGTCTCTGGCGTAAACCAGACTAGCCAGCTCCAGGGTCAATGGGTGTTAACAGTAGGCATGGGCGAACAGATCGCGGTTCGTGTTCGGCCATTCGGTTCGGCCGCGATCGGTTCGTGTGTTCGCGTTCGGCCGTTCGGTTCGGCCGTGTTCGGTTCGTGTGTTCGTGTTCGGCCGTTCGGACGTGCCTCGCGTTCGCGTTCGCCCGTTCGGTTCGGCCGTTTGTGTTCGGCCGTTCGTGTTCGGTTGTTCGGGCAGGTCGTACGTTCGTGTTCGGCCGTTCGGTTCGTTTGCCATCGGGTTGTACGTTCGTGTTC
>QEPC01015142.1:553802-572834 GCA_003113815.1 Sphenodon punctatus | reverse complement strand
GGGGGGGGGGGGAGCTGGGAAAAGGTGGGCGGGATATGAAAATGCCTCCCTGGGCTGGCAGCTGGGAAGAGGTCACTGCTGGATCTACTCTACTCTGTCTGTTCCCCACTGAACAAGGGCCAAGTGGATCTTCCGGAGAGAGATCTCTCACCAGGGGAAGTGGGGGGAGGGCGGTCATCAGATTGCACTTGGCACATCAACAGCTGTGTCCATTGCTAGGTTACACAAAGAGGAGAGCAGCTGCCTCAAGTTACGCTTTGACACCAACTTGAAACCCTGTCAGTTTCATCAGCAAATCATGTTCCCAAGGAGCCTGGACTTTATTTTGGAGTGGTTCGCCACCCTCCTCCACCCATGTAAATCCGCTTCTCTTTTCTTTAAGAAACGTGGGCTTGGCACAAACCAGCCATCCCTCCGGGGCCCTTTGGATCAATAGCTGAAAGAGAAACCAAGCGCCAGTGCCCGTGCTCCCCGGGGGAGCCCCTACCCGCCCCTCAAGCACTGACCCAAAGTTCCAGTGCATTTCAGGAGGGATGAATCATTTGTTAGTGGGTGGGGGGAGGCAGCAGCAGCGCCTGAGCCTGTTTGCAAAGAGGAGCTTAACACACGCGAGTCCCATGTGTCGTCTCTGCCGGCGCATTCCATCCTGTCCTGGGGAAGCGGGGCCGGCTGAGACTCGCGATGTGAGCCCTGCACTCACCACCTCACCTGCGCAGCAACAACAAAGCCTGGAGGGGGGAAGGGGGATGCTCCCTTGCCATTCAGTTGATCGAAAACTGGGGGAAACAGAAGGCACGGTGCCGGCCCATTCCCTCCGCTCCCTCGCTTTCTTGAGCCCGGCCAGTTAAAAGCAATGGCCTCCGGGTAAAAGCTGGGCATGGACTGGCTCCGCACCAATCCCACCCCCCCAAACTGTAATCCACCTGGGGCAGGCGGCTGCTGCTGCCCTTGCTGGGCATTCCGATTCCTATCTTCTGGGGGCTGCTACTGCTGCTGTCGCTACGTCATTCCCACTTGCTCCAGTGTCTGAGAGGAAGAGACAGTCCCACCCCACAGGCCAGGTGTGCGATTCCCCCCTCTGCTTCCCTCCTACCAACTGTGTGCACCCTGGAAAGAGAGAGTGCCCTAAGAAAAGATCCTGTTCTCCTCTTGCAAAAACCTGGGCAGCTATTCTGCAAAGAACCACCTTTCTTTTGAAAGATACGTGATTCTGAAAGGTACGTGAAAGATACCTGGCTTCTGAAAGATTCTTGATTCTAAAAAGTAGATTTTAAACCCTACTATTAAAAATCACATATTTTTCAGAAGCCAGCTCCGTCACACACACTTTACGCTCCAGTCAGTTTCATGTCAGTTACACAGCGCCCCGTTTCCTGGCTCTGCTCCTCTGCCCTGCCCTCTCCAGGAGCCGGGGAAGCTGGGCATGTGTAACTGACATGAAACTGACTAGAGCTTAAATTAAAGTCTTTGTGTTGGAGCTGCCTTCTCATAAAGTTGCGTGACTTTTAAAAGTAGGAGTCACGTACCTTTCAGGTCAGCAGCTGCTCAACTGAGCATATGTGAGCCTGCAGAACTGAGCTGTGTTTTTTGCCCTCAACTGAGCATGTATGAGCCTGCAGAACTGATTTTTTAAAATCATTAATAACTCAGTGCTGGCTGCACAATCACTATCATATTACATAAGCAGTTATTGATCTCATGTTCCATGCCTGTGACATTTGGGGGCTCAACTCATCCAGGGGGAGGAGATATTGATGATTCAAAATCGTGAGGACGTCTGCATTTTGACCACAAGCAATTACCTTTTAAACAGTCATAACATTTTATTTTCCTGATGAATCTTTTTCAAACTCTGTGCATATGATGGTCCTCACAACTTACAGCCATGGATAAATTTTCAGAAATGTAGCTCAAGCGGTTTCCTCAAAATCAGGGCTTCAGCAGTCCCCTGTTTATGATGGAGAGTGGTTGTGCATTTAAGTTTCTTCCAGCTAGCGCTGGAAGAAAATACTTCCTAACATTTTGAGTGGCCAAAGAGAGACAAGCCCCACTCCTTGGCCAATAAGCCTCACTGCTATTTATATATATATATATATACACACACACACACACACACACACACACACACACACCTCCCAGCATTCAAAGTGCATAAAGGATAGTAAGATTTTAAAATTTTTTTTTAAAAAAATACAAAAGGACGGAAGGTCTCCTGCTTCTCATTCCACTTAGTTGCTCACTGTTCTATCATCCTCCGATTGTCCTCTTGAGTTCTCAGAGGTGACAGAACGTTTTCTTTCTCTCCTGTAAGAGGGTCTTTGACCCCCTGATTCAGGGACAGTGAGATTCTGCATCAAAAGAGGGACTGTCCCTTCTGAATAGGGTCTGTTGGGAGGTATGGGATAGCCCTGCTCAAGACTAATAGTTTGAAGTATAAGGTTGCTTTTAAACGAGGAGCGCTGAAGCGCCTCCTGAACGCCGTGTTAAAGCAAAGCTGCCGGAAGTGACGTTCTCCCCGTTGCCAGCGGCGTCTGGAGACACGGGGCTTTGGAGCGGCGCGTTCTTAATACTTCAATTTTCAGGCTTTCAGAACGTGCCGCTCCAAAGCCCTGTGTCGCCAGCCGCCGCCGGCAACGTGGAGAATGTCACTTCCGGCGGCTTTGCTTTAACGCGGCGTTCAGGAGGCGCTTCAGCGCTCCTCGTTTAAAAGCGGTGTTAGTCTGGCCTCTTGTAGCCCTATAAATAGATTTGAAAGATGACACATTGTTGAAAGTTACACTGGTTATAGGCTTTTAAGCAGCAAGCTTATTTTAATCAATAGAAAATAAGGTGCTATTTTAAAGAAAGCTAGCCCAATAATAGTTTTTATTTAGGTTGGCAGTTGCACTAGCAAGCTATTTTATTAATCCGTATGAATTTTCTGACACTTGTGAGAGCTACAGATTCTGCCTGCAGATATTTGGCTTTATTTGAAAATCATTAATAAAAAAAAAAGAGGAGGAAAAGCATTTTCCTCCTTAAATATCCAATAAATTGCTACATGGTTGAAAAATGTCTGGAAGGGAGAGAAAGTTTCAAGAATCCATCAGCCAGAGAGGATTACTTTTAATAAAAAATGAATATGCACAAAGATAAGCAGTAGCTGAGGATCAACAGCCCTTAATAGCAAACCTTAAACATCAGACTTGTCTCTTAATGCTCTAGTCATTGCTCCTAGTCATGTATGCTTCTCACCTACCCGACCAACGGAAGCTAAAGTGTAAAGCTTTCTTGAAAGCTTAAACATCAAGTGATTATGCATACCTCCGTCTTTGAGTGCCCATCTGGAAGCCCCCTAAAAGGGGCCTCAATTTATAGGTTTGGGTACCCAGTACTTTCTGCGTATAATCTTAAAGTTTTTTAACTGTTTTAAACTGTGTTAAAGTAAACAGTTTAACAGGGCACTTGTTTAAAAAATGTATCTACATGCTTCTAAAGAAGTGCACAAGTTTATATATTTCTGACTGGCTACACAACATGTCTGGGGAGGACCCTGAGTGGCCCGGAAGCTTCCACGTTCTCACCAACAGCAGTTGGTCCAATAAAAGAGATCACTTTGAATGATTTTGTCTTCATCTCTCACAAGTTGTACAAAAGTGTAAGAAAAAGAGAAAAAGACCTGTGTGCGTTCAATTCTGTGTCTTTCTTCCTGTTCATGTAAACCCCTCGCTAGGGGGCAGAGTCATGCAGAACAGGGGCCTGATGTGCTAACATCATGGAGAGAGGAATAGACACGTCACTGGCTGCCTCCATGGTGCCTAAAGTCCAATGGACAGGATCACTGGCAGATTTGGAGCAAGGGGTGCAGCTTTGGGTGAAAACGGACATGATGAGAGCCAAAGACTCACCAGCGTGTTTGTTCCCAGGATGCCAGATGTGGGCCCACAGCTGGCCTGGCCCGAGTAGGTGACTGGCCTGGATGTGGTTCCCCAGATGATTCCAGGCCAAGGGCCTGGTGGACCTGCACACACACACACACACACATGCACGCAGAGGCTGCACGTACCCAGACAGATGTGAGGTGGCCTTGTGGGCTCACGTTTGCCCACATCCACCAGCATTGGCCCACACAGCAGGCTCCGCGTTTACGAGGACACCACTGAGAGTGGGGACAGCAGGGTAGTGGATGAGGGCAAACATTTGGCAGCCACCTAATAGATGGACAGGTGGCCACCCATTTGGAAGGGGATAATCTGGGCTACTCTCCCATCTGTTTTCACCCAATGTTGAGTTCCAAATTAGGTGTTGTCACTAAGCAGAAAGATCTTGGAGTCGTTACACATACTTCATAGAAAACATCAGCTTAGTGTGTGGCAGTGGTCAAAATGGCAAACAGAACAGATCCCCTTCCTTCCTTCCCCTCCCCCCACCCCTGTCTCTCAGATTGTAAACCCTAGGGCAGGGACCGTGTCTATTCAGTTACTTTGTAAAGCGCCAGGTACATTGCTGGTGCTATATAAATGTTTGCTAATAATAACAACAGAGAATGATAAGGAACGGAATAGAAAATAAAACCGAGAATACCATGATGTTGCTATGTGGTTCTGGTTACCCCATGGGCATAGTAGAAATGGAAAAGGTGACCAAAGGCATGGAACAGCTTCATACGAGGAGAGGCTCAATCGGTTAGCACTCTTCAGCTTCAAAAAGGGATGACTAAAGGAGGCTATGATAGCTTACAAAATCGTAAGTGGTGTGGAGCAGGTACATAGGAGCTGTCATCTACTCTCTTATAATGGCTCTGGGAGCTGGGTATTCAACCCCTGAGGGAAATGGAAATTGGGAGAGGGGTGAGTCCTGGACTGGGCTCCCCGGTGTGAGGGAGGGGGGCTGATTCTGGAAGGGACCACTTGGTGGCAGCACATGGTGGGGACTGGGGGGATGGTTCTGTGGGGGTTGGGGAGGGAGGGTCTCTCCTGGGGTCTGGATGTAGGAGCCTATGGCTGGGACTGGGTTGGAGCAGATGGGGGAGGGGGGAGACAGCCATAGGGGTCGTTGTAGGAATGGGGAGATATGGTGTGGACCGGGGACCAAGGGGTTTGGTGCCTGTCCCCAGGGTTGGCCCCCCTCAGGTGGGGGGGATGGATCAAGGTCGAAGGCCCCTTGGACTGGTGCAGCTGTTGAATGTGAGGTCTGTTGTCAATAAAACATCAGGGATATGATCCTGGATCAGACTGCGGACCTCACGTGTTTCACGGAGACCTGGCTGGTCGGTGAGGCTTGTCCAATTTTGGCAGACCTTGTTCCAGCGGGGTACTCTGTGCAACACCAGCCTGGGGGACGGAGGGGGGTGTAGCCTTGGTTTAAGGAGTCTTGGACTGCTAGGAGATATCCAGTGCAGTTAATCCCAGGGATCAAAGCCCTTCTCCTTGTGTTTGAGTTGGCCAGGGACAGAATTGGGGTGCTGCTGATTGTAGCATGCTCCATCCTGCCTGGCAGCATCTCTCTCCGCTCTAGCGGAGGTGGTATCGGGGGTGGTGTTGCGCTCCCAGGACTGTGGTCCTGGGGGATCTCAACATTCACACCGGCACTGGCCTTGTCGGGGCGGAGCGTGAGTTCATGGCAACCATGGGCCTGTCCCAGATGGTTAACAGCCCCACACGTAAGGGGGTGCATATGCTTGACCTGGTGTTCTGCTCCGGCCTTGAGGCAGGTGATCCAGTAGTGGGGGAAGTTAGTTTTTATGCCCTTGTCATGGATGGATCATTACCTCCTGCAGACCATGTTTCTAGTGCATGGCAGCCACCAGAAAGGAGTGGGATGTATTAGGTTGGTCCACCCCCGGAGGCTGATGGAAGCGCAGTGGTTCCAGGAAGCCCTGGGGGAGGTGTCCTTAGACCTTGAAGGCTGCTTGGTTGATGATTTTGTTCAAGCTTGGAACATCTTGCTGGGTGGGGTCATTGATCAAGTAGGTTCCAGGCATCTGCTCCCGCTGCTTCATCACTGTAGAGCTCCTTGGTTTACTGAGGAGCTGCGGTGTTTGAAGTGGGAAGGGTGGTGGTTAGAGCACCGCTGGCACTGCTCTAGTGCTGAATTCGATTGGCTGCAGCATTGGACCCATTTGCGGTCCTATGCTGTGGCCATAAGGACAACAAAGAAGGAATTCTTTGCAGCCCTCCTAGCTGCTGCAAAGTGGCATCCAGCTGAGCTTTTCCGGGTGGTGAGGGAACTGGTCAGTCTGGCTTCCCAAGCTCGCTGTGAGGAGTTTGTAAACTACTTCGCAGATAAGATCGCTCGAATCCAGTACAATTTCAGGGCTGGGATTGATGCAGAAGAAGGGGAGCCGAGGGTTATGGATGCCCCATCTTGTCCATTTTTGTGGGATCAGTTTCAGGATGTGATGTTGAGGGGGCTCTGGGGTTTGTTAGGGCTACTTTTTGTGAACTAGATCCATGCCCATCCTGGCTGGTGAAAGTCTCCAGGGAGACTTTGGGACCAGTGCTAGTGGGAGTGATCAATGGGCATTTTTAGACACACGTTAAAGTTCCGGATGTTTCAGTCTTCTGGGTTTACAAGTAAGTTCCAGATTCATTTTTCACACACTGCCCTGAGGCAGTTCCTGGATGCATTCTTCAAACAAACCCTGCCCTGAGGCAGCCTAAAGTAGCCGCAGCTGTAAACCTGACAGGCTACCATGGAAACCAAGTGGCCACAGCTGCCTGGAGCAAAGCAGTTTACCAGAAGAACCTTTTACACACACAAGTTCTTGGAGAAGTTTCACCCAGAAGTTCAAAGATCCGGATGTTTTAAGATCTGGGTGAGTGATTTAGACACAGAAATTTCTGGATGTTACAGAAAACATCCAGGAAAAATGTGTGTCTAAAATCACGCAATGCCTCCTTTCGGGAAGGCAGGGTGCCTGACTGCCTCGAGGTGGTGGTGTGGCCCCTGCTTAAAAACACATCATTGGATGTTAATTCCCTCGCCAGCTACTGACCTGTCTCTAAGGGAAGGTTATTGAATGGGTGGTGGCCCAGCAGCTTCAGGGCCATCTGGATAGCATCAGTTTTCCGAATCCTTTTCAATGAGGTTTTTCTCCAGGATATGGCACCAAGACTGCATTGATGGCCTTGGTAGACTACGCCCGATTTAGGACATTCAACACTCTTGGTCCTATTAGATCTCTTGGCAGCGTTCAATATGGTGGATCATGGATTACTTTTGAGATGGTTGCGGACCCCGGGGGGGATGGCGGGTAGACAGGACTGTTTTAGGATTATTATTATTATTATTTATTAACAAACATTTAAATAACACCAGCAGTGTACCTGGCACTTTACAAAGTAATAAAATAGACACGGTCCCTGCCCCTAGGGCTTACAATCTGAGAGGCAAGAGCTGGGGGGGAGACTTAGGAAGGGGAATAGAGGGAGAGACAAGGGGTCTAACATTCATGAAGATGCGAGGTCTCAAGTGCACGTACTTGGCTTGGTTACGATGAGAATGACAGCAGGCAGGTCCATGTTGCAAGGATAAGGGTAAACCGATCGTAGGTATAGGAATAGTGGCTCAGCAGGATAAAGAGTCAGACAGAGCAGAGCGAAAGAGGTGAGTTTTAAGGAGAGATTTGAAGGTATGAAGGGAGGGGGCAAGGCGGATGTGGACAGGGAGGGAGTTCCAGGCATGGGGGGCAGCAAGTGAGAAGGGACGAAGGCGCTTAGGGGAGCAGGGAAGGCGTGGAAGGGTGAGAGAAGGGACAGAGGAGGAGCGAAGTGCACGGGCTGGAGTATGGAGGGCGATAAGTGCAGAGAGGTAGGGGGGAGCAAGGTTGTGAAGAGCTTTATAGGTGAAGACTAGGAGCTTGTGCAGGATTCGTTCAGGAAGGGGAAGCCAGTGAAGCGAAGAGAGGAGGGGCTGCACATGGTCGAAGCGACTGGCGAGGTAGATGACCCTGGCAGCAGAGTTTTGGACAGAGATGAGGGGAGAAAGGTGAGACCGGGGAAGGCCAGTGAGAAGGAGGTTACAGTAATCGAGGCGAGAGATGACCAGAGCATGAACAAGAGTTTTGGCAGACGAGACAGAGAGAAAAGGGCGAATCTTAGCAATGTTATGGAGGGAGAAGCGACAGGATTTAGCAACAGAGTCAATGTAGGGTTTAAAAGAAAGGGGTGAGTCAAAGATGAAGCCTAGGCTACGGGCTTGGGGGACAGGCAGGATGGTGACTCCATCAATAGTTATTGACAGTGAGGAAGGAGAGGAAGGATGAGGGGGGAAGATAAGGAGTTCAGTTTTAGCCATGTTGAGTTTGAGTTGACGTTGAGACATCCAGGTAGAGATGTCAGAGAGACAGTTGATGAGACGAGCTTGAACAGAGGGAGAGAGAGAGGGAGTAGAGAGATAGAGTTGAGTGTCTGACTCTGTTCATTCCTCTCAGGAAGAAGCCAGCGGGTGGTGCTGGGGGAAGAAACATCTGGCCCCCAGGATCTCGTTGGTGGTGTACCACAATGTTCAATTGTCTCCGCTTTTATTTAATATCTATACACAACCTCTGGGTGAGGTCGTGAGACGATTTGGTGTGCGGTTGATGACACCCAGCTTTACCTCTCTCTTTCGACGAACTCAGGTTCTGTAGTCTCGGTGCTTTCCCAGTGCTTGCTAGCAGTGAGTGACTGGATGAGGCAGAGCAGACTGAAGCTGAATCCTGATAAGATGGGGGTGATGTTGGTGGGTAGGGCAGTGGAGGTCATGGCTCCCCTTGTGAAGGGGATCCGTCCCTTCTGACCCTGCAGGTGTGGAGTTTGGGGGTTCTCTTGGACCCTGGCCTCTGTCTGAATCGTCAGGTGGAGGCGGTAGCAAGGGAGCCTTCCACCAATTACATCTTGTGCAGAGGATCCAGCTGTATGTTTCAAGCTCTGACCTGGCCACCCTCATCCATGCATTCATCACCTCAAGACTGGATTACTGCAATACGCGATACGTGGGGCTTCCCTTGGTGATGACTTGGAGGCTGCAGCTGGTGCGGAATTCAGCAGCCCGTCTCCTGATGGGGACGGGCCGTAGGGAGCATGTTACACCAGTGCTCCAGGCTCTGCAGTGTCTGCCTATAGCATTCTGGGCCGCATTCAAAGTGCTGGTTTTGACCTTTAAAGCCCTACATGGTCTGGGCCCCTCCTATCTGAGAGACTGCCTCACTCCCTCTGCGTTCTACCGGGGGCACCTTCTGTCCCCCAAGTGAACCAGGGGGCCACAATGGAGAGGGCATTCTTGGTGGCTGCACCACAGCTGTGGAACTCCCTCCCAGAGGAAGCTCGCCTTGGTTCCAGGCTGTTGGCCTTTCACTGGGCCTATAAGACCTGGCTGTTTGTCTGGGCCTTTGGGGGAGGGGGGGGGAATGAGGGTGAGGGAGGGTTGTTTTTGTGTTTTTTTGCCAGTGGTTTTTCCTCTTTTTTTTTTACTGTCATTGTTTTAGTAATCCCTTCCTGTATTTTTAATTGTTTTGTTTTGTAAGTTGCCTCGACCTGCCGTAAGACTGGAGGGACCAGGGTAGAAGTTTTTAAATAAATAAATAAAATAAATAATAGAACTAGGGGACATTATAGTAAATTAATTGGCAGCAGATTTAAGACAAATAAAAGGAAATATTTTTTCACTCAATGTACATTTAACCTGTGGAACATGTTGCCAGAGGACGCTGTGAAGGCTAGCAGCACAAGAAGTTTCAAAACCGGCTTGCATAATACTTAGAAGATAGGGCCAGGAATGGCTATTAATCAATTACTAAAACTCGGGGACACTCCACGAAATTCACAGGTGGCAGAGTAAAAACAAACAAAAGAAAGTATTTTTTCACTCAGCGTACAATTAGGTTGTGGAATTTACTGCCAGGGGAGGTGGCCAAGGCCAGCAGTATAGCTGAGTGTAAAAGAGGTTTGGTCAAGTTTCTGGAAGATAGCTCCATTACCAGCTATTAGCCAGATAGGATTGGGGAACAAATCCCTTTACTGTCGGGAGCCTTGGGATGACCCACAGGGAATGGATAGCATGGTGACTTGTTGGGTGCTTCTCCCAGGCCCCCGGGATTGGCCACTGTCTGAGACAGGATGCTGGGCTCGATGGACCATTGGTCTGACCCAGTATGACACTTCTTACGTTGGTTGAGAGGAGACCTCTATTGGAGCTGGGAGTGAATAGCAGATAACAGATCATTCCATTTTAATCTGTTGTGTACTTCTCTAAAACAACTGAAGTTAGCCATTGTTGGATACAGGATGCTTGGTTAGATGAGCCACTGGTACAATCCAGTATTGCATGTCTTCTATACTTATGAGCCCAGGGCCCTGACACCCCTCGGTTAGTAAAGGTGGGGATACCCCAGGAGGAAGGGTAGTCTTCATCTGGGACCTCTCCCACTGAGGAGAAAACAAGGAGAGTGGGGTTGCATCCATATTTTACTCATATTAGATTGGAAATTTGTTTAGATGAGGTCATTATCGTCTGTGTTTGTATAATCTAAAGCATCCTTTTGAATGGGCCTCTCTAAAAGTGCCCCCCCCCCCAGTTTGTGGGGATGTCCGTAGAAGAAAGGTGCAAAGTATTTGAATATTGGACAGTTTAATACTGTGGTTTAATTTTCTACAGAATTAGACCCAAAGTGGTAATCCTGCACCATTGGAAGTGGGAGAGTCTTCTGAAGAGGAGTGACTCTGGCCTTTTTTGCATGGCCCCTGCAGAGTGGGGGGTCCGTGGGCACACCAGTGAGTACACAGTGGGTGGACGGGTCATGCATACGGGTGCACACACATCCCCACACATGGAGCAACCACCTTTTTCCCCCAGTTGCTCTGTGTGTGGGATGAATGGGGGACGTATGGGGATGTGTGTTAGATAGGAACACGCACGCACCTCTACTCAATGCGCCCGCACCTTAACACGGGCCTCTCCCACTCATGAACACACAGATTTCTGTGTGTTCATGAGTTGGAGAGCCCCGTGTAAAAAGGGCCTCTCTTGTTGAATGCCACCTTTTTCTTTTGTCTTTTTATGTTTTGTGCACCTTTGGGAAGGACAAAGGAGAAATGTTCCTTAGTGAGTGCACCGTGGTGGCAACAATATTTCATCAGTCAAAATTGGGCCCTGTGTTTCCAGAAGCCACAATGGCTGCCAACAATAGGAGTGTGTCAAGCGTTATGGGCATTCTCGGCCAGTACTTTTGAAATAGGAGATCTGGGAATGGCAGCGCTGGCAGTGGTGCTATAGCTACCTGACTTCATGCTTCTAAATAGAACTATAATCAATTGTATTTGGGATGTTTGTGTGGGGAATGTAAATGGAACGCTCCTCTCAACACTTGTAAAAGTGTAAATAGAGCATGAAATTAACCTTGCATGGTATTTTGAGACTTGAATTTTATTTAACAATTAAAACAAAAAATACTGTTAAAAGAATGGAGTCTAGTTTGTCTTTTAAAGGTACAGAGCAATACCTAGAAAGGCCATACCTTGGTGGTCTCCACCTATAACAACTTGTTTGCAATATAGATAATCCTAGTTTTACTTTTCACAATGGTTTAACTGTAGATAGTTTTAAAGATAGACATGGTGTGCCTTGATTTACATTCCTGCCAGTGGAATGCAGCCATCTCTTGGGTGGAACGTGGCAACTTAACCACACAAATTAGTGCTACACAACAGTTAAGACTAAGGGCAAATTAAGGCTATATATTCTCTTGAAACTGCATTTCAAGGAGATGGTAGATTTTAGAAGCAAAGTACGTATTTGCTCTATTGGAAATTTACACACCCACAGGAGTATTAAATAGCTATATTCTCTCCCTATAATCCATAAGTACCTTGCATCTGCGAGAGAAACTAAAGCTGCTTCTAGCAAGCCAAACCTCTCAGATCCTGGCTAGAGGATTTGCAAGAAATTCTGGATTTGCAAGTAATCTTGGTGATCATGTCAACCTGGGACACTGGCCCATAAGGGTGTGTATGTTGTTTTTCGTTATTACAATAACAATAACATAAATTGTCATTTTTGTTTGTTATTTGACAACCGAGAATGACAACGATAACAAAAACAACTGAGAATATGGTAATGATGATGATATCGACAGATACCAAAAATGAAACAAAAAACAATAACAAAAATGATAAACAATAACCAAACTAACAGGAAACGAAAATGACAATGTCGTTATCATTGGCTTTTGGAGGGAAAATGTGAAGAGGGGAGGAGGAAGTAGACCTCTTGGAGTCTTAACAGGGTTGAACTCTTGAACTGTCTCTGTGTTGGGAGGGGCGAGCAGCTCAGCAGTGTCTGATGGATGTATCATTGGCCAATGAGTGAGTGTACAGACCCTAGCAGTCTCATGGCACTCTGTGATTGCTCAATGCCTGCTGACTCCTACAACCAATCAGGGGGGCTCTGGGGGAGGGCACTGCAACCCTTTATAATTGGAGGGCTAGGTTTTTTCTCTCCGTTTTGTGAAAGCACTGCTTGTCAGGTTGTGTTTACAGAACTGTGGTGCTTCCACATAAAAATCCTCCCTAGACCTCATTGTATTTATTTACTTATTTATTTATTAGGTATTACTACTAATACCTTTCCTTCCTCATACCCTACATTTTACCTTCTCCCTTTCCCTGCCCTTCTCCCCCCTGTACATTATATATAGATAGGTGGTATAGATTAGATGTGTATATATATATTATAGACATATAGATTAAATTAGAATAGTTATATAAATAATTGATTAGATAATAGTTTTCCTTTTCCCTTTCCATCTCCCTTAGAGTTAGATAAATATTAGTTGTGCATAGGAATCAATAACGATATGATACCAAAAATAAAATCTTTGTTTGAAACGGTACTGATAGCAATAACGATAATGAATATCGATACAATAACGATACCAATGATATCCGTAATGAAAGCGATATCAAAAATGATATCAAAAATGATACCAAAATGATGACAACGAAAACAACATTGTCGTTAATAACAACAATGAGAATGATGTTTTTGAATAATGAAAACAAAAATGACATGGGGGGCCTGGTGCACAACCCTACTGGTCCATCCCTGAACATTATTTAGCTAGATCATAGGTAGCCAAGAAGTAGATTATGATCTAGTGGTAGATCTCAATCTGGTCTCCAGTAGATCAGCGAGACCAGTCCCATGGCCCCCACGCGCAGCTTCTCGCAACTGCATAGTTTACATGGGTCCATACGCCCCATGCTGGGGGTACACATGGTTTGCGTGTGCATGTGCTCCACAGGGCATGGGATCGGCCCCACCATGGAGATTGCTTCTGGAGGTTGGGTATGACCAATGCCCCAGGGTTTGTCTCCTGGGAAGGGGATGAGCTACTAGGAGAGCTGCTCCAGCATGGCAGGGAAGTCTCTCTCTAAGGGGACTGCTCCTCTTCACTCCTGAGACCACTTGCTGAGGTACCCTAGAGTTGGGAGCCAATGGGTGGGGTCCTGAAAGATTGCCTGAAGTTGATGCCTAGATCAAGTGGATCATATGTCCCCTAAGTCTGGCCACCACTGGGTTATACATTGAACGTCTGTCAGCAGCTCAACATGCTGGTCCCCAAACACAACATGTACACGGAGATCATCTGCCTACAAGAAGCATAAACCAACTTTCTCTCTCTCTGCCAGTTGCTCCAACATCAAAGGTTATGTGTCCTCAGAGTTACTCTCTGAACAGCAATTCTATTCAGTAACTCAATAGTTGAGAGTTACTCTCTGCATATTCTCAACAACAGAAGTTTAATTAAAGATATCATTTGAACTACTTTGTCTCCAACTTTTGTTGGAAGCCATCTTGAAACTGACTTGGAGAAGAGTTTATAACTTTTGCTGCTCAGGATGCCTACCCAGTCTATCTATTTATCTTGTAATTCACAGAGTTTTCCCAGGCTGTGTAAACAATCAGTACTTTCAATGGCTAATCAAGCATACCAATCAGGAGGGTGCAATTGTTTTCTGAGAATGTTAGTTGAGTCAAATATTTCCTCTAGTTCGAAACTGCATTAACCAAATACACATGCTTTTTTTAGACTTCAATACATTATGCTTTCATATTCTGGAGTAGATTAAAATGTCAATCATATTATCCATATTTCATAGTGTGTCCTCTAGAAGCCTCGGGGAAAGGGGCACATGTCTGGTTTCGCTTCTGTCCCGCCAATAAAACAGCCCTCTGGAATGAAATCTGTGCAGGACATACAGCAAGATGTCAAATTAATTGTACCGAAATAATGAGTTAGCACCAAATGCTAATTAAATATTGATGAAAGTCATACTTTCAATTATCTTCATTATGGTTTGATGTTTTATGTCGACATTAAGTGCTTAGAGTAGGGGCATACCTTGTAATTAGTTGTGTTGTATAAAAATGCAAGCGTTATTTTTCTCCTTGGATGAAATCCATTTTATAATCGTATGGGGCTCAGGAAACGGTGACTTTTTAAGATGGCTGAATTTAATAAATGGACAGGATTTTTCTGTTTATTTTTGCACCCCGTTGCTTTCTTGCGCTCAAAAAGCAAGCTCTGCTCATTTCCTGAAGGTGACTGTCATAACTAAATTGTAGAACCCACCTGCCGGCGCTGCTACTTACTCCTTTGTCTCCCGTGTTCTCATCCCTAGTTAGTTCCTACCTACTCCAATCACCAGGGATGAGTAAAGAATTCTTCGAGACCAAAGATCATTGCTCTCAACAGCCCCTTCCCTCCTTTCTTTGTGACAATGATGGTGCAGATCTTCCAGCATCGTCCAAATGGGCGAGTCCCTCTTTCAGGGCTCCCCAGGCCCATTCATAAATCCACCCCTGCCGATCTCAAAATCAAGTGTCTTAACTACAGGGAAGCTTGTCATGGCTTCTTGGGGCTCCAGCTCTTCCTTGCCAATTGTGTAAGCAATAAGGATGTGCAAATGCAGTTTGGAGTTCAGAATGAACTCTAATAGTTTGGTCGACCAAACCGAACTTTCGAACCAACTCAAATTCGACTGAACTGTTTGGTCGAATCCGAACCAGTTCGGAAGACCAAAAAACCCAGTTTTGAATGTACGAACTCGGTTCAGAATTCGACCGAACTCAAATAGTGCGGTCGACCGACCCAAACTTTCGAACCAAGCTCGATTTCTGAACTCAACCAAATTTCCGAACTCGGTTCTGTTCACACATCCCTAATAAGCAAACACTATGGGTTTATAGTGGCCCAGTGGTGTTGGGCAGGATATGGATGAGGAAGCATCAGCACAATAGTTCTACCCTAGGTCCTTTGTGCTGCCCTCACCCCTGACCTCACAAGCTTTTAAACCCTTTGCAAATTTAGAGCGGAGTCTTTGGTACAGTAAAGTTGGGGGGGGGGGGGGGGGCAGAGAAGTGGTACAAGTTTCCTCAACTGCCCTTTGCAGGAAGGGCACCTACAGGTGAAGTTTCTGGCACTAAAAATGGACTGGAAATGTATCACTTTATGAAAGGCGAGACAGAGAATGGTGGTGGAGGCTTTATTGGATCAGCTCTCATAAAGGGCAAAAAGGGGGCGTACTGGGCAGTCCTGGTCTCTGCTGGGATTCCTTGGTGTCTTGGATTCCTTGGTGTCTTGATGGTGGTTCGGGCAGAAGGAATGACAGTAGGTGTTGCAAGCTTGTCAGCATGCCCATGTGGTCTCCAGAAATTGGGTTCACTCAAGCAGGGATCACTCAAGGAAACAAGCTGGCTGATGCTAGCTCGCTGCAGATGACAGAAGGAAGGGGAGAGAGTACTTTTACCAGCAGTGATTTGGGCTGTAAGCTGTTTTCTGTTTGTTTTTCTCTGCTGTTGGTTCATTAAAATGGGACTTTGTGCATAATTTTAAAAAACCGAACAAGCTTGCAATGCTGACTCCTAGCTGGTTTCTCAGGCAAACATGAAGATCCTGCCAAAGTGCCCTGAATTAATTTCGTTACCTTCTTGGGCCAAACAGAGAACAGTTAAGAGCATGTAGTTTGAGTGTCTCCCAGTGTCTGCAGTCTTGGGTGAGATGGCCTGGGGAAATGGGTCAGAGCAACATGCAGAGCTCACTGCAAGCTCTTTAGTGTGTTGGGGAGGCAGGAGCTTGAGCAACGGACTGGGGTGGGTGGGGGAAGGTGCTGTCCTATTTCACTGTGATTTTTACTTTCAGCAGAAGTCCCAGTTGTCTAGGACCTTTGATAAGCGCACTTAAATTCAAAAGTATTTAAACCCAAAGAACTAAACACCTAGTTCTACCTGTTTGAGCAACGCTTCAAAGGAGATAAATGCTAAAGGCATTTGAAATAAAGCATGCATAGCACGCCTGCCAAAATGCAAAAATGGGTCTACCTGTTGAGATTGCAATACCCAAATAATTTTGGGAGGATCAGGTTCTAAACAGTACCTGTTTAGGGCCTGAAAAGTTACCCAAATTACCATTACTGTTACCGAATTACTGTTTTTCTGTTAGAGTTATTGTTAAGCCATCTTGTGCCATTTTACCGATTTACCAATTTACCATTTGTCTGTCCATTTTTATTTCTCTATTGATCCATGTCAGAAAGACACTAAAACAGTAACATGGTAAGTCAGAATTGGTTGGTAAAATGGTATATGATAAACCGTAAAACAGAAAGTCGGTAAGTTGGTAATGGTAATACCTGGGATTTCCGGTAGTTGGGTACCCATCTTGGTGATTGGGTACCCAGTAGGCTGCCCAAAATTTCAGGTATTTCCCATGGGTACAAAATTTGATACCCATTACAGCCCTAGTATATGAGGTTTAGGTAAAGAAAAGGGGGGTTCACTCTCTGCTACGTTAACAACTAACCCTTAGCTGAAGATAGAGAAAATCGAATCATATAGTTGGAAGTGACTTCAAGGGTCATCTAGTCCAATTCCATGCTCTAAGTTCGGAAATGTTCATACTGTTGGATTAGAGTGTGTTTGGGTTCTCTTCCTGCCAGTAGCAAAGCTAAGCTTCATTATGTATGGATTTCCAAACTTTTTCTGTAAAAGGAATGCTAATGAACACAGTGTTTGCTGTGGGATAGATGGAATCTTGTGGGATGTATTTGAAATTTCCCAGAATTAGTGGAAGAGGACTGATACTTTTTAAATGAAAGTTTGTTTTAAAAAAACCAGAAAAGTCCACTATTCTCTATGATTATGTGACTCTCTCTGTCTCTGAGGAGAAGACACAAGGAAAGGGGTTAAAGGTAGATTTGGGTTAAGCTTGCTGAGTGCAGTTGGACAGTGGACTGAGTTGCCAAGGGAGGTTTTGGAGTCCTCATCATCGGAAGTTTTTAATCAATAGGTTGGATAAGTGTCTGCCTGAGAGGATTTAGGCTTAATTAACCTGACCTTAGTGCATGGATATTAACTAGATTATTTCCCGAGGTCCATTCCAGCCCCCTGATTCTCTGATTTTAAGGAGTAATTGAGCTGAAGGGTAATAATACAGAGCAGGAAGAAATGCATTACCAGCTGCTGGGAGGGCAGTTTCAATACTCATAACAGAGCTTTTTCTGGCTTCACTTTTTAAGCTATCACTTTGGAATTATCCCACACCTAAATAAAAAGTTTCCCTGGATCATAAGAATAGAATCTGAACATTCGGAGCATGTGGAATTAATGACTGAATATTATGCAGAGAGCCATTTAATTAAAAACACTTTCATTAATAATGCAGTTGGAGAGGGTACGTGTGTTATGTAATTAAAGATAGTACATCAGTAAATGATACTATGCAAAACCAATTCAAAAATTCAAATGAGATTGGTGTAACATGAGGAACTTGGGCAAGTGGGAATAAAGTCCACGTGAAATAAACCCTGTCTCCTTTCCTGAGCTAGAAGCCCCAATTCATCACAATCCAACACTTGCATTTTAAAGAATCGGCTGCGTTTTTTAGGGCGCTTTAAAGGCTTGTGTACCAAATAGATTCCTTTTCTTCTCCTGTTCTCTCCCTTCGCGGGGCGAGGGTTCCCCTGTATTTCCTGACCGCACTGAGGCGTTTCAGCTGTCACTCTACAACTGTGGTTTTCAAACTTTTTTGAACTGTGTCCACCTTTTCACTTGTCTCTTGTAGTTGAGGGCCCCCGATCCCACACGTCCCGTTACTCTGTCTCTTCCTCTCCCCATTCCCATCCTTCTAGTGTTACTCTTCCCCTTGTTCTTTGGCACACTCTGGGTGATTTCAGACGTTACGGGCTGACGGGTCACCACAGTGGATTCCCGGTGGGGAATCCCAACCATGCCCTGGGGGAGACACCAACCATGCCCTGGGGCCAAAAAAAGCCCCGAACAGACGTGACGGGGCCTGGACCACGGAGGGGAATGAAACCGCCAGATCACGGACCGGGGCAGCACAACAGGCATTACGCCGCTCCCCAGCCGTGGCAAGCACACCCAGAATCCCCTGGGGAGGGGCGGGACATGGACATGGCCGCCTGAGGGCAGACGAAGCCAAAAGGCACCAAAGGGAATGCCCACACCAGGGAAACGGGAAGGGAGGGGGGGAGAGGGAGACGGAGAACAAGCGCACAGGTCCCACACACAGCAAGCACGTGCACGCACACACCGGGTACTCGGGGGCACCCACAGCAACAGCACATGCCGGCCCAATCTCCCCCCCCCCCCACACACATGCAGGCATGGAGGGCAGCACAGACAGGGGGGGGGGGACAAGGGCGACCAGACCCATGGGAAGGCAGGCTGGGCTCCGCAGGGGTGTGTGTGTGCGCGATGCGGGACCGGGAAGAGGGGAGGAACGGGCACAGGGGGAGGGCAGGGCACCGGCACCAGGTACAGCACACCCCGCAGCAGAACGATCCCCACAGGCACCCCCCACAGCTAGCACACAGTCCCGGAAAGGGGGCCCCCGCAGCTCGGGCGAATGCCACAGCGGGTGGCCAGATGTCACGGGGAACCGGCCAGGAAAGACCCAGGAGGCACATGCAGTCAAGGCATCCCACCGAGGGGCAAAGGAACGGCAGCCAGGAGAGGCAGTCCAGCACAGCAGGTCCAAGGATGGGTGGC
>QEPC01015142.1:517182-543959 GCA_003113815.1 Sphenodon punctatus | reverse complement strand
CCCCCCCCCCCCCCCCATTCTGGGCTGGATTGGTGTGGAAACAAATGTGTCCGCCCTGTTGGGCTTACTATGACGTGCCTGAGCAGCTGTTGGGCCAAGTTCTTTCCGGGCCTGTTTCTGGGACGACCACCAACCCTGCTGTGGTCTGTACCAGGCCCACATCTGGCTGCCCAGAAACAGACCTCCAGGGTGAGGTGCTGGCTCAGGTGGGCCGTAGTGGACGAACTGGGGCAGCGTTGTTTATTAACCCCCCATGACTCAAATACGGTCCACGGTGCCGAATCCAGGGAAGATGGGACCCTGTGAAAAATGTTAATGTCTCATTTTGTTAACCTGTTCCTTTGTCCCTTTGATCAGAAAAAAGAGTTGGGATGGCAAGTGACGTGGAGCTGATGTGGGCCAGTGTAGGCTGCGAGATTGTGGAAATCATAAGGGCTGAAAGGGAGAATGCAGACAGGACCATCAGCCTGAGGATGACCAGGTGGCAGAGGGAATCAGTGACCCTGGATGGCAGCCAAAGGACTAGCGGAGAAAAGACTGAGACTTGCAGAGTGGCTGGGTGGGCGGAGACGGAACACACAGCAGTGAATTGCAACGTGATGAACCAAGAGAAATGCTGGCAGGAGCTGTATGAGCCTCCACAGCGGACACGGCCCAGATTGCAATCTAGCCTAGGACAGAGGCCAGGAAAGCAAGTAAGAGCACTATGCCTGGTCCCTGTTGAACTGTCCCAGAGTAGAGTTAGGGGTTATTCAATGATGTAATTCTGCAAACCTGTCAAGCCACGTGCCTAGAGCATTTGCAATCTACTCCCTTTTTCTAGCTCAAGTAATATAGGGGAAATCTTTTGGACTGGCAGTAGAAGTGGCTTTAGCACTTGCCTCTGAGTTGCAGGTCACACAGCAAGTTGGTAAGAATATAAGGGGTTAGCGTGACAGCTGCTCTACTACACTACTATTCCCAACCCAGTTGTGTGTTCAATACCCAAGTGTTACATTTGCGAAAGTGCCTCTGCCATTTAGGAGCATGGACTGTTAAGCAGATATAACACTGGCGTGGTTCACCTGCTATGGTCTGCCTGGGCCAGCATATCCTCACCCTGCGCATCTGTTTCTGGGCCGCCAGATGTGGGCCCAGTACAGACCCTGGCAGGGTAGGTGGCTGGCCTGGCAATGTGGGCCTGGAAGGAACTGGGTGGGCTCATCTATTCCTATACCAACCTGGCCCAGCGTGGGGGGTTGCCATGGCTGCCTGCTAGTGGCAGTCATGGCTGCTCCTTACGGCAGGGGGCAGGGTGTTAGCCACAGCACGAGGGCTGGGCCAGCTGCTGGCACGTTGCTCCCCTCCTGGCCTGGGTCAGACTGGGGAAAAGTTTATTCTGTTTCCTGACCTGTCCCAGCTGGGGTTGGGCAGGGGCAGCCCCTCCTCTCTGGGACGTGCCGTTGGTGTGCCATTTTACCCCATGTCTCATTGCCTAAATGTCTCTCTGCCCCCGGCACTCCTCACACACGCGCACACACACACACACGCCGTACATTTTTCATTTTAAAAATGTACATCTTGACAGACATAATGTACATTTTTCCAGAAAGTCACACACCAAAGTGGATTTCTCTGCCTAAACGTCCTTGGGAACATTATTCTGCTGAATTTCCGACTCTACACTTCCACTTGGTTAAGATGCTTTAAACAAAAAATCAGGAAGAAAAGAGAGAGAAGGCGGTGTTTTGTTGTTGTTGTTTTTTTACTCCATATTCCAATGAATGAACCGTTTTTGCTCAAATCATCAAAGACAAAAATCGCTTTAGTCAGAGATCAACATGGGAGAATTAACAAAAAAAACCCTAGGTGGGACTAGCAAAAGGGAATTAGGATGGAAATTTATTATAGCACTTGCTGCTCCTAAGCTGACAGAAAAGATGATAAATTCTTTGACCAGGTTCAGAGTCACTGAATTATCATTGGGTGTTTTCTGATGACTGCTCCTGTCACTATCACAGACTGCTCCGGGGGGTGGTAGCTGTCACTTGGCCCGGCTGCCAAACAAATGTTATGGTGGCCGAGCTGGGGAGGGGTCGGGGAGATGCACGGATGTGCATCCACACATCCCTGCCCCCACACTACGTACAGCAGCCTGCCCCCTCCCACACCCCCCCGGACGGACAGCCATGGCAGCCTATGACGGCCACGGTGGCTGCCACATTGGACAGGGGTAAGTACAGTGGGCCTTTATCTGGGATGGCCTGATTTACACCCAGTCAGGAAGCCCTTACTTGGTCGGTGGTGGCACTTAGCCCAGGCTGTGACTTGGGGATGGTCCCGATTCACAGTCTGGGTTAACTTCACCATCGATTGGGTAACTGCCCACACTTACATCTGGCGGGTGCATTCAAGCGTAATGGTGGGCCATGGTTCTATGCATGGCAAAGTGTGCCAAAGGGTACTTTCAGACATGATGCTAACCACCCTTTAACCACCCTTGGTGGTTATTTATGCATGTTGCAGGGCTGCATAGGGCACCAATACAGCCCTGCAACATGCATAAATAATCACCAAGGGTGGTTAAAGGTGGTTAGCGTCATGTCTGAAAGTACCCAAAGTGTGGCCCCATGTCTGAAAACACCCATTGTTTAACGTAGCTGCTTTTCAATATACCCACTTTGTACACTGGTAGCAATTGTCTTCATTAATGAAATCTCTAGAACAATGTCATCCATAGTCTTGCTTCCTGCTACATCACTGGTATATTAGTTGTTTGTTGCTAATGAGAAGATCTTGGCATACAACTTGTTAATTCCTTTGCATAACTATTTTTCCCATTTTAAAATCCAGTCGGAGCTGCAAATGGCCTCACCATCTCATTTCACTTTTATTTTTTATTTCCAATTTGGAACCAATTACAACACATCACCTTTCAGGAAGATCATCAGCTTAGTTGGAGCTGTTAAGATAAAGTAACTGAAAGCTTAATTGACCGCATGGTGATGAAAGAGCACATACTGCTTCGCATCTGGGAATGAGGCAAGAGGATAGAGAAGTAGAAATTGGATTTGCATGTGAGGTGGCAGAATTGGGCGTAAAACTGCCAAGGATAGACAAGGAATGAAAACACACGTGAATGAACGTGAGGAGTCCAGGGCAGCCGGCTGGGTTCAGGATGGCAAACAGGCAAATGGCCCAACTTTCTGACCTAGCTGAGGCAAAAAAATGAAAGAAAAATAGTGAAATATCTGCCAAAAACTAAACAAAACCCAGTCCGAAGCATTAGCAGGAAGGGCAGCCTGAGTTATCACTATGAATAACCATTGTTAGTAATCAAAGCCCTCAGCCCTGGCTAGAATGGGCCTGGCTGAGTCCTTCTGGACCTTGTAATCATACTTTGATTTGTATTTTTGCATTTCCTGGTTTCTGTGAAAGCACTTTAATAAATACAATTGAGGAGCCTCCAACATCTTCTTTGCGAGAGGCTTCTCTCTTTTCTCCATATGAAACATCCTTTTAAAGCACCAGGTACATTGCTGTCACTATATAAATGCTTAAAATAATAATAAGGAGCCCCTTATCCTCCTAGGCCGTGATCCACAGCCCTAGCTGTCAGGCCCGTGGCTGTTGGGTCAGGTCTTCATAGAGCCAAAATTCACAAGTGTATAAAGCCACACAACCCCTTAAATTTGGACGGAAAAGGAAGAAATATTTTTTTCTTGTTTTTTTCCTCTCCCTAAACCATTCCATGTAACCTGTTTGGTTTGTTGTTCAAGGTGCCAAGACAGAGGAAGTTCAAGTAACACGAGAACATCAACTATTTCCCCTCCGCCCCCTGCACCCCTCCAAGCTTGTTACACTAGACTCTTGTGTCACAGTTCTCCCAAACGGTCAGCAGGTAGATCTGTTCTGAGTAAATTATGTTTTCCCGTGAACTTGTTCATTGTTTTTTAATTGGACTACAGCTGGTACTGGGTTTGTGCTAAGTTAGTGACCCCTTTGTATAGTTTTTTCATTGCTGAGTTTGCCCTATGCAGTCTTTGTGTGTTGTTGAACTCTGGCGTTACTAGGACCTTTGGAACTCAGTCCTGATTTCAATTCTACAAATATGTAGCAACTAAGTGGGGAAAAAAATCTATGCGGCTGGGACACTAGCAGCAGTGTCTGCACAAAGGCTGTTTCTACCACATCTCCTCCAGAACCTACAGGAATGTCTTAAGTTGGATCTAAGGGGCTTACATTGGAAGAGAGATTGTAAAAATTGAGTGTGCTTTGAACAAAAGAGGAAGTTTTATTGCATCCCCCACTCATACCCATTTTCCTGCCTCAAAGTCAGGGTCGCTCTAACATTAAGGTGAGATAGGCAGCTGCCTAGGGTGGCAGAGGTAAGAGGTGTGACAAAATTCTGGCCCCTAGAGCAGGGGTCATGTGGTGGTATTATTAACATTGGGACACCCTACAACTGAGAGGGCAGGCAGGGGATTCTCCACTCCTGTCTCCTGGGGCCTAACTTCTCAAACTGGAGGATAAGGCCCCGGGAGGGGGGTCACAGAAGGTGTTTTGCAGGGCATGAAAAGGATCCCAGCTGGTAAACACCTAGTTCGACACTAGGGGTGCACATGTAATTTTCGTTAAATACAATAACGGTAATGAAGATTGTCACTTTCATTATCATTATTGCAAAAACAAAAACAAAAAATAACAAAAATAGAAACAAAAATGAAATTTTGTTTTTTAAATAAAGGGAAAAAACTGAAAAAATATATTTGGCTATAACTTTTTTGTTTCTTATTCCATTGTAATGACATCTAGGGCTCTTATGCCCCAATGGAGGGCATTATGGGCACCCATTTCTGAAATGATTTGATAAAGGAAACCGATTTTAGAAGCAATTGAACGCTGTGATTTTAAGAAAAGCTCCATACACATTCATAGCTACAACTTACTTGTCTTCCATCCAATTTCCATTAAACCTATGAATATTGTGTCCTTCCACAAGCGTAATACACCTGCTAATTTTCAGGAAGAGTGGATGAAGGGTCCTGATGGTGTAAGACATTAACTTGAAATGACATTTCCAGCTGTAACATTTGTATATTCCATCCTGTTTACAAGATATTTGGCAGGAATGTATCGCATACCTTCCTAGTCATCTCTGCCAAACTACAGGACAATTTGATAAAGGGACCCAATTTTATAAGCAACTAAAATTGTCCCCTTGAAGACCATTATTCAGATAAATAACGGCACATGCAGTGCCAGTCAGAGGCAGGCACCGGGCATAGCAGGGGGAGAGAGAGGCTGTAGGAGAGGGGATGTGGAGCAACCCAAAAGACTGACAAACACATTCACTGGCCAATTACTGCATGCTTCTAGCTTTACAGGACCAATCAGTAGTGGCTTCGAGGTGGGCATAGGGGATGGTGCTTATGCGGGCATAGAAGGGACATAACTGGGACATTGGGGATAGCATCCCAGCAATCAGGAGACATAGTTTACACATACAGGCTGATTATCATCACAATCACATCTTGCAGCACTCTGATAGAGAACATGAGAGAATCTCTATTGGCTCTTTCCTAAACAGATGTTTCTGACTTCCCAGTAAAAAGTGGGGGAGAGATGTTGGGATGGTCCAACACAGAATGAGGATATTTGGTTGACATTTCTGCTGGCCAGTTGTCATCACAAACCGATCTTATACAACAGTGGGTGTTCTTAAACACACATTTGTCCTGCATGTTTGCTGTAACATCCAGAACTTTGTGTGTCTAAATCACTCATCCAGATCTTTGAACTTCTGTGTGAAACTTCTCCAAGAACTTTTGTGTCTAAAAGGTTCTCCTGGTAAACCAGGCAGCTGTGGTCACTTGGTTTCCATGGCAGCCTGTCATGTTTACAGTTGTGGCTACTTTAGGCTGCCTCAGGGCAGTGTTTGTGTGAAGAATGCATCCAGGAACTGCCTCAGGGCAGTGTGTGTGAGAAAAATGAATCTGGAACTTACTTGTGGACTTGTAAACCAAGAAGACTGAAACATCCAGAACTCTAACGTGTGTCTAAAAATGCCCAGTGTCACATAAGAGAATCTCTGGCATAGGCTCCTTCTCTGCATATGCTGTGGAAGCGTATAAAATTGGGACCCTTTATCACATCTTTCTGATATTCATCAGAGATTATTTTGAATGTGTGATATACAGCCCTGCCAAATTTCATGTACACTGGTTGGACTACAAAGATATTAGAGGCAGACAAACATGTATATGTTAATTGCTTTTACCACCATGATCCTTTATCCAATCCTTCAAAGGTTTGCAGAGATAGTAAATATGGGAAGGAGTATAAATTTGCCAAGTTTCATCTACATCAAATGTGGGGCAAAGATGTTGCACCTAAGAATGTATATGAAAATTTCTGCAAAATAAATTAATTCAACTGCTTCTAAAATTGGATTCCTTTATCCAATACTTTTGGAATTTGGTACACTTAATGGCTTCCATTGGAGGTATAATCCCTCCATGTTTCAGTCGAATATAGCGGAAAAACAAAAATTTTACAGCCATAAATGTATTTTCCATTGAAATCAATGGAAAACAAAAATGAAAGCAAAAACAAAAACAACAATTTGATATTTATGAAAAAGAAAATGACAGGTTTAAATAACGAAAACGACATGTGCCCCTGATGCAAACCTCTATTCTAAACTGAGTGAATTAGGGAGACTCTCCAAAATAATGAGGTGGGGCATGGAGGAGAGAGATTCAAAGAAACCTTCTGAAGGCCCAGATCCTCACCCTCCTTGCCCCCATTAGGGTGGTGGACCAGTTCAGATGGTCTTCCCCATGGAGTCTAGTGGATCCAATAGGATTCCAGAACACTGGGGGAATTACCCGCTGACCTCAACGGCCATGTTGATGCCTTGGTTGATCTGTGGTATGACATTTTGACCCAGACTATTGACACGGTGGCACCCAGGCATCTGCTTCCTCTGTGGATAAAGCACAGGTCTCCCTGGTATATAGACCACCTAAGGCTGCTATAAGGTGAGAGGGTAGGGTGGTTAGGGCGCAGGTGGTGCTCAACTCGTGCCAAAGCCGACTGACTGTGGCATAGACTGTTTTTGAAGGACTATGCTGCAGCTGTGGCAGTGGCAAAGAAAGCTTTCTACATGGTTGGCATAGTGTCTGCAAAGTGCCGTCCAGTGGAGCTTTCCCTGATGTTGAATAGCTTATTACCTCCTGGCTGTCTCCACCTGGATTAGGAGTTGTTAACTGCCTGCTGTGATGAGTTTACCACCCACTTTGAAGACAAAGTCGCTTGACTTGGGTGCTGCTAGTTTGAGTGCAGAGTCAGAGTTGGTATTGAGGAGGCCTGGTCTTGTCCAGTTTCTTGGATCAGCTTCAATTAATATCACCCTTCGATGTGGAGGATGTGTTTGGAGGGGTGTGGGTGACCAGTTGTGAAGTAGATTTGTGCTGTCCTGGCTGGTGAAAGACAGCTGGAAGACACTGGGGGCATTTTTGGCTGAGGTTGTCAATGCCTCCATTAGGGAGGTCAGGGTGCCTGTTGGTCTCAAGACTGCGGTCATCTGTCCCCTGCTCAAGAAGCCATCTCTTGCTGTTGACCCCTGTCGCCCTGTCTCTAACCTCCCTTTTTATTTATTTTATTTATTTATTTAAAATATTTATTACCCCACTCCTCCTGCCACAGGCAGCTCAGGGCAGCTTAAAATTGTTAAAAACATCATAAAAAGGAGGAAAAAGTAACATCCCACCCCCACTACCCATCTCCCCTGCCAAACGCCCGGTGGAACAGCCAGGTCTTACCACTTCTGCAAAAGGAGGGAAGATCTGGAACCAACTGGGCCTCCACTGGACGGGACTTCCACAGCCAAGGTGTGGTCACTGAGAATGCCTGCTCCTGCGTGGCCCTCTGAAAAACTTGGGGGACTTTGAGCAGGGCACCCCCGGATGACCACAGGGGTCAATTCAGGACCCGGAGAGTGAGGTGATCATGCAGATAGCCAGGCCCGTTAGGGCTTTATAGGCCAAGACCAACACGTTGAATCGGGCCCGGAAAACCACCGGCAGCCAGTGCAGAGAACTGAGCACTGGTGTAATGTGCTCCCAGCAGCCCAGTCCCACAAGGAAATGGGCTGCCGCATTCGGCACCAGCTACAGTTTCCGAGCTGTCACCATGGGTAGCTCCACGTAGAAGTTGTAACTCCATCTTGTCAGGATTTAGCTTCAGTCGATTAGCCCTCCTCCAATCCCCTACCAACACCAAACTCCGACTAAGCACGGAGACTGCTGGGCTTGGGTCTGTTGAAAAAGAGAGGTATGGCTGGGTGTTATCAGCATATTGATGACACCGAACCTCCTAATCACCTCATTGAGCGACTGCATGTACACATTGAATGAGAGAGGGGGAAAAACAGAACCCTGCAAGACTCCACATGAGAGGTCTCGGTATGATGACTGATTATCCCTTTTTAGGGAACGTTATTAAATGCATGGCTGCCCTGCAGCTCAAGGCATACCTCGATGCTATGAGTTTCCTGGACCCATGTCAGTCAGGTTTTTGTCCCGGGCATGGTGCTGAGACTGCATTTGTGGCCTTGGTTGACAATCTCCGCTTGGAAATCGACAGGGAGAATTTGCTGCTGATTTTGTTAGATCTTTCGGCAACCTTTGATACTGTTGACCATGGGTGGTGGTGACATGGCTATGGGACCTGGCTGGGGTGTGTGGAACTGCTCTTGAGTAGTTCTTCTCATCCTTGGCTGGGAGAACCCAGAGGGTGCTGATGAGCGGTGGTTCGCCGTCCCCTTGTGGGATCCTGCAAGGTTCCATCTTGTTCCCACTCCTGTTAAATGTGTATCTGAGGCCCCTGGATGAGATAAATTGGAGATTTGGAGTGAGGTATCGGATTGGGAAGCCGATGCCACGGCAACTAACAATGGGGCAGGGCCGGGGACAGCCAGCTTCCGGGCTGCCCCGACAAAATCAGGGGGCGGCCGACGGCCGTGCCAGTGGCACGTGCCGAAGGGGCACGTCCAAAGGGGCATGCCCTTTGGCTGGGCCCTTTGGTTGTGCACGACGGCCAGGGAGTAAGAATCATATCATTACCGTGTGGTGGGAGAGGGAGTTATTTTGTAGAAGGATGTGCCCCCTGGTGAAAGTGGGGGGGGGGGGGAGGAGGGGGTTTCCCCTCTGGTGGCAGCAGAAGGGGGAATGGGAATGAAATATGGTGTTAGAAGATAGTGGGCTATTGATAATGGTATGAATGATGGGGGTGGTAGTGTGTTGTTGGATAATATTTTTTGTATTATTATGGTGATGGACGTGTTTTTCTTCTAAAGTGGGTCTGATATGTTATGTATTTGTGGGATGTAGTATTTATTTGTAGTATTTAAATTGAGGGGTTGTTTGTAGATTTGGTATATTGAGGTGAGAGCGGAAGGTGGTAGAGGGTCCTCCCCCCACCTCTTTCCTGGTGGCAGCAGGATGGGAGGGGTTGGATAGTAATTGATGGTAGCTGGTTATCTGTTAGATTTTTCTAGGAGTGGATGGGAGGGAAGGTGGTTATGTTATTATATAATGTGTATGATACTGAATTGTGATTACTGTATAATTGATTAGGGGGAGATTTGCTTTATTTTGATTTGTATTGGTCTGATCATAGACATATATTTTGTATATGTTGTGTTGTGGTCTGTTGTTGGACCTTTTTGTGTTGTGAGCTGCTTCGAGGTGCTTCGGTGGGACAGCGTGGGATATAAATTAAATATGATGATGATGATGATGATGAGGTACCATCAATAGGCAGATGACACCCAGCTCTATCTCTCCTTTTCATCTGTCAGTGTTTACCTGGTGCCTGGCTGCCACTGGGGACTGGATGTGGGCAGGGGCGTAGCTAGCTTGGGATGGGCCCACGGACATTCCTTGTCCCTCTTTTTTCCTGCTGGTGGCAAAACTGCTGGCTGACCTATGGGCACCTCTCAGCTCAGCCAACCTAGGGGCGCTGGGCTGCTGGTGCTCGGAACTTACTTGCTCTCTTCAGAGTCTGCAGTGTGCTGCTGGTGGGCCCATCCATCTTCTGGGCCGTCGGCAAGCTGGTTCCATGGTGTACTCTGTCCCTTGTGGCTCGCTGCCTGCATGTGGGGCTGAGCGTGGCCAGCAGCAGTAGTGCCATTGCTGCCCCAGCCCACCTGACCATCCCTGGGAGCTGGTTGGGCAGGCTGGGCCGGCTTGATACGGGGATCGCCGGAATTGGAAGGTGCCCGGCAGTGGTTCCACTCAGTTACTGAGTGAAGCTACCGCCGGGCACCTTTCCACTTGGCCTGGGGCTCCCTCAAGCCAGCCTGAACTGGTAGGGAGGACTCCTCCTCTGCAACACGGCACCAGGGGGGCACAGCCGAGCCGCAAGGCTTGTGAGTGTGACCTGGCCCAACGCACACTGCTGTATGGGACCCCTCCCTGCCCGTGGTCACAGCATTGTGTCAGACCTAATGTTCCAACCATGGGCAGGGAGGGGGAGGGAGCCCATGCAGCAGCCGGAAGGGCTCCCAGCTAGATCAGGTGGCAATTTTGAAAAAGAAAGAAAAGGGGGAAAGAGTGGCTTAGCTACCTTGGATAGTGGGCCCCCAGTCAGTACAGGCCTCGGGATGAATGCCCCTGATTGTCCAATGGTAGCTACGCCCCTGGATGCGGGCAAGCTGACTGAAGCTGAATCCAGACAAGACTGAGGTGATGATGGTTAGCCAATCTTGGGACCTGGGGAAGGTGGGAGCCTCTGTCATTAATTAGTCCAGGCTCCCTTGGTCTCCTAGGTTTGCAGCCTTGGGGTGCTCCCAAATCTACTGCTGTGCCTGGATTGTCAGGTTGTGGTGGTGGCCAGGAGCACTTTTTACCAACTTTATATGGTGAGGAGGCTGAGACCAGCTGTGACCTTTTCTATCAGATTTGGATCTGGCCACTGTCCATGCCTTCGTAACCTCAGGGCTAGACTAATGCAATGCGCTCTATGCGGGGCTGCCCTTGAAGAGTTTTCAGAAGCTGACTTTGGTGCTGAGTGCAGAGGACCGCCTTCTGTTGGGGACAGGTCACCAAGGGCACATTGCACAGGTGCTCCAGAGTCTGCACTGGCTGCCAATAGCTTTCTGGGCACAATTCAAGGTGTTGGTTTTAACCCATAAAGCCCTAAATGGCTTGGGCCCCAGGTATCTGAAAGACTGCCTCCTCCCCTATGTCTAATTATGGCCTCTGAGGTCGTCTGAGAGTGCCCTCTTGCGAGTGCCAACTGTCTGTGAAGTTGTTACAATAAGGGGGTGCAGGGGGGCACCCTTGGTTGCTGCCTCACAATTATGGAACTCTGTTCCCTTGGAGGTCTGCCTAAGCCCACGCCTGCTCATCTTCCAGAAGAGATGCAAGACATTTTTGTTTCACCAGGCATTTAGCAGGCAGGAATAGGGTTGAGTGGGATTGGGTAGGGTGGTTTGGGGATGAGGATTGACAGGCGGTAGGTGGGAATAAAGCATGGGGTGAGTGGGTGCATGGGATCATGTTGGGGCTTTAAGAGATTTTAATGTGTTTTATTGTATTTTATATTTTTAATGTTGTTAGCCGCCCTGAGGCTATGGAGAAGGATGGGTGGGGTAAAAATGTGGGAAATAAATAAATAAAAAACAAGGAGGAGAGGGGAAGCAAACAGAATGTTAGGAATTGTTTGGAAGGGGATACAAAATAAAACTGAGGATGTCATAATGTTTCTATACAAATCAATGGTGCAATGCACCACAAATATTGTGTGCAATTCCGGTCGCCCCGTCTCAAAAAAACATAGCTGATCTAGAAAAGGTACAGAGAAGGGCAACAAAAATGATCAAGTGCATGGAAGGGCTCCTGTATGAGGAGAGGCTTGGTAGGCTGGGGCTCTTCAGCTTGGAGAAGAGATGACTGAGAGGAGATATGATAGAGGTCTATAAAATCATGAGTGATGTGGAACTAATAAACAAGGAACAGTTATTTACCCTCTCAGCTAGTACTAGAACTAGGGGACATTCCATGAAACTCATGGGTGGCAAGTTTAAAACAAATAAAAGAAAATGTTTTTTCACTCGGTGTATAATTGGGTTGTGGAATCTACTGCCAGAGGCTGTGGTAAAGGCCAGTACTATAGCTGAGTTTAAAAGAGGTTTGGACAAGTTTCTGGAAGATAGGTCCATTAGCAGCTATTAGTCAGACAGGATCGGGGAACATGATGGGAGCTGGGGGAAAACAACAGGGAATGGATCCCCCATTGTGACCTGTTGGGTGAGTCTCCCAAGCCACCGTGATTGGCCACTGTTGGAGGCAGGATGCTGGGATAGATGGACCGTTGGTCTGACCCAGTATATGCTCTTAATAGATGGGTGGGAAGGGGAAGACGAAGAAAGGGAGCAAGATGTACGTATGTGGGGGTGCTGGAGGGAGGCTTGATCTACAAAACAAATACAAGGTGGTTTGAGAACCACTGTCCTATGGCAGCAACACCCCCCTTCCCCAAGCTCAGCCCTGCTCAATGTGACACACAGTGCATTTTAAACATGTTTTGTGAGCTTCATGTATTTGCTGGAGTGTGCAAGGCTCTTGAATCTTCTCAGATGTACTGTCAAGAGCAAGCTGCCTGTTGACTAGATTTAACATATTTGAGCCAACTCTGGAGACTTGAATCCAGCATTTGGGGACATGATATGAATTTGAAGCATTCTTTGCACGACTTTGTTTCCCTAAACCAATGGATTACACTAATCCCATGATCCTTATCAGTGACACAGTGCAGGCAGCATTCTCCAAGTGTAGTTGCCAATATATTATGGAACTATTTGTCACTTTAGTTCATAGTTTCAGACCACCAGGAGTGAGACAACAGAATGGAAAATAATTATCCTAAACAGAAGAGCTAAGAATGTCAGTGTCTAGTTTTCTTCAGAACAAGGCATGCCACTTCTAAAAAAGCCACTTTACAATGTGGTTTTGAGGAGCTATGGGGTTTGTGCAATTAATAATTGCAGGGCTTTTATTCTAGCAGTTCTTGAGAGTGGGGGTAAAACGTTGCATATAGAATGATACATTAAAAATGCCAGTTGAATTATGCTGCTATCTCTCATTTGTACACAGACTTTTGTCATCCTTGCTTCACGTTGGACAGGTTCAGGTTTTTTGTCAAAACAAAATTGAGAAATCTTCCATTTTCTGTATGCATTATGTTTCAAAAAGGTGGCACTTCTTATTTTGTCACTGAAAGCTTTCAGAATAGTTACATCAAATCTCATTCAACGTTGTCTACGTTTGCATCAATCTGACATTTTCACACCATTGAAATTTCTTTGCACATTTCAGAAATGTTGGGTTCCAACTAATGACACACTGATCCCACTATTTGAGTTTCATATTTTTGAGCTGAAACGGGCAGCTCATTTGCTACCCCTGGGTAATCCAGTCTGGGTTTTGGATTTATTCTTGTTACATCTCTCATAATTCCATAGGGTTTTCATAAAGTATTTCATTATGTTTACATTCCCTTCTTAATTCTGACTGGTGTGACACCAAACATGGCTACAAAATATTAACATACAGTGCTCACATCATATACATGTATGTTCACGTGTGTTGTGTATGTTGGTTTTCTACTCTTTATCACAGGGTGCCTGGTGGGCTACCCAGGTACCATTGGGGCACCTGATTAAAATTCTGGATATTGCTATTACCAAGTTACTGATTTACCATTTTATGGATCAGTACCAATCAGCCAGCCAGTGAAGAAATTGTGAGGGGAAATAAAAAAATCAGCACCAGAAGTCAGAAAATTGGTACTGGAAATTGAAGGATCAGGATGAAATACAGTATTTCAGTACATTTGGGTAGGACAGTAACCAAGTACCAATTAGTACCCAGTGTCATTGGGTCAGGCCAAATATTGCAGTTTCGATGGGTATACTCACTTTTGTGGTCACTCATTTCAGCTCTGTTTTAAAGCTTGCATTTATAGGCCAATCCACATCCTAAGTTTATAGTGTAGGGACCAGTCACATTTTAAGCTCTCAGGTAAATATTTTTGTGCTGACTCACAGATTTGTCTGCGGTGGCCATTGCTGCTCTGTCTGAGCATCTGAGACATTAATGAGCTTATTCTCACAATGCCACTTTGAGGTAGGAAACTATTATCCTAAAGATACAGATAATGAACTGACAGATTTGTGCCTTGCCAGATGAGAAGTATGTCATTAGACAAGAGAAAAAAGGCCCCATATTGGGGGTGGGGGACTACCCACACTCCTTCGACTCATCTCCTCAACTGCCTGTGTGCCCCGTCAGTCTGTGCACACACTAGCCACACTGTGGGTGTTTTCAAATGTGTCAATGGCAGTTTAACTTGCTTTAGCGGAGGTTAAACTGGGTGCCACTGTCACATTCAATGTGCCCAGCAGATGTTAGTACTGTCTGGTGCTAACATTTGTTAGAAACATGTTACATTTCGTAACTGTTATTTGTTTGTAACGTTATAAGCCATTTATAAACACATCCTTAACATAGGCTGCTTGCCCACGTTACCTGGCCTGGCAAACTCCCAGCGCGGAATCATCTTACGTTTATCTCTGAACATAGCACGGGGTTAAAAATGTTATCAGCCGGGTCCTGTGGTATTTTCCTTTATGAATGACAGGGCTCAAAATCCAACCCTGTCATTCGTAAGAGAAAATGCCACAGGACCAGGCTGCTGATGTTTTTACCCCTGCACCCACGTTCGGAGATAAGCGGGAGATTCCCAGCTGTGAGATTCCACGCTGGGAGTTTCACCGGGCCAGGTAATGTGGGCAAGCAGCCAATGTGTGATCCATAATAGAGGTTAAAATAACCAACAAATGGTAGCCAATATGAATACTGCTTCCAAGATTGATGAGATGTACCTTAGAAAGAAAAAGAGGGACTTTATACAGTATTAGCCTTCTAGCCCCATATGATTGTTCCTTTTGTCTTTGCTGCAATTTTCAACCCTATGTAGCCATGGGTGGATTCTGACTTATTTGATTTAAAGAGAAGGGGAAAGGAACACAAAGGATATTTAGTAAATATTTCAAGTACATTATTTAAGTGTGAAAAGGGTGTCAAGGTCTTATTTTGTCAATCCACACAATATTGAATGGGTGGTTTCCCAGCAGCTTCAAGCTCCTCTCGATGCTACTGGATTCCTAGACCCATTTCAGCAGCCTTAGATACAGTTGATGATGAAGTAGTGTTGGCATCACTGCGGGACTTGGCAGGGGTGTGTAAGGCTGCTCAAGTGAATCCGTTTGTTTCTGTCGGGGAGGTCCCAGTGGGTGGTGATGGGAGATTGCTTGCCATCCCCTCAGGACCTCCTCTGTGGTGTCCCAAGGGTTCCATCTTTTCAAAATTCCAGTGCCTGAGTCGTCCTGGGACAAACTGAGCACTGGGATTTCTTCACTGAGTTCTCCAAGAAGAAAAAAAATACTGTGCATGCACAATGGCTGTTAGGTCATTTTGTGCATGTACAAAATAGCCACCCCCCTAACCAAAATGGCAGTGATAGCATCACCCCCATTTTGGTTTAGGGCGGCAGCCATGTGCATGATGGGCCAGTGGCCATTTTGCAAATGCACAATCCACTGCCCTTAATCCAAATGGTGGTGGTAATGCTATTGCCTCTGTTTTGGTTAAGGGTAGTGATAGTAATTTTTGTTTATTTTCTCGCTGAGAAATTGCACCGGGGTCAAGTTCTTGGCAAGAACTCGATCCCGAATTCTCAGCGAGAACTTGTGAGCAGCAATTTGCTGTTCATTTCAGCCTTACTCAAGAAACAAATTTACCCTTCTCCCCTTCATTCCATGCACTGGCTCCCTGACTTTGCCTGATAAAACTGAAGGTTTGTTGTTTAAAATGAATTTTACTAGAGATTCTTTAATTGCTAATGTAAAAAATATTCAACTTCTCCTCTCTGAAAACTACTGCTTGCTTATTGAGTTTCATTAGCCAATTCCACAACTTAATGTGAGGCAGATTTATTTGAAAGCATGAACTGCTTCCAGAATTTAAATATAGTTTTAAATCAGTTTCACAAACAGGGACAATTATTAGTTGCCTGATCTGTCTCAAAATTAATTGAAAACATCTGCCAGTCTAGCTAGGGACTAATCTTCTTATAACCACTGTAAATTAAATACCATGCAAAATTATGTTGGAATAAATCCTCCTGTTTTCCCTTCTGCAGGCTACTTTGAAAAATTCTACAAGCTCTACAGGCTGTATGGGAGTTGGGGGTATGAGCACATTAGGGGCGTGCATGCCCAGAATGGTTGAAGGAGAGGGACTAGAGATCATGGATCTGTCTCCTATCCTTGAGTGCATCTGCCCTCATCTCACCTCCCTTCCCTTGAGCTCACACTTTCAGTGTTTGAGGGTAGGGACTAGATCCAAGACTTGGAAAGAGGCCAAATAAAAAACAGCCATGACTAATAAAAAACAGCCATGACTAAACCATCTTATGATTTTGAGTGAGACATAGGGTGTTAATAAATGTGCAGCCGGTGTGCCCAACCGTGGCTGCGTCAGGTCGGGGAACTGAATAAACATTCCCGCCAATCGATTGGGCCAGGGAAGATGGAGGAGATGTGAGGCCGGCTAACACCCCCCCCTCCCCATCATGATGGACAGCCATGGCTGCCAGTGATGGGCAGCCATGACAGCTGGCCATGGTAGCCTCTGTGCCAGGGCTGGCATAGCAGCGTGAACACACGTGCTCACCTGGTTATGGGCCACCTAGGCAGCAGCCTTTGGCCCTGGACTGTGGGTCCGGTTCCTTCAAGGCCCATGATTCCTAGGCAGCTGACTACCTGGTCGGGGGCTGTAATGGGCCCCCATACGGCAGCCTGCTAACAGACATGCAGGAAAGACTCTCGTCCAGGTGGGTCATACCAGGGAGCATCATATTTATTAACACCCATAGTTCTTAATTCCATTTTAAGTAGTTTTAAAAAGTTGCTTGAAACCAAATTAGCCAAGAGAGACTTGTTAGGTATCTTGCCTTCTACTGAATTCTTCACCTGATTTAAAAGCAAAGTGCAGCATGGCGCATCAGCAGCTTGCAGCATGAACTCCTTATCCAAGTGACTAATTTTGCTGCTTTCACGTATCCCTCTGCTGTGGTTTGCAGTCTGTGCAAGCTAAAATGCATGTCCAGAGAATTACCAGGCATGCTAAAATGTCTCAGCAGACCTGTGTGGTGGCGCAGTAGTGAGGTCGACATTTGCGAAGCTCAACGAGATGAAGATTTGTTTGGAATTGAATTTAGCCACGTCGGGTATTGCTTCCTTTGTTTTAACACTTGTGTCTAAAATGGTTTAGTCCAGTGATTTCCAGCAATCCCCAGTTGGTCCACAAAGGAGGCTAAAGTGACTACAGTAAAGTGGGCTTTGTTCCCAGAGAGTGGCAGAGACCTCTTTGGGGAAATGAGAGAATGGTACACACCCCTAATGTTGTCTGGCTCCTCTTCTGCAAAGGTTCCATGGATCTGGTTGGGACTGAAACCTAGCTTGTGTACCCACAGCCTGCAGTGAACATATGACAAGCAGCATCTCTTTCCAGCAGCCGCATCAGGCCATGAGATATTTGAGGACTGCATACAGGGGTCCAAAGTCTTATTGCCAGTTTTTTACTTGCAGACATAAAAGTTTAGATTGTTTAAATTGCAGTCCTGAAAATATTGATTACTGGAGAATGTCAACAATAATAAATAGGACATAATAAACTAATTTAATATGATCGGAGATGAGGACAAGACTCAGATCACTTCTGAAGGTGGTGGACCTATTGACCAATAATGTCAAACAGCTTGCTAAATTAAAGCAAACAAGTAACTTTAAAATTAACTACAATTATTCTATTTCCCCCTTCTTGGAATACTTTTAATAAAAGCTTTGAAGCATTCCATTTTCTTTGATTTTTGTCGTCTTAATTGAACACATCCCTAAATGTTCCCAGCATAGTCAATTTTTGGTTATCATGAAATTTAAGGTATTTTACTACAAATTCCTGTGTTTAATATGTTTGGTACGTTCCTCTGGAATTTTCCAGTCAGCCATTTCTGTGTCACTTGGAATCTTATCTTTACAAACATGTTTATTTTCTTCCTTTGTGTCAAAGAATACTTTAAGTGGATGAAAATTTGGTTTCCTATTTTATTTAAAAAAAGAGAAGGGGATCTTAGTACTCTTAAACCCAAGATCTCCCTGGCAATGAATAAACATTTGTGTGCAAGTCAGAAACAGATATTTTCATGTAGTTTAGCCTTTAACCACTTTTATTCATGAATTGTTCATGTCTCATAAGCACTAAACTGAAGTTTTTCCAGAGTAAGAATAGACAGATGTACTCTTGAAAAAAATAGAGTATATACTCCTGGATTTTTATTTTGAAGTATCTGTAAGCAGAAACCCTTTCAGTGTTTGGGCAGCTGTGCTGTGCCATGTCATGTCACAAGGGGGAAACAGAGGAGAAACTTCTTGGGTTTAGAACTACAGTGAAAACATTACAGAAGTGGAGTAGTTACATTGATGTAATTACATATTTGTTACTTCTGTTTAACACTGTTCATGGGAACGTGCCCTAATAAAGAAAAAGCAATGCAATGTGTTGTGTTACATCGTATGAGGTGTTGGTGACTCGCCCGTGGTACCTAGCTGGGGTGGACGGGTCTTCAATGGTTCTGCTCCTTCTTAGCTGGAAGATTTCAGCGGGTAGTATTGAGGGACTGTTCATTATCCCCCGGGGCTTCCTGTATAGGGTCCTGCAGGGTTCTGTTCTGTTCCCCCTCTTGTTCAATGCGTACATGGAGCCACTAGGAGAGGTTGTGCACAGGCTTAGGGTACGGTATCATAAATATGCTGATGACACCCAACTTTACCTCTCTTTTTTTCATCTGACCCAGGTCTGGCAGTCTTGGTGCTTCCCCGATGTCTGACAGCTGTGGTGGACTGGATGAGGTTGAGTCAACTGAAGCTGAATCCTGATAAGACCGACGTGATGCTCGTTGGCAGGGTCAGTGATCTGGGCAAGGTGGGATGCCCATCGTTGATGGGATTTGCCCTCCCTTAGCCTCTCATGTTCATAGCATTGGGGTGCTCCTGGATCCCCAGCTGCACCTGGATGTCCAGGTGGCGGCTGTGGCTACGAGTGCCTTTTGCCAATTACATCTGGTGAGATGGCCCTGGCCATATATTTCAGATCAGGACCCTGCCACCATTATCCATGCATTCTTTACCTCAAGACTGGAATACTGCAATGTGCTCTAGGTGGGGCTGCCCCGGGTGATGGTCCAGAGGTTGCAGCTAGTGCAGAACGCGGTGGCCCGTCTGCTTACGGGGACGGGTCATCGTGAGCACATTACTCCAGTCCTTTGTGCACTGCACTGGCTGCCTATGGTCTTCCAGGCCCGATTCAAGATGTTGGTGTTGACCTATAAAGTCCTAAACAGTCAGGGTTCTATCTATCTATGGGGCCGCCTCATCCCATATGCTTTGAGGTGGCCCCTGTACTCGTCTGGGGATGCCCTCCTGGAGGTTCCGCACTTCCACTGCGAGGAGGACATTCTCAGTGGCTGCTCCGTTGCTGTGGAACTCCCTTCCAGTGGAGATCCGCCTCTGCTTGGATTTGTTCACCTTCTGGTGGCAGTGTAAGACCTGGCAGTTCCACTAGGCGTTTGGTGGAGGGGATGGTAGGGTGGAGGATTCATGAGGGGGGCTTTATTGTTTTCTTTCTTTATTAGGATATTAGCTATTTGACATAATCCAGTGCAACATATTATAAATCTAATAACATCCATATTAGAATTATTATTAAATTATTAAAACAAATACAACACAGGACACAATCGTATAGCTGTATTGTTTTATGCATTTGGTGGAACAGATTTGTATTGTTGTATATATTTTATATTGTTTATGTTGAATATGTAAGCCGCTCCGAGCTGACTGAGGGACGGGGTATTAAATATTTAAATAATATATAAATAAATAAACATACATCAGAAGCCAGTGTCTAGAAGGTACTTTAATTCAAGTAAGAATCTGGCCCACTGTAATAATCTGGCCAATATTAATGTGTGTGGAGGAAGCATTTTTGGTAGATTCCTCAATGATTTGGCTGCTCCTGAGGCACTGTTCCTTCCTTCTCCATCAGCAATCCATTTTGTAGGGTTTTAAAAGATATTCTAAAGGTGCCAGGAATTTTGCAGAAAGGTGTTCCAGAATGTATTTTCTCTCACTGGGAGAGTATGAGTAAAGATAAATCATGATTCCGATCCTCTCTTTCAGTAGCCTATTGGTGAGGGGTAAAGATTTTGAACTTTTCATTCCCATCTCCAGGCACTGTAAAATTAAACCCTATAGAATCTTACCATACTGTGTCCTGCTCAGTGGTGTAGCACACTATTAACTTTCATGTACTATGTGTCTGGCACAGCGCATTGTTAGATGTTCCTTATCTTTGTGGATTTCGTCATCCAATTTCAGCAATCTCACGGGAGGGAAGGGGCAGAGTTTAGACATGCCTCCCCTCACCGGAAACAGCAGCACTGGGTGGTTCACACATTCTTTTTACATCTGGATTTGTCAAACCTCAATATTGGGGTTTGACAAATCTGGGTTTAAGAAGAATGGGCGAGCTGCCTGGTGTCGTTTCCAATGATGGCCAGGTGACTTCTGGTGTAGGAGGCACATCTAAACCCTCCTTCTCCCCGCAAGATTGCTGAAAGTGGATGGAAAAATCCCCTCCCCCCAAGATTGCTGAAAGTGGATGGAGAAATCTGCAAAGAGAGGAGGCATGTCTGAAAACAGCCAAAGGCATAATGCTATAGGACAAAGTTTTATACAAAACGATCAAGCTGATAAATGTCTAGGAATGGGCCAAATACCTTTCAAAATTAAATATGCCACAAACAAGTGACAGATTTAGCAAACTCTCTTTATTTACATAGAACTGTGTGTGCATATATTCTGTATATGTACACATACCTTATTAAGCATATATACATATATAATCGCCACCTACTCTACAATAAATACCTTGTAGTTTCCTCTTAAATTGCCTATAGAGCTGGGCAAAAATACATGGCAATAAAATAATGGTTTACAACTAAATTGCAAAAGTGCCCAACATTGAACTCAATAGAATTTAGCCATAAATCTCAGCATATATAGTTAACTCTAGGACACACTAACCAGAACAGAAAACAGAATATGTAGATACCAGCAGCAGAAGGCAAAACTGAGAGCTATCATTGAACACAGGGAGACCACTTTGAATGGGATAAGCAGTGAGGGGAAACATTGAGATTCTTGTCACCAAACAAATAAAACCCACATTTCTAAAGCTGTAACTTTTAAGACAAAGAACCCTCCCAAAATTAGACAATTTCTTTAACAAAGGATTTTTCTATTTGAGACTTTACAGTAACAAAGAAAAATAATGAATCTGGTGAGTGAAGTCCTCCTGACAAGTAGTCTGTCCAGCTTTCTGCTTTCTCATTGAATGTCGCTGTCCCTTTCCATCTCTATCCGTTCTAGTCTATATAAAAAGCCTGCTCCGTTCCAATCAGTCACCTCCTCTCTGGGGGAGCTGTGAGATCACTGATATTATATTATGACATTAGGAACAGAAGTCGCCTAACTTTTTACAGACAAAAGGCTTTGGAATTGACAAAACGACATATATTTTAAATGAAGCTGACATTTAAAGACCCGAGGCTGCACCACTGAAGTCAGAGGCCACAGTATGTCCAATCCAGTCAATACAAGTTTAGCTACTGACTTTAGATTCAGGATTCAGCCAGAGACTTCAGAAGGGAACAGTATCCTGCGGATACTCAACTGGGTTTCAGATATTCAACTGAATATCTGAAGCAAAATGTCCAAAATAACCAAACCAACCAGAAACTCCACCCAACCCCAAAATGAATCAAATATCCAAGTTGGGATAAATAGAGCAGAATTGTGCATTGTCTCTGCTTGTATCAGCTCTGATATGAAGTGGACAAAGTGACTGGATACAATATTTGCCCGCGATATTAGTTTACAACTTCTAATTCTGAGTCAGTTTATTTCCACTAAGGATGTCTTTTTATCCTTTGGATATCTGCTAGGTTAAAGACAGTGTTTAGTTTGTGTTAAAGCTTTTTTTAATGGAGTGTCAAGGACTAGCTTTTTATGCGAGCTTCTGTTCACCTACTATTCAGTAATTTTGGAGAATGTACTAGTTTTTACTAGGTTTCATGAATGTCTGACTGATGTACTGACTATGGGTGTTTTTACACAAGCGCCTCCCCACCCATTTACTCGCCCATCATTCATGCTGCAGGGCTGCTTAGGGTGCCAATATGGCCCTGCAACATACATGGTGGGTGATGGTGAAACATGGTAATGGGTGGGAAGGCGCTTATTGCTCATAGCCGGGCTTTTTTATTTGGCCACTTTCTAGTTCCTGGATTCAGTCCACAGACCCAGTCCCTATTGCAAACACTGAAAGTGTGAGCTATGGGGAAGGGAGAGACAAGGGCATGGGTTTATGGCTATGATAGGTATCCTTGCCTTCCTTCTCCCAGCCCAAGCATAACCCATAAGCAGCCCTGCCTCCAACTCCTGTCTGACATATGGAACTTGCACAAATTTCCAAAGGAAAGATTCCCCACCCCTGTCTTAGAATGCAGCATCCGGACTCCTGCAGATGTTAACGGCAAATGCTTTCTTCTAAATGGAGAAAACGTCTTTCATGTTGTCCTCTGACTCACCGAACCTAGACCATATTTTCCCAAGCTATCACCATCACACTGATAGCAACATATATATGTAAACATCCGAGAACAAGCTACACAACAATGGTGAGCACACTGGGGAGAAATGTACTCCCAAACCTGACAGGCAGGCAGTGTAATCCTCCAGCAGCATAGCACATGCTATGCAGCTGGTGTGGACACAACTTCCATTACCTTGAATGGGACTTGTACCCGTGCTCAGTGCAAGTGTGCATGCAATTCCATCAGAGGATCCTACCCTAAAGATCAGGGTTGCCTAGTTTCATCACTGCATATTGATGTTGGAATTCAGAAGGAATTGCTCTTTTAAATCCCTTATGAGTGCATGTTGTTAACAAAACACTTAGTAGCAATTCAGTTACCTTCACTGTGTTTCCTTTTTCTTTCAATATTAGGACCAGATTCTCTAGCTCTCTCTTTGTTACTCCCATTGAAATCATGGTAGCACGTGATTTTACATGGGAACGGCTATAGTCCCAGTCCAGTCTTTATTATTATTTATTTTATTTGTATTTAGCATCTGCAGGACCCAATAGGGATTAGGACTTTATTGTACCATGTTCTGAACAAGCATAGTAACAGACTGTACTGATTAACCTATATCAACAGAAGCCTTCACACCTGCCTCAACAATTCTCAAGATCAACATTTATCACATGCATCATTGTCTCTCTCTTTATTCCATGTTGACACTGCCTGATATTTCCTTTAGGATTAATAACACAGTCAGAATGTAACGGTCTTAAATGAAATTACATAAACGGTTTGACATCTGAAGATTAAAATATTTACGGTACAACACAAACAGAGCCACAATTTTGTAAAAGACTTTTTTTTTTTTTTTAACCTGATAGGGAAGCACTGTCCTCAGCAGAAGATTAAAAGAAAATTCTTGTATTTCTGACCATAATCAGAAAGCAGGTCATGTCAGCCAGAAGACAAGTATGGTGTCTCACTGTGGTAGTTGTAATCAGGGCAGACCTTCTGCACCAGTTTGTAATCAACACTGTAAAAAGCAATGTAAATGCAGATCACTTTAAATGGTTTTGAACACAACCAGGAAACATGGCTTTGTGTCTGCTCTTGGTAGCAGATCTTTGAAGGGTCAAAATTACACAAGGCAGTTTTCTTAGCTCGGTCTGTTTTCTCGTACTCAATTCGGCAGTTGAAGGACTTGGACTCCTTGGTCTCTAGTGTTGACTGTGGGGAAGATTCAAATTCCACCACCTTGGAAGGTGGCACCAGGCTTACAGAAACATTTCCAAGACCTGTTGAGTTATGTCGGAAATAAACGCTGAAAGTTCCATTGCCGTGATCAACAATTTTCCCTGTTATGAGAAGGTTCAGTTTAACAGTTTTGATGTTAGAATGGAAGTCACCCCAACCAAACATTTTTTTAAATTTCCCAGTCTTTACTATTGGCCTGCGCTTAGTTCGTGCAAGCGATTCCTGAACTTCAGTGATGTTGGACAACCAATCCCAAAAGTTATCTATGCTGTCTGAATATGGCATCTGCCCATGTTTCAATGCTGGGGATGACTTGACAAAGAGGCGTAAAGGGTTGATGATCCTGGAATGGACGACATTATCCACAAGTGTGTCTGCAGCATCTTTGTCTTCCCAGTCCAGCACTTCTGTGGCATGCAGGATTTGCTTAGCATCACAAAACGTCTGTAGCAAAAGAGAATAAGACAAGAATATAAAAACTGAAAATTAAAACATGGATGTAATTTGGCACTTGAGAATGCTTAGCTATAACTCATCCATCTAGACTCATCTTCATTCTGGATATGGTTGGTCACCTGCTACTTTTGTGGTGCACATAGAAGATGTCTGTTCAGTATCTAACCCTCCCATGGCAGGACACCCTTCCCATCCCCATACAAAAAGTGTATTGCCGGAGATGTTTGCATGTGCTGAGTTGGGGTTTACTGCTGTGCATATTCTCACACATAGGATTCAGTACTGCAAAGCTTCAAGAAGGTAGCTTGAGGGTCATATAGTCCAATCCCCGCCTGGATGGAATGTCTCACTCCAATTTGTCAACAGTCTTCTTAAAATAAACTCACTCCAATTTGTCGACATCTTTCTTAAAATGAGGTGCCCAAAACTGGACACAATGTTCCAAATGAAGTCTGACCAGCTCTGAATAGAGTGGAATTATTACTTCTGCTGACTTGGAATTTGGAAACAATTCTTCTGTTAATGAAGCCTAAATTGCATTAGCCTTTTTTGCAGCCACATCCCATTGCTGACTTGTGTTCCGCTTATGATCACAATGCCTAATGTGTTGCTGCCAAGCCAGGTATCTCCCATGTGTATGTATTTGATTTTTTTTTCTTTTCCAAATGCAGAACTTTACATTTATCTGGCTGAATTTCATTTTGTTAATTCCAACCCAGATTTCCAACCTATCAAGATTTTTTAAAAATAAATAAAATAATAATCTAATTTCATTTTTCAACCCTTCCCGCTTTTGTGATTTATCATCTGCAAAATAGATAAATATGTCCTCCACCCCTTCTTCCAAGTCCTTACAAAAATAGTCTAATTCCTGGCAACAGTGGTAAAAATCAAAGGCTGCTACTCCAAATCAGGAGTGAGGATTTGTAGATCAAAGCTAATAAAACATAACCTTGGTCCCAGGTGTAAAGAACTTGATATCTAATTTAAATGGGGAGTGAAATGGAGAAACAGACTCTTGGGTTATATTTTCATAAACATATTCCACTACTTCTATTTTTGCACTGGTGTCTACAACCTGCAGTCATTAAGTAGTTCCTTGTTCTGATAGGCATAATACAGAAATGCAACAAAAAAACCCCTAGTCATTGTGCCAAAAGAATTAAAAATCTAACACGATACCAGGCAAACACAATAGACCAACAAAGAGAGATGAGGCAATACCACTTAGAATATTAGGTAGGGGCTGACTACCCACTAGGTCAGAAATAAGTTTCATTATCGGCCTTATAAGCAAATGTTTATAAGCATCATGAGTGTGTTGTTTCCACAGTTATGACAGATTTAATGATTTCTGTGAAACTTACTTATTGCTATAAAGTATGTCTTTCACTGTATACAGAGCTACTTTTCTATGTTGATAAATACTATCTTTCAATCATTAAGTATCTATTTTTGGATTTTGATATTCTCTGAAATAAGCAGTTTTCTTTACCAGGAAGAAACACAGTCATAATCATGGCAAAAGGAGAGTTTTAAGTAGGCCTGAAACGAGCAATCACAGCAAATGCTGTTTCCACTGGAAATCATCATGCACGGAGGTAACTTACTGGCTTTTGGGGGGCCATTTTCCAGTATTTCGCTAGTTTGGTGAATTATTCACCTGGTGAGAGGGCACTCTCATTGCCCTATCCCTAATGCAAAATGAATGGAGGTATATAGCATTGACTAAGAGGTCTAGGTCTTATGACAGTGTATGCCCACTTGATTTGCTGTATTATGCTATTTTGGATGAAATTGGTTTCAGGAGATGCCCCCCTGCTGGTTAGCGTTTGTTATGCTGAACAGAAAGATCATGCGGGAATTCCACATTATAGGTGGCTACGGTTTGTTAGAATCCTGGCCAGGGGCGGATTGGGAAATCAAAGTGGCCTGGGAAAATATAGTGTTAGTGGCCCTGTGCCGGCGGCTGTATGCTGGAAACGGGCCAAGGGGGCATGGCTTGGGGCAGACAGAGTGCACCAGATTTGGGGCCTATTGGAGCTGAGTCCCCAGACTCAGATCCTCAGCAGCCTGGCAAGGGTGAGCGGGAGGTTATGGGGGGATGGCAGGGGGGGAGACTGCCACTGGTGGGGGTACTGGCCCTCATTTCAGTGCTCTGGCTCCCCAAATCACTCCGTTTCAGTGCTCAGTGGCCCCCAACCAAAAAAATCACTCTGTCCCTTGCTATGCATCCTACAGTAAGGCTT
>QEPC01015142.1:451641-510832 GCA_003113815.1 Sphenodon punctatus | reverse complement strand
GTGCCCGCTGGCCTCCGGAGGGTGCAGCCACCGGGGGGGGGGGTCCGGAGCCTCGGCCCCCTGGCCACCCTACCAGGGCCTCCCGAACAGGAACAGGAGGCGGCCCGGGACACCTCTAGCAGCAACGACAGCGGGGGAGGTGAGCTCTATGGCCTAGAGTGGGCACGCTTGGGGCCGTCGGGGATGGGGGGAGCGGTAGGAGGGGTAGGGCTGTGTAGGGGGGGCGGTGGTGGAAGGGCACAACCTGTTATGAGGGAATGGATGTCACTGTACACATGGGTGGTATTAAAGGTGTGTATGGTACAGTGGCTCCTGGTCCTGTATGTGGAAGACAGGGGGATGGGGGACGCGCAGGCGTGCAGGGACCATACAGAGAATCCCCAGGGGGTGGGCCGGAGCGGTGGGCGCCCCCCCCTTCATGGGCGCTCTCCACTGCGCGGCCCTCGGGCGCCTGGAAGCGATGTGCCAAAAACAACCCCCCCCCGGTGTTTGCAGCACCTTGGCCTTGGAGTGCTGATTAGTTAGTATGTGAGAGCTCCTGTGTTGTGCAGCTGTGCTGGGTCCGCACCCCATGCCTCGCTCTGTTGTGCTACAGTGTCACGGTCAGTGGCCGCTTTTCCTGTCCTTGGGATCCCCGGGAGGCCCCTCGGCCCCGGAAGGTGTGCGAGGCCCCAAGAGCTCCTTGCTACTCTCCCCGGGCGCCTGGACCATGGCTGCATGTCCATCCACGGGGCTCCCACTTCATATCCCCCATGGGGCCCCCCGTATCTGGAGCTACACCGAGACCATGTCCCTCTGTAACCTGTGGCGTAGCCCTGCCGTGCAGCTGCTCCTGGGAAGGCCGGACAGCCGCTTGTCCGCCTTCACAAGCCTGAGCTCTGGACTCCGCTACCTGGGCCACGATGCGAGCGCACAAGATTGCCGGCTCCAGGCCGAGACCTTGGGACTGGTCCGCTTCCCTGATGGGTGTGTACCGGTGAATAGGTGTTCGCATGTGCCCTGGTCTGGGGCTGAGACCGTGAGTGCGCCGTGGGTGTGCAGCCTGGCAGCCTTCTCGCAGTGCCTTGTGGATGGGGGCCCTGTCCTGGCTGTGTCCTACTTTGGCAGCGTTCACGGGGCGCGTGGGTACCAGCGCACCTGTGTGGCAGTGTATCACCGGCTTCTGGGGCATCTTCACTGGCCCTCTGCTGCTGCCTGCTGTGTAACGGAGCCTTCTGCGGCGGAGTTGTCGGTACTGGGGCTGTCTGTGCATGACCCCTTCGAGGCTTACTACCTGATTGCCCACCACATGTCTGAGCTGGGATACCGCCGGGGCATGATCCATTGGCCCCACCTGGTTCATCGGGCCGGGCACCCTGGGCCCGGGCCCCTCGCTGCCCCCAACGGCTGCCTGTGCGTCCCTGGGTCCCTCCCTGGCCCCCTTGTGTCCTGGGCCATGTGGGCTTGGGCACCTGCCTGTGGGCCGGACCCCGGTGCCTTCCACCACCCTGCTGTCCCTGCCTTGCTGCCACGAGGCCACCGTCCCTGTGTGCTGCTGCTCCGGCTGTGTCACTGGGCCCCCTCTGGGCCACTCTTCTCCTTCCTGGGTTGCTTGTGTGCCCCGGGGGTCCGGGGCCTAAGGACTGCCCCTCCTGAACTCCTTCACTGCTGGGGCCACCCATCCTTAGACCTGCTGTGCTGGACTGCCTCTCCTGCCTGCTGTTCATTTGCTCCTCGGTGGGATGCCTTGACTGCATGTGCCTCCTGGGCCCTTCCCGGCCAGTTCCCTGTGACATCTGGCCGCCCGCTGTGGCATTCGCCCGAGCTGCAGGGCCCCCCCTTTCCGGGACTGTGTTTTTGCTGTGGGGGATGCCCGTGGGGACAGTTCTGCTGCGGGGTGTGCTGTACCTGGTGCTGGTGTCCTGCCCTCCCCCTGTGCCCATTCCTCCCCTCTTCTGGGTCCCGCATCGCACCTCCCCCCCTGCGGAGCCCGGCCTGCCTTCCCTGGTGTCTGTTTGCCCTTGTTCCCCCCCCCTTCCCTTTTCCCTTGTGTGGGCATTCCCTTTGTTGCCTTTTCACTTCGTTTGCCCTCAGGCGGCCATGTCTGTGTCCCGCCCCTTCCCGGGGGATTTTTGGTGTGCTTGCCACGGCTGGGAATCGACGTAACGTCTGTTGCGCTGCCCTGGGGCCGTGATCTGGCGGCTTGCTTCCCATGCGTGGTCCAGGCCCCTTCATATCTGTTCGGGGCTTTTTTTGGCCCCGGGGGGTGGTTGCTGTCTTCACCCCCACCGGGAATCCACTGTGGTGAACCGGCAGCCCATAACGTCTGAAATCACCCATTGTTGCAGACGTTAATGTAGCTTGGATTTACATTTTGGGAGTGCACTTGAAGCAGCTGCTCCTGCCCCTAACTGTGGCCCTACAGCCAGGGCTGGCCTTAAAGGTTGGGGGGGGGGGCACCTTGGGCAGGGAGTAGAATCATTGGGGCAAGGACAAGGCAAGGGGCAGACACACAGAGCCTCAGGCACAGGAGTTTCTGGAGTAGCAGAGGCTCTGTTGCTGCTCTCTGGAGGCACTTCCACGGTCTTGCAGCCACTGCTAGAAGCTTCCAGGGTACAGGGCTAGAGCTGTAGGCCTTTATTGCCCCACGAAATGCCAGCTCTCTCTGCAGCCCCATCTCCTGCTCCCACTGCTGTGGCTATAGGCTCCCAGCCCTCTCACTGATGTGTGCATCGCACAGCAGATTCTGTACCAGTGGCACTACCAGGAGCGCACTCATCAGGCTTTGCTCTACACTACCTCTGCTAGCTGCTTGCTAGTGAGCAGCACAGTCGGTCACGTATGTTCTACGGGCTGGGTGGTTCTAGTGGTGCTTGAGACTCCAGAAAGCGGAGTGCAAATGGGCCGTAGGGGAGAGAAAGCAGCTCACAGCAGAGGCAGAAGCCCAGCGCGGATCGGATCAGAACTCAACATTGATTCCTGTGTTTTTCGAATATTGCATGAAGTTCTGAAAGTTGGTGTGCATGTGTCCCTCTTGGAATAGATCGGAGGACACTTCATTTCCAAATGCAGAAAATGTGTTATTTTTAAATGTATAGGCATGCTATCCTGGCAGGCAGTGTGCACTAGCAGTTAGTGTAGGTGCAAGTTCCACTGAGATGAATGGGACTCGCATATGTGCTAAATGACTGCATAGGTACTAGAGGACTGTGCTGTGATTCAGGGTTAGAGCTTACAGCAAATTAGGCTAGACCAGTACAGATCTTCTGCAAGGAGGCTACCTAGGTGTGCCAAATAGTTGAGACAAGTATTTGATCAGTATGTACTTTCCTGATCTAAAAAGTCAGCTGTATGTAATTTTTCCCTTTGCAAAACAGGAAATCAAATGCCCTAATTAATTTGAAACAAAAATGTAATTTCTAAAAATAAGATTGTAAAACAAGATCTAAATCTTCTGGATCACCTTATGTTGCTTAGCATGACTGGCCTGAATCAAAACCTACCGTTTAAATGCTACAAGAATACGGAAGCGTATGAGGGAGGAAAATGGATTAACATACCGCATCAAAGCCACAAAACTAAGTACCCCAGAACCGTACAGCTCTGAAATCTGGTTCCAAATTTGGCTGGCCCTGGCCCTCCTTTACTTAAGAATAAATTTAAAATTTCTACCTTAGACTTAAGTCTAGGAAAGAGAAATTGAAGATAAAGATGCTTTTGAAGCTGAGAGTCCTTGTATTTCAAGTTTCTCCTTGGACTAAATATTTTATGGCTGAGCTATAACCTTATAAAAATGGGGGATACTAATCGAAACATTGACAGATGCTTACCTCTGCCAGCACAAATGCTGCTGCCATGCTAATCATATGGAGAACTGTCAATGTGATGAAAGGGGCTGGGTGAGGAAAAGTCACCTTTATGGTCTGGCTCTTCAACCACTTCTAGCTTTGCTTACAAGTTAAGAGCCGCATGACACTGGAAGCTGAACTTTTACAGCACAGCATGCCCTAAGCACTACTAGAGAAATAACTCTTGCCTGGTCATAGCCGACCATTTTGCTCACTTTGACAGAGCAGATATGAAGCACTTTTAGTTTCCACTGAGCTCACTCAGTTTTGGACATGAATAGCTTTTGATCTCTTCAGTTATTTCAGCCATTCCATCTCAACCCCCCAGGTATTTGGTCAAAGAGTTGGATTTCTGAGCCAAAATGATGGGGAGGGGGGGCATTGTGGAGAATTAGAAATGAAATATACAAAGATGATGTAACAGATCCCGATGAGAGTCTCCAGGCCCCTAGTGAGGGCCAGTAAATTCCCAGCCAGGCAATGCTGGAAACCCTGAAAGGGTTGATGGGATCAATTGGCGCAGTCTTAATGTTCCTAGAAAACTGCAAACCAGTTGAGAGAGACAGCTAAGCTGGACTTCAGTTAGAGGGAACCACCAGGGAATGGTCAAGACAGATGGGGCTTGAGACTGCCTCAAGAGAAAGGGGGCTGGAAGTCCAACCCAGCTAGGGCTACCACCTATGTAATTTTTTAAGAAACACATGAAGAATACATGTTGCAGGCAGGCCCTGCAACATGTATTTTTCATAAGTGTTCCTTAAAAATGTGTATAGGCTGGCACTGGTAGCGCACTTTGGAGACAGGGTTACCTGTTCTTATTGAAGTGTTTTGAAGCACAAGTCCAATTGAAGTGAAGGAGGCTTTTGCCTGTGGTGGAGTGCTCTGAGGATCAGATCTTCAGGCAGTCTCTTGAAGCACGACACTGCCAGTGCAAGCCCCATGGAAGCTTTAAGAATCGGGATATCAGTGGCTATGGTGGACAGCCTGATCCTGAAAGCACTCTGCTGGCACACACTGGTGTCTCCCTCCACCCCTTGGGATTCACTGCACTTGGCAATGCATGGGGGTGGCAGGGAGGCTAGGTTTATTTGTATTACAGTGGTGGCAACCCCAGTTGCTACCACTGCATGGATGATGGCAATAGAAGGAAATAAAGTTTAGGAATGGCTCTTGTGAAATGTTTGTTTCTAAATAGGTTTTGTGCCTGCACAAAAATGGCAAAGGGATTATGGGCAAAGTGTTTCTTCCCTTGCCAAAGAGAGACTCAGCCTTGCATACATTTGTCTTCCTATGCCTAGTTCAGTATGCTGCTTGCAGTTTATACTGCGCCCTCTGCCTGTGCTACCAGCTGTAATGTTTAGGATTCAGTTCCTTATTTTATTAGGTTAAGGCCTTCAGGGGAAAAAACACAACCCTGTGTTTTTTTCTGAAAGATTTAAGTTTTCCCCCAGAACCTTGCATGTCTAGTGTGAACAGAGCCCAATCGCGTGGGTGCGCACCCGTGCCCGTGTTTTGCAGTACATTCAGAAGTGTCAAAGGGTGGCCAATACACATTTATGCTAACCATTGGGGAGAGGTGATGTTGGGAAGGCAACCCCGTGGTATTTACTACAATGACATCCTGCAGTGGAGCAGCATGAACACGTGTTCATGTTCTTTCATGCGTATGCTGCCATCCTATGGATTCCGGCCAATGGGCAGGGGGGTGGGTGTTAGTGGGTGACAGCATCAAAGTGAAGCCTGAAAGTCCCACTGGTGAAACCGACAAGGCAACTGCTGGGGTGACAAGGAACAGAGATACGTTCTGTGCTGTGTTTTCAATGGCTGTGGTAGGTCTCCTGATGAGTTCTCCTACTTTGTTCCAGGCAGCAAACCTGCGTGGCTAGTTCCTGGGTTTGCTTGAACAAACGTAATGCTTGTCAGGCAGCGTAATGAAAGGCAGCCGAAACAGCGACAAGCGCTGCATGTAGAGGCAGCCAGCATCCCACCCAGGTAACAAGACAGTGTGTTAAATGAGATGATAGCCCCCTGGAGTCTAGCTTCGGTCCATGCAGCCCACACTCACATGTTTAGTGTGAACAGCCTAACAACCAGGCAGCCCCTTGCGGCTATTTCTTGAGCATTTAGGCAACCCCTACTCAGCAGGTTAGAGTGACACGCCTAACAAAGACAGGCAGGCATTCTTTCCCTGCTGCGCACCACTTACCAACCTCGCCCCATCTCAGTATCCCATCCCCTGTCATGACTCTCAGCTGTGGTTCTCACCCATGGGGAAAAGCCACACCAGCCGTTTGTTTCTTCCAGGTTAGGACGACTCCAGGAAGCAGTCCCAGTGCCTGCTGTCACCACCCACCCACAGAGTACACCTGGGTTTATATACCAGCCAGCACTTGATGGCTAGAAATAGCCTTTTGCTATGCACATAATGTTGAGCTCATTGAGAAAAATCACATAAATTATTCAGCACCTACAGTGGAAAGTGAAAGTGTAAAAGCAATCTGTTTCTGATTGTGCTGCTACCTATCAGTATGTTGCTGTGAGCTGTAGACGCGAGAAAGTGGGTTGACAACACAGTTTTAGTGGGGGTCTTACCCACTGTGGTGTTGGAAATCCATCTTGGTTCGCATACCCCCCCCTCCCCCAATTCAAACATGCACCTCTTCTACCCCCTCTCTAGCATCTTCTGCATTACCATACAGTTGGGGTGGAAGATATCCCTGCTTACAAGGGCTTGCTGCACTTCTCCAAGTATCCAAACCTCATATAGGGCAACACGCTCTCCTTCAGTCAGTTCACATTTCTTGTACACTGACTCACTTGTTTCCTCAAAGAGATTCATCTCTGCAATCTGATTGAGGCACTCCCGGTGGCCCCCCGGGTATCCTCTCTCTGTCAGAGCAGTGATGAGCCTCCATTAGTGACAGCCCTACTTCTGGCAGTGCGTAAGTGTCCAGAAAAGTCGCCCTCTCATTCTCATCCCACTCTCTCCTCGCATCCAGGACTCCCACTCTTTCATTCTGCTGAACTTGGAACTGCAGCAGGGTTATACACTCCATCATGCATACACAGAATCACACTGTGAACATGTGTCACCCTATGAGCACACAGGCTGCCGCGGAGGATGGGTCTGACACACCTCTGTACTTCAGGATTCATCAAAATGTCAGCAAAGGTTAGGGCCCTCCTAGGGCCTGAACCCTGGACAGCCACAGCACCCACAAGACAGAAGCTGAAGCCATTTGGATTTCCTGGGCTCCCGCAGCAATAGATTTCTAAGACATTATGACCCCTCATGCTACTTGCAAGCAAAAACTGTTAACTTTCAAAAGATAAGGAAAAATATAAGTAGCTTTTAAACAAGGGGCAGCTCTGTTCTCACATACATTGAGTGTCACAGTGTCTGTGTCTGCGTTGACTCATGTTGGCTCCGAGGCAGGGAAGGGCATGGATGGATGTATGCCGGTAGTTTCTGTGGAAGTGGGCAGTGGGGGAGCCATATCCACCCATTTCTGGCCCCTCACGAAGGTGCAACTGTACAGGTGGGATGCAATAATTGCTCCAGCCACACAAAGGGGACACATGTGAGGTCCCAGGGAGAAGGTAAATAATCACCCAGCATCACCTGCTGAGTTCTCCCAGCTAGGGAAGAGTGGCACCGTTCAAGAACAGTCCTGCCCACCCCTGCCCAGTCCCGCATCCGAGTCACCAACAACTCATGGTCAAAGGTATCAAATGCAGTAATAGGGTCAACAGGGTCGAACACCTGTGGTCCAACTCTCGGTAAGGTCATCAACCAAGGCCACAAGCGCAGTCTCCGTGCCATAACCTGGATGAAATCCAGACTGCGAGGGATCAAAAAAAATGATCCGGTTCAGATGCTCCTGAAGTTGACGAGCCACGGCCCATTCAATAATGGGCCCATTCCCTAAAATGGGGAGGTTAGAAACCGGACGATAGCTGGCCAGGGCGTCAACGTCCAATGATGGCTTTTTGAGCAGGGGCCGCACCACTGCCTCCTTGAGGCAGTCCGTCACCCTGCCCTCCCAAAGGGAGGCATTGACTATTCCAACCAGCAATGGCCCTAGCGTCTCCCAACTGGCTTTAACTAGCCAGGATGGGCATGGATCTAATTCACAATAAGTAACTCGAACAGCTCCAAGAACATCCCCGGAATCAGAGAACGACACACACTGAAATTCATCCCATAAAACAGGACAAGATGGGGCTTCAACTGCCTCTGGTTCACTCACTGTTAGAAGTGCAGCGTCGAAACCATCTGCAAAAAAGTCCACAAGTCACAGCGAGCATTAGATAACTCTGAATCCAGGTGGAAGGAGGCCGGACTGACCAGCCCCCTCACCACCCGAAAAAGCTCAGCCGGATGGGACTTTGAGGATGAGATGAAGGTAGCAAAGATAACTTTTTGTCATCTGCATCGCCACGGCATAGGTACGTAACCAGACTCTGTCGCAATCGGTCAACTTCAGTGCGGGAACGATGACCGTCGCTCTAATCTCCATCCTTCTTGCTTCATCTGCCACAGCTCCTCTGTATACCAGGGGGACCTGTGTTGTTGGCGATTCGGGAGCAGATGCCTGGGAGCCATACGGTCGATGGCCTCCATCAACACAGAGTTCCAAAAGGTCACAAGATCATTGAGTGAACAGCCATCCAAATAGGAGGAAATATCCCCCACTGCATTCCGGAACCTCTCTGGTTCCATAAGCCTCTGGGGGCGAACCAACTGAACTAGCTCTGTAAGCTCCTGAGGGCCGACGTGCGCCAGGATACTGGCCTGGAGGAGATAATGATCCATCCATGACAAGGGCTCTGTTGACACCTCCCCCACCAATGGATCCCCCGCCTCAAGGCCGGTGCAAAATATCATGTCCAGGGTATGTCCTCCAACACAAGTGGGGTCAACAACTATCTGAGACAGGTTCATGGTGGCCAGGAACTCACGCTCTACCCCTCCAAGGCTGGCGTCAGCATGGATATTAAAGTCCACCAGGACTATGGTCCTGGGGGACTACAAGACCACCAGTAATTAGTAACAAATCAAATGGAACCAGATGGTATATACCCAAGAGTTCTTAAGAAACTCATATGAAATCTCAGATCTACTACTGGTAATTTGTACTAGGCTCTACCGAAAAGTAGCTCCAGGTACTCAGGCCAATTTCCGACTTTTCTGGCACTTCGGTCCAGAATTTTTCGAGGTTCGGAATTAGGAACTCCAAATTCCGGACCTCAGAATTACTTGGAACCTATGCAAGGCAAGGCATATCCCCTAGAAACTTTGGAAGTCAGAACCTGTGCAAGGCAAGCCCCCTCCCCACACACCATATTAACCAGAAACAAACTAGAAAGTATTCCCCCAGTGCCCCGGCTGATCACATCTTGGCAGACTTCTTGAACCCACAGCCAAAGCACTACCCAGAAAAGCAGGCTAGCAAGAGCAGGACAATCCCTCAAGAAGACAACCCCACAAAAGTGCAGCTGTGTGCAGAAATAATAATTAAAAAAGACAAAAGTAGCGTGTACTCACAGTATGGCCCACCATCAGCAGTGACTGCACGCACTTTAAATAATCATTATGCCAACTAAGCAGTGCACAGAAAAAAAGGCTAGCAAGACATTTGCTCAAGAAGAATACAACAACCCCACAATAGTGCAACTACATAGAGAAATCCCACCAAAAGCCAGTCAGTCCAGCAGACAAAATTACAACACCCACAAGAAAGAAACCAGACATTTCCCCTCCCCCCCGGGGCACCCTCACCTTTAAAAAAGACATGTTATTAGTACTGTGGCACTGGTAACTTAAACAGACCAGGCAAGGAAGGGCACATGGAGCCAGGCAGGGAAATCCCTCTGGCCTCATGCTGGCAAGCAGTTGGCAGAATAGAAGTTACAATTACTTACACTTCACAATTAGGCTCTGCTGTGCCATGCGGCAATCACAGCCTTAGTAAGAAAGAGGACCACACACACAACCTCATGAAACAGTGTGCACCTGCATGAAGAAGTCCCACCAAAAGCCAGCCAGCCCAGCAGACATAATTATTATAACGCCCATAAGAAAGAAACCAGGCATTCACACCCACCCAGGGGCACCCACTTATTTTTAAAAAAGGCATGGCATGATCGGTGTGGTGTGGTGCTGGTAATTTGAACAGCCCAGACAAGGGGAGCCATGCAGATGGCCTCATCGTGTCTGCCAAGCAGTGCTAACAGCAGTGGCACACACTTATTTTTTTTAAAAGACATGGCATTGGTGTGGTGTGTGGTGCTGGTAACCACAGCACCACACTGCATTGGTGCTGGGTGTGGTGCTATGCAAAGGAAGTGGAGCCAGGCAGAGAGATCTCTCTGCCTCATGGTGCTCCCAACCAGGCAGCAGCAATATAACACTGGCACCCAATTATTATTTTTTATAAAAAGCATGGAATGGTAGAAAACGTAAACCCCATCTCACAGCACTGGCCCTATGGACAGGACAAGCCAAACCATGCCATGCCCCCCCTCCTTCCCCAGCTGATTACTTACAGCTCAGCAGTGTAGCACAGCAAAAATTCACTAAAGAACACGGAAAATGGCTGTGCAGCCACTTTTATTTCGCCCTGCAAACCAATCAAAACTTGCCATCTGGCTTACCATCACTGAACTGTCCCTTATCATACCCCACCCCTCCCCCAAATATGGCACTAAGTTTCATTTCCAGAAACTCAACTCAGCCATGTGCGCAGCGGCTTCCGAAATTTTCCGAAGACCAGTCTCTTTCTTCAGAACTCGGACATTCCGAACCGGAGACCAGAATTTTTGGTCATTTCTGAAGTTTTCCAGAGACAGAGTTTCAGCACTATTTGTAACCTATTGCTAAAATCTGCCGCTGTATTTGAGGACTGGAGGGTAGCAAATATAATGCTGATATTTAAAAAGGGCTCCAGAGGCGATCCTGGAAGCTACAGACCAGTGAGCCCGTCATCTGTGCAGGGCAAAATAGTGAAAACTATTATTCAAAACAGAATTAAGGTGCATATTGATAAACATGCCTTAATGGGGAAGAGTCAACATGGATTTAGGAAAGGGAAGTTATGCCTCACTGATCTATTGGAGTTTTCTGAGGATGTGAATAAGCATGTGGATAAGGTGGAGCCGGTTGAATAGCGTATCTGGATTTTCAAAAAGTGTTTGATAAGGTCCCTCAATGAGAGACTCTTGTGGAAATTAAAAAATGGGATAGGAGGCAGTGTCCTATTGTGGATTGGTAACTGGTTAAAGGACAGGAAACGAACGGTAGGACTAAACTGTCTCAGTGGAAAGAAGTAAATAGCTGAGTACCCCAGGGATCTGTACTGGGACTGGTGGTGTTTAATGTATTCATTAATGAGCTGGAAAGGGGAATAAGCTGACAGATTTGTAGATAACACCAAGTTATTCAAGGTAGTTACAACACAAGCAGACTGTGAAAAATTGCAGGGGGATCTTGTGAGACTGGGTGCTAAGCATCTAAATGGTAGATTAAATTTAATATGCACAAGTACAAAATGATGCACATAGGGGAAAAAATCCAAACTTTATGAACACAATATTGAGTTCTAAATCAGGAGTTACCACTCAGGAAAATGATGTTGGGTCATTGTGGACAATACACTGAAATCCTCAGCTCAGTGTGCAGTGAACGTCAAAAAAGTAAACAAAACGTTAGGAATTATTTGTAAAGGGATAGAGAATAAAACTGAAAATATCATAATGCCACGATATAAATCTATGGTGTAGCTGCACCTTGAATATTGTATGCAGTTCTGTTCACCCCATCTCAAAAATGATATAGTAGAAATAGAAAAGGTACAGAGAAGGACAACAAAAATGATAAGGGGTATGGAATGGCTCCTCTGTGAAAAGAGGCTGGATAGGTTGGAGCTCTTCAGCTTGGAGAAGAGATGACCGAGGAAATATATTATTATTAACAAACATTTATATAGCACCAGCAGTGTACCTGGCACTTTACAAAGTAATAAAATAGACACGGTCCCTGCCCCTAGGGCTTACAATCTGAGAGACAGGAGCTGGGGGAGAGACTTAGGAAGGGGAACAGAGGGAGAGACAAGGGGTCTAACATTCATGAAGATGCGAGGTCTCAAGTGCACGTACTTGGCTTGGTTACGATGAGAATGACAGCAGGCAGGTCCATGTTGCAAGGATAAGGGTAAACCGATCGTAGGTATAGGAATAGTGGCTCAGCAGGATAAAGAGTCAGACAGAGCAGAGCGAAAGAGGTGAGTTTTAAGGAGAGATTTGAAGGTATGAAGGGAGGGGGCAAGGCGGATGTGGACAGGGAGGGAGTTCCAGGCATGGGGGGCAGCAAGTGAGAAGGGACGAAGGCGCTTAGGGGAGCAGGGAAGGCGTGGAAGGGTGAGAGAAGGGACAGAGGAGGAGCGAAGTGCACGGGCTGGAGTATGGAGGGCGATAAGTGCAGAGAGGTAGGGGGGAGCAAGGTTGTGAAGAGCTTTATAGGTGAAGACTAGGAGCTTGTGCAGGATTCGTTCAGGAAGGGGAAGCCAGTGAAGCGAAGAGAGGAGGGGCTGCACATGGTCGAAGCGACTGGCGAGGTAGATGACCCTGGCAGCAGAGTTTTGGACAGAGATGAGGGGAGAAAGGTGAGACCGGGGAAGGCCAGTGAGAAGGAGGTTACAGTAATCGAGGCGAGAGATGACCAGAGCATGAACAAGAGTTTTGGCAGACGAGACAGAGAGAAAAGGGCGAATCTTAGCAATGTTATGGAGGGAGAAGCGACAGGATTTAGCAACAGAGTCAATGTAGGGTTTAAAAGAAAGGGCTGAGTCAAAGATGAAGCCTAGGCTACGGGCTTGGGGGACAGGCAGGATGGTGACTCCATCAATAGTTATTGACAGTGAGGAAGGAGAGGAAGGATGAGGGGGGAAGATAAGGAGTTCAGTTTTAGCCATGTTGAGTTTGAGTTGACGTTGAGACATCCAGGTAGAGATGTCAGAGAGACAGTTGATGAGACGAGCTTGAACAGAGGGAGAGAGAGAGGGAGTAGAGAGATAGAGTTGAGTGTCATCAGCATAGAGGTGGTATTGGAAGCCATGGGAGGCAATGAGTTTGCCTAAGGATGAGGTATAGATCGAGAAGAGGAGAGGGCCAAGAACAGAGCCTTGAGGAACACCAACTGAGAGGGGGAAGGAGGAGGAGGCGGAGTTGGAGAGAGACACATTAAAGGAGCGGTCAGAGAGGTAGGAGGAGAACCAGTTATGGACAGAGCCACAAAAGCCAAGGGAGTGAAGGGAATCCAGCAAGAGTGAGTGGTCAACAGTATCGAAGGCAGCAGAGAGATCAAGGAGGACAAGAATGGAATAGAGACGTTTAGATTTAGCCACCAGAAGATCGTTGGTGATCTTAGCGAGAGCAGTTTCAGTAGAATGAAGGGGGCGGAAGCCAGATTGGAGGGGGTCAAGGGAGGAGTTGGAGGATAGGAAGTCAAGGCAGCGGGAGTAGACAACACGTTCAAGCAGCTTGGAAGCAAAAGGAAGGAGTGAGACAGGACGATAGCTAGAAGGGTCAGAGGGGTCAAGAGTGGACTTTTTGAGAATAGGAGAGACTGTGGCATGTTTGAAGGCAGAAGGGAAAGAGCCAGTAGAGAGGGAGAGGTTGATGATGTGCAGGAAGGAAGGGGCGACAGTGGGAGTAATGGAGGTGAGGAGGCGGGAAGGAATGGGATCAAGGGGGCAAGTGGAAGGGTTGGAGGAGGAGAGCAGAGAGGAGATTTCCTTAAGGGAGGCAGGGGAGAAGGAGGACATGAGAGAAGGAGGGGGAGGAGGGAGAGGGGTGGGAGTGGGAAGAGAGGAGTGGGAAGCGATGTCGAGGCGGATCTTGTCTATCTTGGAGGTGAAGAAGGAGGCAAGATCCTGAGCAGAAAGGGAAGAAGGAGGGGGAGGACAGGGAGGCTTGAGGAGGGAGTCAAAGGTAGAGAACAGGCGGCGAGGGTCCCGAGAACAGGACTCAATGCGGGAGGCATAGTAGTGTTGTCTAGCAAGGGAGATAGCAGAAGTAAGGGTGGAGAGACAGAATTTGAAGTGAAGGAAGTCAGCGTGAGAATGGGATTTGCGCCAGAGTCGTTCAGCAGCACGAGTGCAAGAACGGAGGTGGCGGATACTAGGGGTGAGCCAAGGACGGGGGTTGTGGGAGAAGGCAGGGCGGGAAGAGAGAGGGGCATGGGAGTCAAGTGTGGAGGAGAGAGAGGCGTTGAGAGCAGAGACAGCGGAGTCAGGGGAGGAGGAAGAGAAGCCTGTAGGAAGAAGGGGAGAGAGAGAGGAGGCTAAAATAGGCCCCAGTTTAGTATTATAAAGATCAGTACTGGTAGTGGCCAGCTTACATTGAACTTCAGCATGCTATCCATCTCTCATCTAGACCTTGCGCTGGTTACCTTACGTCAGAGAATCATCCGGTAGGACTCTGAATTCCAAAAAATTCTTCCTAAAGTGGGATACACGCAATAGGAAGGCTGTGACATTCTAAATGTTCTGAAGGTTTGAACCATCCAAAAGCCTACCCAAAAGTATAGGATCCGCCCTGCCAGGGAACCTTCTTAGCAGTGCCCCCAGGTATCTTTCCCTTGGCCCATCATAAAGGTGACAATGGAGAATGATGCGAGCCACAGTCTCAGTGGCATTATTATCCAAGGGGCAAAGCTTTTCAACAAAGGGGATGCCCTGAAATCGTCCCTCCAACACCCTCCAAGAGGGCAGGGCATTAACTCGGGTGCAGAATAATCATTGTTTAGCCCTCGCCGATACTGTAGCCATTAGATATTCCGCCATATACCCAGTTTCAGGTGCCCAATCTAGATAGGCCCTAACATGGGGAGAGGTGTTAACCTTGCCAATCTCTAGCTGGCGTGCAATAACCGAGGCTCTAGTCAGTACCTCCTTTCTTACTGCCCCAAGAAGTTTGTGGGAAAGATATTCTTTAGATAATCCCATTTCATTGAGCTGTCCCTCTATTTTGGAGCCCCACAGACTCATAAGGGCATCTTCACTGACCTCCTTTAGTAGATCTGGGCACTGCTTAGAGAAAATTTGGCACCAAAATTTTAGTGCTTGCTCTAGGGCCACCTGATGCCAACTTTTCTGGCCCAGTTCAAGCCTTGCAATAACATATATATAGGTATTTAGGTTAGTTAATTTTATTATATTAGGATTATAGGATAGTAGGATGAGGTTAGGTTTTGTGTATATATAATCATTAATTACTTCTTTGTGCAATTTTGTGTACATTTACAATGAGAAAGGGAAGGACTCCTAGTTCAGCCTCTGGGGCAGGTGGCCCTGGTAGAGGGCGAGGCCGTGGGAGAGTTGGCAAGCCCTCTGCCACTTCTACCACTGCTGGAAGCCCACCGCCTAAGATGAAGAGACCTGATTTTTTCCTCTCAAGGTGGCAGGTCTTATCAGGGGAACAGGCGGCAGCACAGATCTCAGGAGTGGCATCTGTGGAAGGCAGGGAGTCCCAGGCTTCCACTAGTAGCAGTGGCATTGGAGGAGGAAGCCAAGGACAAGGGGTGTGTGTGCAACAGCAGCACTACACACCCCCTCCTGAAGCACTGGCAGCAGCTGGCACTGGCAGCAGTGATTTTTCAGTGGGGGCAGCAGAAGATATTAGTTTGGGGAGCCCCAGCAATGATGATGATGTGGGTGCTGTTGCTGGGAGTGCTGCAGGGGCAACCACTTCTCCTCGGCAGGCTTCTCCCTCTGACACCCCCTCCCCCCAGGGATTTTGAGTATTTGGGGAAGGACTGGCCAGTGGCCACCGGCGCACTCCCTCCTGTCCCCCCGCCAGCCTACTCCTCTGCAGCCAGCCACCTGCTGATGCCCGCTGTGGCTGCTGAAAGAACCCCTCTGCTCACCAGCACCTGCTGCCAAAGAGCCTCTCTCTCTCACCCCCCCTCATAGAAAATAGAATATCCATGGATGGCTGCTCTACCTGGGGTGCTGTCTGCAAGTCTACCCCCCTCCCCCGGGGCGATCTTTCTATGAGCTGAATGCACCTCTCCACTCGAGGGCTTCAAAAGGAACCAACTGATAAATGTAACCATATATCCCAACTCAGCCTCCCAAGGCTTTCCTCCATGCGGTGATCTCTCTGTGAGAGCCGGCAGTGCACCTGCCGATGCCCACTGATGCCTCTGCCAGACTGCCACAGCCTCTCTCTCTCTCTGGCACACCCACACAGACACAAGCCCTGCCCCTCCTGGGGGGCTGTCTGCAAGTTGAGACCCTGCTGCTGGCACATCTTGGGGCTAATACGCTACATGTGCTGTTGCTGTCAGGTAGGGATCTGACAAGCTGTATATACAATGCGATTCTGCCACCTACCAGAAGCAGCACAGAGGAATACAAGTTTGGACAGGTCAAACTCAGCTGGTAACAAATATAACTTTTATAAAAGCTTTTGAAAAAACATTTTAACTTTTTAAAAACATTTGAAAAAACAAACATAATATAAAAAGACATAGAAAAACAACGTAGGTGTCTGTGGGCCTGTCCCCTGGAACGCGGGGAAAAGGGGACAATGGTGTGCAGGACCGAAGTGCGGGCACATCGTCTACCTCTGCCACATGTTGCCTCGCAACATCCAGGGCCCCCACCATGGATGCCTTCCATGCCACCAGGGACTGGCGGAACGATTCCAGGGCGTCTTTTTCAGTCCTGAGGTACTCCTTGTATGCCTCAGCCTGGCGTTCCCTGATTTAGAGCTCCTTGAATCACTCCACCAGCCTGTCCTCCACATTTCGGGTGTGGTCCTTGAACCCAGACATAAATTTTTCTTTGGGCCTCTGCAGTGAAGCCTGAAATGCCCTAGCTTCAGGGGTCTCCTCTTGCCGGGGGGCTGGAAAATCCTTGGAGGAGCTGGAGGGGGAAGGACTGGGACAGCACCTCTTCTGCCGTGCCTTCCTCCGCTCGATGTTCCTCTTTGTTCCTTCCAGCCCGAAACACGTCGCACGTCACCTCAGTGAGGTGGATGGTCTCAATATAGGCTATCAGCCCCGAAGTGGTTCCCTGCGTTCCCCTTTTGATTTTTTTGTCACAGATCTAAAGAACATAAAAAGATAGGAACATAAGAAGTGCCATACTGCGTCCGACCACTGGTCTATCAAGCCCTGCCTGCATTCTGTCTCCACAAGTGGGTGGCTGGCCAATCTCTCTCTCTGCAGGGGACTTCCTAACCAGTCATATCATAGGGCACTCCATTCCCTGTTGTTCCAGCCCCTGTGCCTTACCTTGCATTTGCGAATCCGCCTTTCGGGGTATGGAAATATTTTCATACCGCAGACCTCACTGGCCCGGTTTGGCCCTGAGACGTCCGCCTTGGTGGACCGTCATCATCACCCTCTCTGAAACAGGAACACAAACACCTACATAATATCATGCATTCATGGTGATGCCTCTAGTCCTTCCCAGACCAATACCCATTCTCCCACACCAAGTGGATGGATGGTGCTTCAGTGCTGCCTACTCGCCTCTTTCCCTTTCTCCCACGTACACCACCACCACCTGGGGTGCTGTAGTGTCTGCAAGTTGAGACCCTGGCTGCTGCTGCTGCTGCTGCTGCAGCAATAGCCCCTCTGTCTCTCTCTGTGGCAGACCCAGAAATAAGACATATACAAATCCTGTCCTTCCTGGGGTGCTACTGTTGGCAAGTTGAGACCCTGGGCTGGCATGTCTCTGGGTGGGTGTGCGGCTTGTGCCCAACTGCTGGAAGAGCCTCCCCTCCCCTCTCTCTCTGGCAGACCCAGAAATAAGACACGTGCAAATCCTGCCCCTCTGCTGCCACCTGCTGATGCCCACTGTTTATGCTTGACTGCCCACCGCCAGAAAGCTCGCTCTAAAGGATAGTATTCTTCTTGTCCTCAAAGTTATATGGAACAATAAACAAAAATAAGTTCTACAAACCTGGCAGCAGTGGCACCTCCTCTTCCTCCTCTGGTGAGGAGCCCACCTCCACCACCTCACCAGATGGTCCAGGCTGGGCCTCCATTTGTTCCTCCTCCACCCTGACCTTCTTCCTCAGCTTCCTTTTCCTACTACCACCACCACCGCTTCCTTCACCTTCACACAAACCAACCCCCTCCCCCCCCACAGCTACAACACACACACAAGCTCACTACCAATTTTTCACATAAGTTCACTTCATGCAAGCCAGACAGACACCACGCCACCGCACACAACAACACGCGACTGAAATACCTTTTCTGGTTTTTGGTCTCGCAAGATCGTGAGACCAAACGATATTGATAACGAAAATGAAATCTTTGCTTGAAATCAGTATCAGTATCGATAAAGGCAATAACAAAAATGACGTTGTTATAACGATAATAAAATGACATTTTGATAACGACAACAATAACGAAAATGAAAAATGACATGGGGTTCTGGTGCACATTCCTACTTTATACATTGCAAAGGCTTCTTGTTTGATGACAGCTTTTTGCTATTAGTGAGCATGGCCCTGGGCCTTTTGTTACCTTGTTTATTCATTTTGCTTAGCAATTTACAGGAATTTATTTTTTAAAACAAGAAATCTATATTAAAAGGAACACAGTGTACACTGAAAGCTGGCATCATCAGCATATCACTATTTTATTGTAATGCCATCTTTGAAGTGAAGACCATTTTTGACTTTTTAAAAAAATGCTTATTTACTAAAATGAAAGAACTTGTGCATTTAAATGGGTTTGATTTTGGCAATGTGCCCATTTTGCAGTAACTGCTTTTCCTCCTACCCTTAAAGCCAAGGTCTAGTTCTTCCTTCACTTATATTGGCTGTAAATCCCAATGGAGTCGATCTTTTGCTCTTAGGCTTTTCCTGAGAAAGCAAGTCATGTTGGGGGAGTGTGTCCAAATGTGGGTGGATCTGGCAGTGTCTATTTTTCTGGTCCTGTTAATATTTGCACTTAATTTGATGTGCTCATGTTCTCAGCCAACAGAACTTTAGATAGGGAAGAGAGATTTCTTAAAAAGTAAATCTAATTTATCTAAGTCAAAGCAAAGGGGATTTGCACCCATGTAAAGGCAACACGTTGTTGATGTTTTGGGTTTGTAGAGATTTTACTCAAGGTCACTCATTGGACTTAGGACATTATTTTAACAGTTACTCAATGGGGAAAGGATAGGCTTCATTCCTGCCACAAATCCTTTTCAGTCACTCAAATATTTGCACCCAATGTCTGACCATTCTGCACCATAGGAGATAAATGGTTCAGAGGCTCTAAGTCATCTCAAAGAGATGCTATTGTGACATAAGAATGCAAAGCTGCCTCACTAGGTCAGACCAATGGTCCATGGAGTATGATAGCGGCCTACAACACCAGGATCCATTCCTAACACTTTCCTCAATTTCCATCAATCAAAGCTTTTATTACCTGACTTAAGAGTCATTGATGGACCTATTTTCTATGACAGTGGTGGGCAGCCCACTACCAAAATCTCCAAATATCCAAGGGCGTTTTCAGACAAGACATATCTCCTTCGAGTAGGCAATTAAACCCATGAATCAAGTTCACATGTGAACAACTCTCCTGCGTTTCATGTGGAAATTCCCATGTCTTAATCTGGGTTTTTAAAACCCCAACATTGGTGGTTTATCAACACGTTTTCCAAAACTTGCACCATAAAGACAGGAATTAACGTCTAAACGCCATTGTGAGAGTTCATATTTCCTCCAATCACTATTCTGAAACCATACACAGGTGGCTGGAGAAGTACTCCATTCTAAACAAGATGTTTATGATTCGTCCAATATTGCTCAAGACCATTAGTAGCGAGGACGGGGTAAATGCAGCTGAGCAGGTACTGTGTAATTTTTTTCATGTGCGATATGGGCAGCGGTGTAAACATTCGCAGGAACACTGCTGCGTTCTTGTGATCACGGCAGATTGCTGTAACCTGTGAATTTCATGCTCATGTAAGAACGTCCCAAGAGCCAGAAGGTGCACACACACACACAGATTTGCGTGCACGCAGACCTCTCCTGCTTTGTGACTTGCTGGTGCAGCTAGTGCTCTGCAATCCTGGCTGCTGAAATTCTGAAGCTCTGCTGTTGAGACCCAGGTGCAATAAAGTAAGTTGTTGAACCATGAAGGCCAGGACCAGCACTGGCCAAGACCCACGCTTGAACTGCCCAAGAGCTGCATGCAACTTCGGAGCCACAACGCACCCACCCACATTTCTATTCATTCATTTATCTAAAATGTTTTTGAACCCTCCTAGCCTATTCAGAAAGCTGGCTCGAGTGGAACGAGGAAGCAAGGAATATGGTAGCCTCTCTTTTCCCATCTTCATAGCTTATCAAGGCTCTACTCCTTCAGCAAGCCAATGCCTGGGGGTTAGGGAACTACCCTGACACAACGCTCCATCAGTTCAATTACTTGTCAACAGTGCTCAAGACATTTTTTCATTTAAGTATATATTCACGTTCCCCTGTCCAGCTTCTTGTGGTGCACTGCTCTGGCTTCTTCATGTAAATTTCAGTATCACTGCTGTCTTCTATGCCATGGATTGCAACAACACTGAATTGCTGAACTGCTGCTGGAACAAAACCCTTTGCTCAAGAAGCTGGGGGGGGGGGAGGAAAGAGAAATTGCTCTGCTTTATCTATTTGAACATTCCATGATTTCAACACATTTATCAAATTTTAAATCATTTATGTCTTGACAGGACTTTATCCATTCCGCAAAGCACACACGTTCGGGAGATACAATGATATTATATTAGCTTTTTCACTATCTTACACTCAAGCCCAGCAAGATTAATAAAAACTCAGACCATCATCAGTTAAACAGAAAACATAAAATTGTATTCCATTATGTTCTCCCCCCTCCCCCTTTCTTGGTAAGAAAATAATGGCAGCTTCTAATAATTCATCATAGCAAGCTGAGCTTGAACTTTACTGATAATTAAATGTGTGTTTTTTTTCCCCAAAGGCAGATGCTGCCATGGGTTTTACAGTAGCAGATGTGAGTGCTGTCAGGAATGCTGCAAGGAATTTGGGAACGGAGACGAATGTCTTTTAAATGGACTACCCAGATTTGAGCCTATCTACTCACTAACATGTTTTCTGAAATTAGTTACGTGGCTGTCATTTTCATCATAATAAAGACTAACTCACATTTGCTGGTGATATCACTGACGGAAGGAAAACCCCAAGTAAAAAAAGCACATAAGTATGTCCTTAATTTTATGTCTGCATTTAGATACACCTCTATTCAGCAAAGCACTTGAGCACATGTGAGAGATTTCAACACAGGCATAAAAATGAAGCACAGGCTGAAGTGCTTTCCTGAATGGAAGAACTGAATTGTTCTGCTGAGTAGATAGAATCAGCAGTTCCTTTTTGTAGCTCAGTCAAAGGCGGTCCTCCAACATACTTCAAGGGTGCGGCACCTTACCTGGCCTGAGGCCACTTTCAAAATTAGTACAAGCTCCGAGGGCTGCACAGAAATTGGGGCTAGAGGAAGAAGTGCAGAAGTGGTGCGCACAGGAAGAGACAAGTCCTGATCTTGGATCTTTCCCCTAAACTTGTGTGCCTTCCATGAACTCTGCTCTCTTACCCAGATCTCAGGTTTCCCATGCTTAGGGGTAAAAACTGGAGTGATGTGCCAAATCTAGAAACTGGAAAGGGGCCACATAAAAACTTGCTAGGGGCCACATTTGGCCTCCAGACCCGAGATTCCCATTCCGTTGTACTAAAGGGTTTGGAATCCATGAGAAGCTGAAAAAAACTGAGAACGTTTATATTCTAGAAAAAAGAAAGCTAAGAGGTTTCGATTATAGTTTTCAAATATGTCAAAGGTTGCTATAAGCAAATGGTGCTCAATTTTTCTCTTTGACTACTAAGGATAGGATAAAAAGTCATGGGCTTCATGAAAGAAAGAAGATTTAGACTAAATATTAGGAAAAACTTTCTAATGACAAGAACAGATAGGTAGTGGAGCAGATTAGCAAGGGAAATTGCAGAGTCCCCATCATTGGAAATAGTTACCTAACCATTTTTAAACCTCTCTCGGGTGCATCTGATCGATTGGGTCCTTTTAAGATCCCTTCTAGACATAAAAGTATCCTATTTTGTACTGCAGGATCAAGCCCATAGGAATGAATGCATTATATGTAGCTAGGCAGCTGTAGGAGACTGCTAGAAGGCATTGGCAGCCAAAGAGGATTGCCTAATACTGCGTGGCATAAATGAGCAAGTCATCATTATCATTTATGGTTTTTGCCAAGATCAGGCAAAATAAAGTAAAATATAACTACATCAACATAAAAATATGCAAATAAATCATACTACACAAATTCTGATGGTGATGAAACTATGATGAGCAAGTCCATTGCTTCAATGAGGGAGGTAAATGGGAGCTGAGAGGGAGGTCAATGGGAGCTTGTGTTCAAGTGTTTTCCAGTTTGCAGTGAGCACTGGTATTTACTTTTCATAGTTTATTTAAGTGGAAGTTTGTGGAAAGTGCAACGGACCTCCATATTTTACTCAAGTCATGAGGAAAATGGTGGAATGGCCAGCAAAAGTAGAGCATTTTGAGATGAGAAGTTCAATAGCTATAGTCTTAAAGGGAAAAAGTTCCAATTTGTGGTGGGGGGGAATAAGAGAATTCAATGTTAAAAGACCAGATTTGGTTGACATTTCAAAACAATTTAAACTATTTTCAAATGTCTAAAATTTCAGAATTTTATTTGCACTTAATTCTGAGACCTCAGATACTTGCTGGTAAACCTGGCTTATGAAGCCCCCTGTCTTCTCTGGGTGGTGGGACACTTGTACATTTGAGCTGTCTTGAATGGCTGAAGATGTGGTTTGGGGATATTGAAAGGGATGTTGATGGTCTCCTTCAGATAACTCTGAAGACTTGTGTAGGAAGCACATACAGCACACCTTGTGCTGGCTTTCCTTGTGGATGAGGGGATCTATAAAGTGGTTTGTTCACATTGAAAACCCCTTCAGACAATCCCTTGCCCAAGGGAAAGTTACCACAAGGTGTGTTGTATGTGAGAACCACACACATCTTCAGTGTTGTCTGTGACCAAGTTCCTTGTCTCAAGCACCTGGATGCAAGGGAAAATGTTCCTGTTTGTAATAGCATACTGCACATTATCCAGGATACGGAGAAGGTCTTGCAGTAATGCCCGAGCGAATGTCTGACAGTGACTGTCCTGCTGTTGCACAAGTCAGACCTGCCAATGCTGCTACAAACATGAGGACTGTCCATTGCTTTTTTTTTGTTTTGTTGCTTTTTTCATTTTTTTTAAAGGCAGGCGAGAAACCATTGAAAGGCTAACAGTGGGAAAGCTATGTTGCATTAATTCCCCTTCCACACTAAGTCACAGAAGGGCTATAGAATCTTGTAGGAAAGGGTTAGTTACATTTAATTCCCTCTCACAAATGAGCATCAATCAAGTTTAGATTTTCCTACCTTTCTCCCACCCCACCCCGTAACTAAGCTAACCATGTGCACCTGCAGTTTCATGAATGCATTTCCCTATGCCCCTCTCTTCCTCACCCATCCTAAATTGTAAGCACCTCCGGGCAGGGACATGTCTCTAATTTGTGGCTGTGGAGTCGGGCACAGTGCCGGCAACTAATAAACATCAATAATAGCTGCAATGTTTTTAATAGCTGTACAGGGGCCTTGAGGGGGGGAGGGGGGTCCTGGGGGCTGCAGTGTTAAGCCGCGGTACTCCCAGGTGGCTCTGGGCAGTTTACAGCCAGGTGGGGTCCTTCCCCACCAGAGCACACCTCAGGCGGAGATGTGCTTTGATGGGGGAGGGGATGGGGGAGTATGAGAGAACGGCTGCTGTGGAAGTGAAAGTGGGGAGCTGGTGTGTGTGAGGGAGTGAGAATGAGGGGTTACTGTATGTAGGAGGAGATTGCAGAGAGGGGCTGTTCAGGGGGAACTGAGTGAGCACCTAGTAGGGCTGAAACTATCTCGTTTTCCCTCTATTCTCAGCAAGAATCGAGTTTCAACGTGAATTGCGAAAAAAACAGACTCAAGAAACGCCCCAATCAACAATTCATCGATTTTTCCTTGATTAAAAGAACAACAGAAGTAGTACTGCACATGTGCAAAATGGCCGCTGTGGCCATTCTGCACATGCACAGCTCTTTCCCAAAAGGGTGCTGGCAGAGTCACTGCCGTTTTGGAAAGAGCAGCAGTTCTGCGTATGATCATTTTCCACATACATGGAACGGCTGACCCTTTTCGGAAAGGCTGTGCATGCGCAGAATGTCCCGTTGCTATTTTTCACATGCAGATTTGGTTTTTAAGCGAGAATCTTGAACCATTAGTGAGATCCTGGCAAGAGCTCGCTAATAGTTCTCGAGTCTCATGAGATTCTCTCATGAGAACTAAATTGATTCTTCTTTCAGCCCCAGTACCTAGGTCCATCTAAGGACATCCAGTCTGCCCCCACCCCAGAGGCAGCCACATTTCAGTACATGGCGAGTCTTTGAAAATCTGAAATTTCACTATTTTTTTTTTTTTTTTTTTNTTTATACCTTGCCCCATCCAGCCTCACGGCAACTCGGGGCGGCTTACAGAAGTTAAAACAAATAAAAATAAATAAAGAGGGGGGGGGGGGGGAGAGTTTACAAAGACAATAAATACGATAAAAAGAGATAAGACCCGCCAGCTAAAAATCTCACCCACTATCCCTTTATCCCCCTCCCTCAAAGGCCTGGGCAAACAGCCAGGTCTTATAGGCCTGGCGGAAAGCCAACAAGCTGGGAGCCAGGTGAGTCTCCTCTGGGAGGGAGTTCCACAGCCACAGTGTGACCACCGAGAACGCCCTCTCCATCATAGCCCCCCGTTAACCTGGGGGACCTCCAAGAAGGCGCCCCTGGAGGATCACAGAGATCGCTCTAGGACCTGGGGAGTGAGGCAGTCTCTCAGGTAGGAAGGGCCCAGGCGGTGTAGGGTTTTAAAGGTCAACACCAGCACCTTGAATCGGGACCGGAACACTATAGGCAGCTAGTGCAGAGCCTGGAGCACTGGTGTAATGTGCTCCCTACGGCCCAACCCTCTCAGGAGGTGGGCCGCGGCATTCTGCACCAGCTGCAGCTTCCGAACTGTCACCAAGGGCAGCCCCACGTAGAGAACGTTGCAGTAATCCAACCTAGAAGTGATGAACGCATGGATGAGGGTGACCAGGTCGGAGTTTGAGACATATGGCTGGGTCCTCCCCACAAGATGTAATTGGTGAAAGGCTCCCTTTGCCACTGCATCCACCTGACAATCCAGGCGGAGGTCAGAGTCCAACAGGACCCCAGAACTCCATACCTGTGGGGTCAGCGAGGGGTGGATCCCCTCCACAAGTGGGGCCATCCCCTCAGCTGCCCTACCTACCAACATTAGCTCCGTCTTATCAGGGTTCAGCCTCCATCTGCTCAGCCTCATCCAGTCACTCACTGACGTCAGGCACTGGGAAAGCACCGAGACTGCAGGACCTGGGTCTGCTGAAAAAGAGAGGTATAGCTGGGTGTCATCAGCATACTGGTGGCAGCCCACACCAAACTGTCTCAACCTCACCCGGGGGTTGCATATAAATATTAAATAGCAACGGAGACAGAATGGAATCTTGTGGTTTGCCACAAGCGAGATCCTGGAGGCTAGATGTTTCTTCCCCCAGCATCACCTGCTGGCTTCTCCCCGAGAGGAACCATTCTAGGACAGTTCTGCCTACACCTCCCCCAGGGCTCGCAGCCGGCTCAACAGCAACCCATGGTCAACTGTATCAAATGCTGCTGAGAGATCCAACAGGACGAGTAACGTTGAACGCCCCAAGTCCATCTCTCGGCGGAGGTCGTCCATCAACGTAATCTCGATGCCGTATCCTGGTTGAAATCCTAACTGAAAAGGATCCAGGAAAACGATGTCATCCAGATGGCCCTGGAGCTGCTGGGCCACCACCCGTTAAATAACCTTCCCTAAAAAGGGGAGGTTAAAGACAGATTGATAGCTAGCGAGTGCGTCAGTATCTAAAGATGGTTTCTTAAGCAGGGGCCACACCACTGCCCCTCCTTGAGGCAGCCAAAGGGAGCCATTGATCACACCCACCAGCACTGGCCCCAGCATCTCCCTGGCGGCTTTCACCAACCAGGACGGGCAAGGATCTAATTCACAAAAGGTGGCCCTAAGAGACCCCAGCACCCCCTCAGCATCTGCCAGCGTGACTTCCTGAAACTGATCCCACAAAGTTGGACCAGATGGGGCGTCCATAACCCCCAGTTCTCCTTCTTCATCAATACCGACCCTGAAATTGTGCTGGATCCAAGCAATCTTGTGTGTGAAGTAGTTCACAAATTCCTCACAGTGGGTGTGGGAAACCTCCCCCTTCAGGCAGAGGGAGGCCAGACTGACCAGCCCCCTCGCCACCCAGAAGAGCTCTGCTGGACACAACTTCGCAGCAGCTACAAGGGTGGCAAAGAATTCCTTCTTTGCCACCCTCACGGCCACAGCACAGGACCACAAATGGGCCCAATGCTGTAGTCGATCAGATTCAGCACGAGAACAGCACCAGCGTCACTCTAGATGCCGCCCCTCCTGCTTCAGACACCTCAGCCCCTCAGTAAACCAAGGAGCTCTACAGTGGTGAAGTGGTTGCAGCAGACGCTTAGGAGCCACCCGATCGATGGTTTCCTCCAGCAAAGTATTCCAAGCTAGGACGAGATCATTAACCGAGCGGCCATCAAGGTCTATGGACACTTCCCCCAGGGCTTCTTGGAAGCTGCGGTTCCATCAGCTTCTGGGGGCTGTCATGCGCTTGGAATGTGGCCTGCAGGAGGTAATGATCCGTCCACGACAAGAGCATAGAACTCACTTCCTCCACTACACCCGCCTCAAGGCCGGAGCAGACCACCAAATTGAGTATATGCCTCCCCCCTTCATGCGTAGGGCCCCATACCCTCTGAGACAGGCCCATGGTTGCCATGGTGGCCATGAACTCACGCTCTGCCCCTACAAGGCTGGCGTCAGTTCTGGGGGATCTCAACATTCACGCTAATATATGCCCTATATATGCCAGCGGGTCTTGAGAAAGGCGCTCCGCTGGGGGCGCCTTTCTCAAGGTCCCCATGTGGCCCAGGAGGCAACTATGGAGAGGGCGTTCTTGGTGGCTGTACCTAGGCTGTGGAACTCCCTCCCGGAGGAGGCCCGTGTGACCGCAGATCTCCCCTCCTTTCGTAGTATGTGTAAAACCTGGCTGTTCCGTCTGGCTTTTGGTGGGGGAAATGGGGTGCAGGGTGGGACGGGGCAGTTTTGTACCATTTTATTGTATTTTATGGTTTTATTGAGTTTATACGTTTTAACATTGTAAGCCGCCCCGGGTTGCTTGGAGCAGGAGGGGCGGGGGGTATTAAATGATTTTATAAATAAATAAATAATCATGGTAGTGCACCAGCAAAGGGAATTTAGTGCACTGTATTTTTGAAAATGAGGAAATTCTATAATAATTTAAAAAAACACTTCAGTTTGAGAGAGAAGTTTTAAGGCCCTTACAAATTAAATCATGCTCCAGTCTCCAAAAAGCATGGAAATTGTAAGTTAAGGCTACCACTGGATGCATGGAGCCTAAGTTGTAAGTGAGCACTTCCGTGCCATGTAATACGTCCTGCTGTCTTACCTATTGTGCTGTATCCACACTTTGCCTTGGCCTTTCAGCCCTAATCCTCTTCCTCTGAAGGTTGGGGGCAACATTGAAGTTGGGAAGAGGAGGCTTGCTGCCCCCTCACCCCTTCCTTTCCCTATATTCTTTCATTTGGGATGGGGAAAAGGGGACAGCTGATTACTGGCTGTCAGCCCCTCCTCCCTTAACCACTAGCCCCCACTGCCCTCCCAAAGGACCTTGGACACCTGACTCCCAGCCCCCCTGCTCTAATCCAACTAGGTCTCATGCCGATAAGAGAACCCATAAGTCATGGTTCCCAGCCCTTCGACACTCTAACCCATGAGGATGGTCTGGAGGCTGCAGCCTAACGGGGACGGGCTGCCGCGAGCACATTACACCTGTGCTCTGCACTGGCTGCCTATTGTCTTCCGGGCCCAATTCAAGGTGCTGGTGGTGACCTATAAAGCCCTAAACAGCTTGGGTCCTGCTTTTCTGCGAGACCACCTCAAGCCCCGGGTCATTTTGCGGCCCTTGCAGTCGATCGGGTATCCCAGGTGGCGACGGCAGAGAGGGCATTCTCGGTGGCCGCACCTCGGCTATGGAACTCCCTCCCGATGCAGGCCCGTCTATCCCCAGACCTCCCCTCTTTTCGAAGATATTGTAAGACCTGGTTGTTCCGCTGGGCCTTCGGGGAGGGAGGTGGGGAGGGTGGGGGGAATTGGAGGGAAGGTTTTTCTGCCTTTTAGCTTTTCTGTCTTTGGTATTTTAATATTTTTAAAATATTTGCAGTATTTTAAATGGATTTTATAGTTTTTGATTGTTTGTGTTGTTCGCCGCCCTGAGCTGCCAATGTGCAGGAGGGTGCAGGATATAAATATTTGTAATAATAATAAATGAATAATAACTAGCCCCCACTCCCTTCCCTGAGAACCCAAGAGTCCTGGCTCCCACCCCCACCATACTCTAATGAACTAGCTCGCAACCCTGTAACAGAGAATCCAGGAGTGCTGGCTCCCAGTCGCCCCCTCTAACCCACTAGCCCCCATTCCTCTCGCAGAGAACATAAGAGTCCTGGGAAATACAATGAGCTGTATTCCTGATAGGGAACAGAAATAACAGGGGGTGGAATGACAAAAAACAAACAGAGGTGGTAGAACAACAGGGAAGGAGGCATGACAGAGGCTGCTATCGGCTTCCCTAAAAAGGGAAGATTAGAGACGGGTCGGTAGCTGGTGAGAGCGTTCACATCCAAAGATGGTTTCTTCAGCAGGGGGCGCACCACCGTCTCCTTGAGACTGGGTGACAATCTCCCCTGCTGAAGGGACGTGTTCACTACCCTTGCCAGCACCGTCCCCAAGGTCTCCCTGGAGGCTTTCACCAACCAGGACGGGCACGGATCTATTTCATAACTAGTGGCTCTTACAGACCCCAGGACATTCACCTCATCTGCCTGCGTCACTTCCTGAAACTCATCCCAGAAAGATCGACCAGCCGGTGCCTCCATAACCTCATGCCCCTTGCTTACTGCTTCCAATCCGGTGTCAAAGTTACTCTGGATCTGAGCGATCTTTACAATCTCCATGCTTTTTCGTGTGTGATTGAATTTGTAAGGGCCTTAACTTTTCTCTTAAACTGAATACTTTTTGAGTATAGAATAAGATAGTAAGGCAATCCGATCCTGTGTTAATAGGGGGTGTACACGTCTTCAGAAGAGACAGAAGCAATGAAGTTGCCATGATTACATGCATTTTGGGATTATGGCATCTTTCTGTTGTCACTCTAGCACTTGAGTTAATTTGCTTTATTAGTAGTCCTGATTTCAAAGGCATTTTTACAGCTGTGCCTTGTTTCTAGACTAATGCCAGTATCTGAAAGGCTATCCCTTTCATAAGCACTGTAACCTTATGACTGAATTTCAGAGGCGTTACCCATCCAAAACTCCAGTTTAGGAAGGGAAGCAAGGTTTGGTAATTAACCACCTCTGAAAATCAGGTCTGTATTGTATCTAGAGAGCTTTAAAACAGCAACTACTATTGCAGTTTTTCTGCACTAATGAAAGGTGGCCAGAAATCCCTTGTTCAATAGCTTATATAATTGGATTGCTTTAACAATTCTGTTCTGTCTCCTGTAGTTAAAAACTAAACTGACAAGCTGCTTCAGCAGAAAAAAATCCTCATGATCGAACCTTGCAGCCCATTAAATTTTCTGCTTGTAAATGAAGCTTACAACTTTCCTCTCTGTAGAGGTATTCCATAGCATCAACCCTGCTGACAAAACTGCAACCCGATTCTCCTGCACAACATATTGCTAGCAATGATTAGTGGTATGACTTCCCTCAAAGCCATATCTCTTCTAAATCCTTGTGGAATTGTCAGAGCAGTATAATAGGAAAGTGACAGGAAGGGAATGAGGAATGACAGAATCAAACTATATATCAATATATTAATTGTGGATATTAATATTTCCTGACATCATAGATCACTGTCTGAAAAGCTAGTAATAGTGATAAATACTGATAGGAACTCAATCCCATCTGAGGGAGACAAAGACAATTGCAAACTTTGACCAGCTTTATTTAACTATTAGCCTTTTATAGGTGCCCTTCAGAATCTGCCAGAGAAATAGGAGCTAGGACAGAAAAAGGAGTTGGAAATCTAAAGAGAGGTCTCTAAACCCCACACTGCTTTTATCACTAACACTGAATATGTGGGATGGGATTCCTTTATCCCTGTAAGAGTAATTTGGGGATCAAGTGAAGCTGTGTCGGAGCGCGCGCGCGCACACACACACACACACACACGCTGTGGGTGAAAACAGACATAACACTAACCACCCTTTAACCACCCTTGGTGGTTATTTATGCATGTTGCAGGGCTGTATTGGTGCCCTATGCAGCCCTGAAACATGCATAACAAGGGTGGTTAGCGTCATGTCTGTTTTCACCCAAAGATGCTTCACCACTTTAAAGACAAGGGGGAAATATATAACAGGCTTAAGGAATCAAAAATGAAGAAATGTTCACTTTTGCTGAAAACACAGTGTAACTTTTAAAGAACAATTAAACAAAATAAAAGCACTTGTACAAACTCTGTATTTGGAGATGTTCCAGTTTGGACTAGGATAATATTGTACCCCCTAAGTGGAGGATAGCGAGTGCTTGGATGGAGATCTCAGAGGGAACTTGGTGTACTCCAGGAAGTGGTGTTAGTTATTCAGCAAATAGCATTCTAGTGAGGCATTAGTGATGAGTGCCCCTGAACTGGATGTTGTCTTTTTGCGGTAATGAAAACCTGAGCTCCTAACCACTGGAGTTATTCAAGAATTAATGGTGCCTTGAGGTATCCACTCCCGTGCCCAAACCTACTTGAGTAATGACATTTTGCCAATTTAAAGGCAGTTTAAAGTGGCGGCTTCACACGGAGACTCCCGTTTGGCCTGTGGAAACCACGTGAGGTGGCAACCCTAGAGGTGGCTAGTTTTCAACTACGGGAATGTTTCTCCACTGTTATAGAAGGCTCTGAGACATTGACTAGGCTTAGTCATCTTGTTCTGCATACTATTCAAGTCTGAGAACACCATGATGACTTTTTTTGTTTACTAAAAGTGTTTATTTTCAATAAATGTATTTAAATGCTTAATAAAAAAAAATAACCTAGTAATTTTCATCCTGGATCAGGCCAGTGGTCCATGTAGTAAGAGATCCTTTCTCAAAAAAAGGTACCAGCTATTTCTGAGATTTAGGCAATTAAGAAAAAAAATTGACTGGGAGGGCAAGTTATTTCATATCTATAGCAGTTAGACATTGGCTTATGCCTTAAAGCTTAAAAGTCCAAAGTTCTTGCAAATCTGAACATTCTCACTGTCCACATCATTGTTTAATCTTCATAGCAGCTCCTAAATCATTAAAGGGAGATCTTGTAAGCTTCAAAGATATAGATAATTTTAAAATGGAACCAACAAAGATCCTTTTGTCTTCCAGAACCAAGCCCAAAGATTTTGGTTTTCTCTCCAAGAACTAATGGCACTATTTTTTTTCAAATACTTTCCTTTCATATTTTCAGTCAATATCTCCAAGTGTTGAAGATTTTGGCCACAATTCTGTGATCTGCTGCGTATGGCAGGGTTCTCCGCAGCTGCAGGAGGGGAAGCCTGTGTACATTAGACTGCAGAACTGGAGCTATGGAAAGAATCTGGAATCTAAACTAGCTTTTTAAACTTACAAAAACAGAATTCTAAAGAACATAACAATTTACTTCTTAAAAGCCTGGACCTATCAGGCACCAAGTACTCCCCTGTCCCTCTGAAATCACAACTCAAGTGCATTGATCAACACCTTGCTGGCTCAGACCCCTTAATAAGCTTCCTCTTGTTGCTGACAGGAACACCAAACTCTCTCTGCCAAGCCAACACCTGCTGACCACCCATCTGTTGAACTTCATACTTAATAATCTTCTTCCTGCTTACTTCTTTAATGCCTGAGAGAGTACTCTTTACATTTACTAAGATCAGTTCATTAAAATACTAATTTCAAACTGTAATTATCTGTTGGCGAACACTGTTGGTTGAACAAGCAGTAATGCGGATAGGCTCCTAACTTCAGGAGTTTGCAGCTGTTCTAGTCCCCAGGAGCTTCTCCAAGGAGCTTCTCCACAAGCAAGAGTTAGGACGGTACTTAAATAGAATACAGCCTTGAAAGAGATTTAGGAAGGGTGCTTAAAGAATAATAGCAAAGGAAGTACATTCATGGAAATTAGTTGTGTCCACCATAAATTCACTTCCTGATGTTAGTATAGGCTTGCTTCTGCATGCTTTCTAGTTTGGAAAGGGGCTTCAATCAGGACACGTGAACCTGCCTCCTTAGAACTTTGCAATCCAGTGTGGAAGCAGAACTTGTGGATCATTCCCATAACACCCTCCCCTCTTGTAAATTCCCCTTTAATTCCTTAACCTGTGTTTGCCTTGTCCCATAGCAATGCCCTGCTGATTCTCCTGTATTTCAACTATCTACCCCTTCCATCAGGTTGCAGAGAGCAAGGAATCCTCAAGGAGCACAGGACACAGCAGGGATTCCATGCAACTGTCACAATATGGGTTTGTGTGATACCCACTCTATGTGATTAAACAATGTCAAGGGCCCTCAATACTGGGTGGGCCCTTGTAAACTATACTTTGTTACACACCCGCACCCAGGCCACCAATATAGTTACTGTACCATTATGCAGCAGTCCCTAGCCTGACTCAGCCACCCAATGCTGGTGTGCCATCACTACTCTGTCTGCCAGCTCCACAATGCCTTCCACATGGATTCTCCTCAACCCCAACTTGGATGTAAACTCAAGAGGTAGGAGGAGAAGAGGAAGATAGGGAAGAGTAGGAGGAACATATCACAATGCTGCCTCCTTGGCTGAGCTGTGCAGAGCAGCCACAGTGAAAGCCCCAGAATCCAGTGATGCTCTACAAAAGCACACAGGCTAAGCAGATGTTCCCGAGCAGTTAACACATGTATTCTCTCACTGACCCTGGGTGCTCCTGTAGGCGGGGTCTCCATACTGTAACATAGGGTGAAAACAAATATGAATGTGCTGCAGTAGAAACCCAGGTTCACATCAAGTCAGGAAACCACCATGGACACGGTCCAAGTTGCAGAACATACGTTCACGCGGCCAGGGCCCAAGGGGAGGGGCAGGGAGAGGCATGTATATACAGCTGGCCTCATATGCACCCACCCTCACGCTGTGCCCCGCACCCCACTCGCCACCATGAAGGGCAGCCATGGTGGACTGATCTGGCATGGTAACACGCTGTGGCTCGCTTTGCACCAATCAGGTGGACCTTAGCCTGGGTCGTGATCCTGGAGTTCTCTGGGACCACAGCCTGGGCTAGTCGCTGACACAGCCCGGAGCAATCCTAAGCCAACATCTGGCGGTGCCTGCAAATGTATGCAGCCCAGGTCCAGGTCAAAGCGTGACAGACTGGGCCAAAGCAGTCCACCATCACATCTGTTAACAGTCATAGTCATTACAATGATTAACTCCACAAAAGCAACTACGACAGAAGCTATTTTAAAATAACCACACTATTGTGTTCTGAACTTGTTCTTACCCGACTTGTCAGAATGACATCATCATCAGTCTGATTTCTGTAGCTAGGCGACCACTGTTGTTGTGATGTTTTATTAGGGTATTCCATTCCCCGTTGTCTAAAGGATTAGAACGTTCTATTGTCCAACTGGAGGACTTCACATATGCAGCGTGGTGTGTGGAAATTTTATTTTTCCAGAGGTTTGAAAAGTGGGTGTGACAAGCAAAGAATAATGGGGGAAATGCAGGTGTTACTCCTGCTTTGCACTGCAATGCACAGAGACAGTGGATAGAGAAGAGGGACAGTCAAGCCACCACTGTACCGTAGCGATAGAACGTTCACATGAGGGCATGAAATTTCAGATCCAAGTCTAGTAGCCAAATTTTTTTCTTGGTCGCCAAGGGTAAATTAAACTGCAAGTTTGCTTAATTAGCCACCACCTATTTATGCAAATATGTACATTTGCATATTTGTGCATAAATAAGTATTCCTCATCTGCGTACATACCTTTTAATAGCTATTAAAAATGACTCACAGTTAATCATGGATCCATCCCCCGCAGGGGTGGGGGACAGCGGGACAGCGGGGATGGGGGAAACGGGCTGGGGACACGCACGCAGGCCAGAGAGGGGCTGGTGGCTACAGGTACCGGCCGGACGCTGGGGCAGTCTTACCTGCTGGACGGTTGCTGCTGCGCCTGCCTCCTCCTCAGCTCCGCTGACCGACCGGCCGGTCCTCTCCCGAGCCGCCTGTGCGGTTCCAGCCGGCTGCAGCGCCACGAGCAGACACAGCCGGAGAGGGGGGGGGGGGGGGGGGGGGGGGGGAGCTGCAAGTACTGGGCTGGGCCCCACAGCGCCGCCTCCTCTTAGGCCAGAGAGGAGGCGCGGTGGGTCCGGGCTGGTACTTGCAGCCCCGGCCAGGTCCCAGGCTACCCCCCCACACAGCGAACCACGCAGGAGCCCTCCACATGGCAGAGATCCGGAAGTATGGCTATCGTATAGCCATACTTATTTCCAGGTCTCTGCCATGTGGAGGAGTGTGGGTCCAGCGTGATGTGAGGCGGGGCTTGAGGAGGTGCAGCCGGCAGGGGGACACAGGCAGAGCAGCAGCAGTGCGCCACCTGTCCCGCTGAGTGTTTTTTTTTTAATTTGCCGCAACTTAAAAAAAAAACACCAAAACTTAGCGGGACAGGCGGCTGGGCAGCGGGCACTGAAATCCGGGGCTCTGGGGAAAAGATCCGGGGCTTTAGCCCTGTCAGCCTGGCCCTTAAGATTGCCAGTCCTCATTTTCTGGTCGCGCCCTGCATGTACAGATCATAAAAGTCAGTGTTCTATAGCGTTCTTTATTTAGCATGTTCTGACAGAACCTTGAAATAGGTTTTTTACAAAAACGTTCTAAAACCCGGAAGCAAGTCAGAAGTGTCAAAAATTTTAATGTTCCAACTATCTAGACAATCACCTTCATGACGACATAAAGACCCCTAGAATGTTCTAAATGTTTCATTTTAAAACAGCCAGAGGTGGGCAAATGTTGGCTTGGGAGCCGCACATGGCTGTCAGGCACCTGTACTACAGCTCTTGCCAGAAATGGCTGCCTCGGGGCATGTCCATGTGGCTTCCTCAGAAGCAAGATAAGCCAAACCACTATTTCCACTGCTGCTGTAAAGCAGGGTAGGGAGCTCTGAGCTGCTATTGCCACTACCCAACCCCATCAGACTTCCAGAGACTTGACATAGGAGAGGGGGTTGGGGGACGCTACACTGCCCTGTCTCCAGGATCAGGGGAAGCCATGATCAACGTAAAGTGCCTTGAAGCTCTCTGTGATATGAAAATGTTGATATGCGACTCTTGGGCTTGGGCACTTTGTCCATCCTTGGACTATGGCTTTGGGGGGGGAGGGTGTCTCATTTAACTCTTCAGCAGGCCACCTCTCTTTATTTTATAAGAGGAATAGACTTTACATTAGGCTGGAAACTGCAAATTTCTAGTGACTTCCAGAATCCGTATTATTACAATGTAGAACAGATAATTAACAAAGAAAAATATTACAGTTATCTCCACCCTTGGAGAGTCTAACTAATGAACCTCCCAACAGCTGCTGTTGAAAAATCAGCAACACTATCACTATCAATTTCAAGACAAAGCACAGCTGACAGATGTTTGAAGTGATAAATCAGTCTGCACAAGGATTAAAATAACAAGCCCCCAATGGCCTTTAAAAGACAAAGGTACTGGAGCAAACTATTTCCAGCCACTGTGGATACTGTATAAGTTAGATCACTGGTGCAATTATCTTGCAGAACAGTAATGACTGGAGTAATAGGTTATGAAAAGCCTAACAATGGGTATACTTGAGCCAAATTTGTGAAAAGAGCAGGATTTATATTCATCCCTGGGTTTGATGACAGTATCGAGGATGCCATGCTGCTCCGAATATCACTGCTGGGGATGTTTTACGAAAATGTCTGCATTGTGTGGATGCATAAAATGTAAGTGTGCTGCATTTCCCCTGTACATTTTAATTAAGCCTGTTTTTAAGACAAGCAGTTACATTTAACTAGGCAGTGAAGACTATTATTTAAATAAGGCATATACTTTCTCTTTGGCTCTGTTGAAGCCTGAATTTCATAATTTGCCACTGAACTGATATTCAGCCCAGTCCTCAAGGTGCTCCACCAACATAAACCCCGTTCATTCCAACAGGGCTTTTGCTGTTGCGGGACTGTGAGGATTGGGGTGAGAGCGCGCACCCATTCATGAGAGGCACTGGGTGCCCTCAATGGCTTCAGTGAGAGATGGCAGTAACTGATCCTAGTTTGAGGTTGGGCCTTAAAGCAGCAGTAACATTAAGGCTGCCTCAGCTAATATTGTTCTAGGGTGGCTGTAATGACCTGGGGAGTATTAAAGTCAGCTGCTGGTCTAGGTCTGCTTGCAGAGAACCAGAGGCACAGCCCAAGAATGAAACGTGTTCTGGTGACAGCCTGAACACACTGATGTCAGAGAGAGTTAGAGTCAGAGTTTTTTCCATTGATTTCAGTGAGGTCAGGATTCCACCCACAGGCATTAAATATTACATTGTTAAAAATAGAATCACAAGTTATCTAATTTAATATCAAAGTGATGTTTGTTGTAAATATCAGTAGGTTTTGTTTTTGTTCTTTTTTTTTTTTTTACATGGCTGCATATTAATGACTGGCTACTAGTTAGGGATTGGTGTTGACTGCATTCTCCCCACTGGTGACTATGGGGAAAATGCAGTGAACATGGGTCTCTACCAATAGTACTGCCACCAAAATTTGACCATTTAGTTACCAAAAGGCATATTATCCCCTTCATGTCTATGGATGCTATAGGTGAATTACTGGAACAGGGAGATATTTGTGATGAAACAGGCTTTCTGCTCTTTGTTTGAGGTAGAACTCAAACTCACTTTACAGGGCAGCAGAGTACAGGAATAAATATTATGTGCAAGTAGTAAAAGTGTGTGTATGATATATTTCAGAGCCAAGTCAACTTTATCCTTTTGATATTCCGGCGAAGATGTAAAACCTGGCTGTTCGCCCAGGCCTTTGGGGAGGGTGGGTTAATGAGGTTTTATCTCCCCTACCCTATTTTATTATTTTATTGTTTTAAATGTTTCCCGGGCCCTGTTTGAATACTTTATGTATTTTTGATATGTTTTAAATGGTTTTATATGTATTTTTTTTTTTTTGTTGGAAGCCGCCCCGAGCTGTTCTCAGGAGGAGCGGGGTATAAATCTAGAAATAAATAAATAAATATAAATAAATCCCCGATACCAACAGAAGGTCCTTTAGATCAAGCCCTACGAGATACTGTGTGACTTCGGCTGTTTTTAAAATGGACCATGGTGGGTGGGTGTGGGTCGGGCGCACACCTACCTCTACCCACTGCTCTATGCGTGGGTAATGGGTGAAGGTGGCCCCCACCCATCCCGTGCAGCATTCACACAGGCGCCCCCACCCATCTCCACGCAGCGAAACCGCGTGGAGATGGGTGGGGGCGTTTCGTGTGTAAAAGGCCTATGCTCCCATTATTTGAATGCACCTGGCAAACCAGCATCAAGATTAAAAAGCACACCGGGCCATACAGAATTGGCAACTCATCATTTAATTGAGTCTCTGGTTTTAAGGGTTTCTAAAGGCCTGAAACTGCAAGACTCATTATAAAGTTGTGAGCATTTCAGGTTTCCTTAAAAAATGTCTAGCCCTTATGTTTGACAAAGAAATCCTCGAACATAACGGCAGTGTGCCTTGAAGCTGGCGGGGGGGGGGGGCTGAGGCTCAAGTCAGTGGGCCAAATACGGCCCAAGCTGTTTTTTATTTTCTATTTCCTGGACTGGTCCACGGACCTAGTCTCTCTCTTACAGCCCTGTGAGTTCACGAGAAGGAAATAGCGATGAGGGCATGCGCTCAAGAACAGGGGATGAATCTATGTCGGATTTATGATCTGGGCCCTCTCCTTCCTTCCCCCTAAAGCACCCCACCCCAATTCTTATGTAGCCCACATAGACTGTGCCAAGTTTCAAAGTGGCCTGTGGAAGGGAAAAGACTCCTTGGTCTAAAGGCTCAGAAACAAAAAGCAATTTAAAAAATAATCCTAAAGCCACTCAGGAACTTTAGGAGACCAACTCGAGATTTTTGGACATTTAGGATTGCAGTATTACTCTTTCCAGTAATACTGAATGAATGACTACTTCATATTATCAATACTACAAAACCCAGAATGCAATATCCCACTTTTTCCCGAGCTGCCAGGTACATTCTACAGCTGGTTCAGGGCCATACCAAGCTTTTGGGTGTAGTTTTGATATCAACTAGGAATGTGGCCCATTGTGAGCTAGTAAGTGCACAGAGTTGGTTGGTTTGGGAACTCCTATTGACAGAGTACAAGACAGACCAAAGACCCCTCAGGAGCAATTGAGGGCATGCTCACCTAAAACTCCTTTCCTAGAGGAAAATAACCCCATGGGTACTTTAAACCAATTTGTGTGGGTGCTCCCACCCAGCGGTTAACTAACCACCACATCCGATTATTGAACCACATGGAACACAAGGCGTGATAGTTTTTACTGGGGGTGGTGGTGGAGGTAAAAGTACTGCTGTTGAGGATTATACTACTCATTCCTTTGGGACGGTTAGGTTCCATTCAGCAAATGTAAAGTAGAATTACATACCATGGCCATGATACTTGTATCATTGTTATTCAAGTTGGCGTTTTCCATGTCAGATGTTTAAATGCGATGCGAGCCTGCTGTAAGCTGCACTCCTGGCACTCAGTGCCCTGCCTTTCAAGATGAAGAATGATCTTCGGGATCCGCAACCACACCCATCATTTTTACACAGCACTTGCTGCTGCTCTTCCACACAAAGATAGGTAGTTTATAGATACTTCTAATAATCAGTAATAACCTTGACTGAATGTCCATACTGGACTAAGGACAGTCCTTTTTCACCCCCATGGGAAGGATGCCACTTGAGACAAAGACAAAAGACATTTCTTCTGCTTTACTTGCCCCTGCAGTAGTGTGTGAAAGAAGCAGTCGCATGGCTCGCTGAAGCATTACAACGATCATGCTGCTTGTGCTCTTACGTTGGTCTCCAATGCAACAGCATGGCTTGGTGTCATGCAGTCAGTACCCTTCCTGTATTATGCATGAAAGACTACAGCAGTTTTCAAAATTAAATTAAAATCCTTTCCCTTTCAGACTGCCTAGTGTGAGGTATGGCGCTGGGGCACTTGTGCCTATCTTACTGCTGCCTACACTCACGCTGCTTCTTTTAAATGAAGGGCTTCTGAAAGATGAGAATCACTAAGACTCTTATTTTTAATTTTTTTAAGGCAAAACGATAGCTGTGTAGTTGCAAGTGTGGCCACACCTCCTACTGTGCACTGCTCACTGTACTGTTCTCTCTTGTCCGAGCTCTGCAGGAGACTGTGACTTGATCTTTAAGTTGAAGAAAGTTTCTATTACAAATTAATTTTTGCTCTCTTCTAATTTACCCAGTCTCGTAGGCCTCCTTCACAAAAATCTGTACCCCCTGCCTCTTTAAGCCTAAATTTATGCATTACTCGTGTAATACGAGGATTTGGGGGAAGCCATTTTTAAGTTAGAGCAAGTTCCCAAGAAATGAGAATAATTTTTTCAACAATTTAGACTCATTTATAAACTTATGATAACTTGGTATTCATTTTTTTTTTTAAATGCATGCAACGATTCTCGTTGAAAAATTAGTTTGTATACTTAACTTTAATTTTGGGGCATTTTAGCTATTGTATTTTGTTCTACCTGTCCTTGGCCTTAATCCCAAAACTACATAACATTTCCAAAGTGGAAGAATCCAAACTTAAATTATTTTCTTTGTGCATTCTATTGATGCAAATGAAAATCTTTTTAAAAGCTTTCTGTTGCTTTGAGTAAAAAATGAATGAATTTGATACCTCTAAGAAAGGGATGGGGAGTTGGGGAGAGATGTGGGTATATCTCAGAGAACCAGGAGGTGGGAGTGAATGACACAGAACAGACCATTCCACAACTGCTTCTCTCTTGTCCTCTTCCTCTCAAGCATCCGAGACTGGCCAGTATTAGAGACAGACAACTACTTGGCTGGATAGGCCATTGGTTTCAGCCATTATAGCTCATCTTATAGCATTGGCCTTCACATCAGGCTAGAATTCTGGCATATCAAAATACGCACACAATTTTGCTCACTTCTAGATCTTTCAACAATGTAGCTCTGTTTTTAGGGTCCCCCAATTGTACACCACAAGAAATGCAGTAGAGGCTGCTTTGAGGAAGACATTTAAGTTGTTCTGTGGGCCAAACACAAATTCTGGCTAGACTACTTGTAATAAGAGAATATGTTCCAGCACAATAATAGCATTTGGTCATGAACGACTAGCACAGTACAGCATGTGGATAATTTTAAATCTAAGTGTTCCACATAAACTGCATCAAACCAGCCAAAGGAATCTAGTGCGTGTCTTATCACACACTATTTTAATTTTTTTAAAAGTGAATTACGATATAATTCCCTAGGTACTGTTCTGATCTCTTCATGGGTTCATATTTGTTTCTATTGCCATATTTCTATTCGGCACAACACTTTCAAGATGTGGAAATGAGCTAGACAAGCAATGTATTTTCAGTCCATGACACAAATACCACAGACAAATGGATGGACACCAAAAAGAATAGAACCTCTACTATGTTGTTCTGAGGCCTCAAGTAAGTAAAATTATGTCAAAAGAAAGAAACTGCATAGTCTCCGCCATAAGGCTGCGAGAAGTAACTGTTTGAAATTTTAACTGAAAAAAAAGTTAGAAGTAAAAGATACTGCTAAAGCTTCTTTTCTAGGGCTACCACTAGCAAGCACTAGACTTGGAGTGTTGGACTTGGAACGCCGAGACCAAGTTCTGGTCTCACTGGGTAGTCTTGTACAAGCCATTGGCTCTTGGCCTCAGCTCTCCAGCTATAAAAATGGAACTGTTGTGTCGGATTTGGCTAGTTGTTTGTGCAATACATTGCCTGTGTGGGCTATGGTGCTGTTGACTCCCATGTCTGAGGAGGATTCCTATAAATGATGTATTAATACAGAGTTGGCCAAATGGCAGTTCAAGCGCTGCACGTGGCTCTTGGGCACTTGTACTGTGGCTCTCACTAGAAGTGGTTGCCTGGGGGCATGTCTATGTAGCTCCTTCAGGAGCAAGAGAAGATGAGTCACCATTTATGCCACTGCTGCCACCGGAGCCCATGATGGCTGTGGAGGCAGAGGAAGAATGCCCTACACCGCTACTGCTGCTGCCAAAAACTTGCTGGACCACCTGGGTGTCAGAGCTCTGACGTGAGGGTTTGGGGGAACTGGAGAGTGTTGTGCTGCTCCATCCCCACGATCAATATAATGTATCTCCTGGCTCCAAGCAGTATGCTGGTATGCAGCTTTGGGGCTTAAGAACTTTGCCCAACCCTGTATTATTATTAATTATTATTATAATTATAATATAGTGCCCCCTGCCTTACATGGCACTCAGAGCACTTCACATATTACATAATTATAAAACAATATAAACAATATAAAACAATTTAAGACAACAATAAAAGCCTTAAAAATAGGGAAAGGAAAAAGGGAGGACAGAGTACATTGAGAGAACCAGTAGTAGATCCTAAAAGCACCTAGAGAATAAATATGGTTTCAGGTGCTTTTTTAAAAAGGTAAGGAGGGAGGAACCGAGACAGACATCTGGAGGGACGGAGTTCACACCAAGGGGCCCGCCACAGTAAAAGCCCAATGGCCCGCAGACTAAAGACGTGATGGTGAAACCCCCTAACAGCGGGCAATTCCTGAGCGCAGATACCCATCAGCGTGAGACTCCAGAAGTAGGTCTCGAATATAGCCAGGACCTAAACTGTTCAGGGCCCTAAAAACCAGCAGCACAATCTTAAACTCAATCCATTGCTCCACAGGCAGTCAATGCAAAGAACGCAGGGCGGGTTTAATATGATCACAGCTGCCCAAACCAGGAAGCATCTGTGCTGCCGCTTTCTGAACAAGCTGCAAGTGTCGGATAAGCACTGCTAGTAGCCCATAGAAAAGGGAATTACAAAAATCAAGTCTCGTAGTCACGAGGGCATGGGTGACTGTGGCAAGGTCAGCCTGGGTGTAACTTACTCAATTCCGAACCTCGTCCAACACCTGGATTTTCATGGATAGAGCATGGTCGAAAATGACACCAACGTTCTTTACTCGGCCCACTACCTCCACCCTGACCTCATCTATCTCATATCGACTACCCCTTCTTACCTCAGTCTTGCCTGGACTGAACATGAAGTAGCTCCGACGCATTCAGGTGGCTATATCATTCAAGTATTCCTCCAAGGCAGAAGCTGAGTTGGCAGGGCTCATGGGGCAAGAGATATACAGCGATTTATCATCAGCGTACTGATGATACTCAACCCTGTGTTTGATCAGGACATCCCTAAAGGGCTGTATGTATATGCTGAACATGGGTGTGTGATGCATGCATGCTGGCCGTTTAAGAGCAGCCCACGGGCCACTGAAACGCCACTCCTTAGCAGGGATATAAAAGGAGGCCTAGCTTTGCTGGAGTTAGTTGAATTAGGGCAGGCAAAGAGCGCACATTGCTGGCTGCTACTCTCCCTCGCCTTCTCTCCACTCTACACGGTCCTGAAACCAAGGTACCCACAGAAGGGCGCTGCTAAAGGAGTGAGGAAAGGAGGCTACTGCCTGCTTAGCCCAGGGCTCAAGTTCCCCTCTTGTGCTCTGGGTACAAGCCAGGACCCAGAGGGGGTCAGGAAGCTGGATATACTTGATGAACTGCATATATCCTATATGTATATATCTGCACTGGTGGTAGCAGTAAAGCGGTGTTATCATGAACTCAATGCCTGTTGCCCGGGGTGAGCTGAGGAGGAAACTAGAGGGGTGGCCCCACTCCTGCAAGGAACCACACCGAGCAGAGGGGCATCCTTCACAGGGTGAAAGAATAGAACCTTGAGGAACGCCACAATTCAGGCCTCTCGAGGATTATGAATATCCCCATCACCACCAACTGACTCCTCCCTTCCAGGTATGACCTACACCACCAACATCCCTCCACCGCTGAAGCAGCAACCCATGGTCAATCATACTGAATGTTGCAGCGAGGTCCGGCATGACCAAAACGGCCACCTCTCTTCGATCTAAGATTATCAGCAGATCATTCAACATCCTGACAAGTGCAGTCTCTGTCCTGTAAGAAGGCCTGAACGCGACTGGATTTTTTCAAAAATATTGTTGCAGTCCAGGTGTCTCTGTAGCCACAGAGCCCCAGTCTTCTCAATCACCTTTCTTAAGAAAGGCAGATTGGAAACCGGGCAATAATTGACCAAGCAATCCAACAGCAAGAGACTATTTCTTGAGGAGGGGATAGACTTAGTACTTCAGTAGCCTCCTTTCTCTGTGCAGTATGTATTATTGAATACAGGAAACCCTAACCCTTATACCTCAACAGCTTACGGTTTTAGATTTTCAAAAAAGAGCTCACTACAACACCCACGAACAGGACTGGACTTTCAAATGAGCTCAGCTCCCATCTATCCAATGTTCTTTTTGCTTTTCAGAAAAGTTGGCTTAATAAACACTGTACTTGTTTCAGACTTGGTATTTGCTAATATGAGGCCCAGTTTTTACATGAGATGGACCCACGCAGATCTGCTGCGTGTGCATGTGTGGGTGCCACCAGTGTGACCACCACGGTGGGCGTGTGGGGATTGTGTATGCACTCCCACGGCCCACCCATCACCTACACACGGAGCAACCGAAAAGGCAGATTGCTCCATGTGTATAGATGGGTGTGCGCCCGTCTGCAACCTCCCAACATCCATAGCCCCCGCAGCAGAGCTCCACCTGCCGCACACCGATCCCCACCCATTTAAAAAGGGCCTGAGATTCAATCTGAAGCTTGGCTAGTGTGCTGGTGCAGTAATCTGTTCCTGTTGTGTTTGGAAGGTTCATCTGACAGGATTGACAAAAGCCATGGTTTCATCACAAGTATTGCAATTTTTAGAGTTTTCAATGCATATCAGATGCTAAGACACTGAAACCTTATCAGCTTTATTTTTAAAGCAATAGCATCCCCTCTCCCCAACATTTCTAATGTTTGTGGAAAACAGCCTGAAAAAGTATGAGTGAAGTGTGTCCTAAAGGCTCAAAACCACAAATGCAAAAAGAACCCGCAAAGTATAAATTTAAGTTGATCTCATGACTTTTTGAGTTGACAATCCCAGCTTGAACTAGCTGGGAAGATTTCAAAGCTTCCAATAATATTTATACTCTGATGCCAAGTGCACAGCTTACAGTGTGCACTACAGCACAGCATAAGGATAGCACATAGCAGCAGGGCTTCTCTTTCCAAATGGTTAAATTCTGATCCCACAACCACAGCCTGAGGGGCTTTGCTTGTGGGGATTATAGGAGTTAGCAAAGACCCTGAAGAGCACCCAAAGTGCCTGCATTCTCTTCCCTGGAGATGTGAAGAATGGAAATCTCCTCCAGACCTGGGAAAAAGGGAAGTGGATGTGACAGGGAAAACACTGCAGACACTTTGCTCCTCCCCTCCCCATGTAATAGTCTTATCCAAGTCCCTTCCTAGGCAACTCAGCATTTTGCTTTGAAGTTAGACTCCTGATGGACTACATTTGGGTGGGTAAGGCTTTGTTTGTAGAGGGGGAAATAGTGCTAATAATGTTGCCTGTAGATTTGGAAACAGTTTCACTTTTGGTTTGGCTTTCCTGGCTGTGTCTGAGCTAAGCAATACAACTCCCAGTCACTAATTTATGAACTTGCTGCTGTGTCGCAGTTATGGCACAGTGAAACACCTCTAACTATTACTGGCTACCTAATGCTGCACTGCAGTAGATAGGTAGCAATTTCATTTTGCCTTCTTGCAGCAACCTCCATGTAACCATAATAGTTCTGCAGCTACCTCAACAGAAAGCTGCAATTTGGCCATTTTCGCTGCCCCCCCCCCAACACTTTATGACCTCTGTTGTCTAGTCAGCAAGGGCTCCTGATCCCAGATCACTGCTAAAAGGCAACTAATCTTTACAACAGACTACCTGCCTGTCATAAAGTGGAGAAGACAACAAAAAGAAGTATAATTGACACAGTTCTCCATCACACTACTAAAGGTTCTGCAAGCTTTCTGTTTCACTCTCCTGACTCGGGAATACCATAATGTTTTCTGTATCATTAGGTAGGTACTGTTCTACTGAAGAACATATGCCAGAGAAGGACAGTATCCATTCTATAAAGCAGCTTCAAACACGAAATTCAGAGTTGCTCACAGGCAAAAGCACTGGTAGTTGTAGAAGCCTGGCAGGGGTTAAAGGGCATGGCGTGCACGTAACCATTGAAGGACCATCAGGCCATGATCTCCAGCCACTTTCTCTGGAGTAGTCCCATTGACTTCAACGGGGCTACTCTACAGTAAGTAATTTGAAGATTGTGGCCAAGGGAGGAAGAGAGAGATAATATAACTGTTAAATCTGTAGAATTCTAGGTATACGTGTTGCGTGGAGACTTATGTACTTTTTCCACTTTGGTTTGCTTGAAATTAGTATTAGCTTATAAGCTGAGAGGAGCTTGGACTCATTTCTCTCAAAGGACACTTGCTTCCTGACAATCCTGAGTCATTATCTGCACCAAGAAACGGCCACACACGAGCTGGATTTTGATAGCATGGATTAACTATAGGAGTAGGACAAAGAGACAGAACCAGCACCAGCAGAGGCAGAAAGTGGTAAGTTCTGTCTCTTTAAACCACCTGTTTTTGTATACGAGACCACCACAATGGTATTTTAGACTGAGAAAGGGAGACTGCAGATAAGGTCCTAGGAAGATGAGAAATGGGTAGTTACTGAGGTTGCCTGTTATTCCCTCATTTGTAGTTGTCTTTTGGGAAGCGGTGTCAGAGATGATGGCAATGTACTGCTAGTGGTTTCTCATGGAGATTGTCACACTCTCTTACAAGTATGCACCTGTTAGGCCAGCAATTGTGATAATTAGGTCTAATTGACGATCAAAGTCAAAACTGTACGGCGTGGGAGGTTTTATCAGGACACTTTAAAGTTCTTTTATGAATGTTGAGCACACAATTCTATTTGATCAATTACAAAGATTTTTTTTTTTTTTTTTAAAGTCTATAAATATGTATGCACATGACTGAGTCAATAATATATCAAGATGCTGTTTTGTAATTCTCTGCATTTCCAAAGTCAGGTCAATAATGTGTGTTGTAAAAAAACCAATAATTGTCAACTGCAGTCTTCTTAGAATGAGCCAATCGGGCAACTGGTTACGGTTTCACAGAATGAAGCATCATATAGGCAGGAAGACAGAGGATATAAGGAATAAAGGCTCAACTAGGAGCTTGGGGGCCAGGGTCTGGGGAGAGAGACAGACATTAAAGTGAGGGAAGGAGGCAGTAGCATAAGCAGGGGGGTGGGGGGAGCTTTAAAAATGCACAAACCCAATGTAATGCAAGTGACAATGCAGGCCATGCACAGTCTGGTTATTTATGAAGGCATCTAACAATTAGTTAGGCACCTCTTGAAACAGGAAATTTAGAGCCCGATTGCTAAGAGCACGGTGCTCCCACACTTCAAAAAATGACCCTGGATGCTAAGAGCTGATCTAAACGAATTATTTACAGTTCACAACAACCTTTATTGGCCCTGCAGTAGCAAACATAGGCGCTATGCTCAATATTCTTGATTGCCCTCTACTCAAATTTAACTATTTATGTGTACATAAAACCTATTGTTCAAGGAGCATCCTCATAACACTGCATTCTCATAACATTTCTCTTCCTCTACTGGATATGCAACAATTTTAATTTGGAGCGTAGCAGGCTGTGCCACCACACTTCCACAAATCCCTTCTTTCGCCTGTTGGCCGCTAGGGTGTTTATGTGCTGCTAGATATTCTGGTATTACCTATCGTGACTCCTGAGGGTCACAAGAAGGGGAGCTCGCTTTACAGCCGTCACTATTTCCTACATACAAAATAACCATCATTTGTAGAGGACTCGTGCAACAACAGGAATTTAGCACCCTTGAAAATCAGTCTCAAAAGATCAAATTACAAGCTATATTGAATTTGACAAAGCAGGTGGTGGGGGAGGGGAACAGGCAATAATGAAGTGCTGGAAAGATGGATAATATGAATGTGTGCCAACCGATATCAAATCTACCTGCTTATAGAATAAACTGCTCTAAAAAAAACCTTTCAGCCTGATGGTCCAATATCCATCCTGTTTAGTCACTGTAAGTTTTGTCACTGGACGTTTTGACACACGCACACATTTTTCACACAGACTTAAGAGTCCGGGTACTGCAAACTCCCGCATGGGGAGTTTAGTCACCTACCCCCTGGAAGTCGCTTGAGCGCCCACTGACTCCCGCATATTTTGAGAACTGTACTTGGCAAATCTTTGATATCAGAGGACTTACGAAGTCTGCTTCTCAAACATGTGGGAGTCACTGGTATTGCTGTTTGCAATGGTGCCTGGGCGACTTCCGGTCTGGGTGGTGGTGGTGGTGGTAAGCATCTAAACTCACCATGCGGGAGTTTACTGAACTCCTTGCGGGGACTAGCCGCCGGAAGCATGTAACACCTGTGCCGTCCGCTTTCTGCACTACCTTTCTAAAGTCTTCTGGATCACATTCAAGGTGTTGCTTATTACCTTTAAAGCCCTATACAGCCTGGGAGACCGCCCTTACCTGCGGGACCGTCTCATCCCTTGTGTCCTGGATTGGCTCCTGCGGTCGGCTGGGGGCCCTCTTGGAGGTCCCCTGGGTTTCCGGGGGTGGGTGGGGGTGGCAACTTTAGAGAGCACATTCTCGGCCACGCCGTAGTTATGGAATTCCCTCCTGGTAGATTTGCCTTTCTCCAGATCTCCCCTCCTTCCGTAGACAATGTAAAACCTGGCTGTTTTGCCAGGCATTTGGTGAGGGGGCAGGTAGTGGGTTTTCTTGTGGGGTAAGGGGTTATTTATTTTCTTGGGCCTCTGTTTTATGGTTTTAAGTTGAGATTTTATATATTTGTATTATGTTTTTATTATTTGTTGTTCACAGCCCTGGACTGCCATCGGGCAGGAGGGGGCAGTATACAAATGTTGAAATAAAAATAAATAAATAAAGTCTGAGTAAAAAAAGTGCGTGTCTAAAAACACCCACAGATTTCACTGAAAGCACGAGTCCCCCTTCTGATAATAGGTTATCTTCATACTTCTTAAGTGTCCTGGATTTTCACACCTTTTGGTGTGTGTGTGTGTGTGTGTGTGTGTGTGTGTGTGTGTGTGTGTGTGAGTTCAGATGAGGTCTTTTATTGAATCAAGTTTTGTTGGCAAGGGTATGCAAGCTTTCAAGCTACACCCCCACCAGCAGAAGTTGGTCTAGTAAAAGATATTATTGGAACTACTTTGTATCCATTTATTACTTTTGGGACCAACATGGCAACCACATCCTCTCTCTAGATTGTCCCTTATTTCAGAATTCAGGGGTTGAGAGGCATTGTTCTCTCTCTCTCACAGATGTTCATGGTACATGCCATAATTATTACTATCCAGAGAAGCCTGTGTCCCGAGTTTGTCTTTGCTTTAGGAATTAGCTCCATTTTATCAAAAATTCTGCTGCTTGGCCGAAGTGCTTCAAATTCATGTTCAGCGCATTACAGTCCAGGGAAGGTGTTCTTTCTTTGTGGTGTTGGTGTAGCTACTGCTTGTCTCCTCCTGATGGTCAGTACATATGGTGACCCAGCACAGAAGGAGGGGGGAATGGGAGGGCATGAGGGAATTTTGCTGCCTTCTTGCATCTCTCTGCTACACCAGCTGCTGCTTCTCTCCACCTCATGGCTAGAACATGACCCCACTCATGAAAGCTATTCCCCTTCTGGCACCTCTGCAGTGTTAGACTTGAGGAAGACACTTGGAAGCTGTAGCAAGGCTGCCGATTTTAGATGAATGTAGGGCTTCCCTTCCTGCCTACTTCCTCACTCTTTCCACTTTTATTTTAAATTCATCATTTCACATCTGTGATCAAGCTTTGTCTATCAGCAGCTCTGAATATCCTCATGGAGAGTGGTTGGTCTGAATTCAATCTTCTGGTTCAAAAATATCACTGAAAAGGCCCTACATTTTTTCAGACAACATTAATTCATTTTCATATTTGGAAACAAAAACCATTCTGTATCACCAATCTTTATTCTCAGAAAAATTAAGTTTGTCAAAATGTCAAACATGGAACCCTGCAAGAACAATTGGTTACTATAGATGTGCTACAATTCCTGGATATTTTTAAAATCAGAAGTGGACCATGCCCATTAAGACAACAGAGGATGCATTGCTTTCTTAATAATAAAGTAGGGTTTGATCTTACAGCCATTATTCATAGCTGGAATCCTATACTTCGATTTGAACTTCCACTGATTTCAATAGATGGACCAGGGCCATAGGACGCAAATTCCTCTGGATACAGACCTTGCCTTGTTCTCTCCTGCCAAGTGCCAGCCAAACATGTATTAATAATTATGGATAATGATGGGAGATCATGACAGCAGTGGTGTCCAGTGAGATTATGAGGCTAAGAAGTGGTGGTGGTTTTAATTAGTAATTTCCTGTTTTGAAAAATGATCAGAGTAAATATACGGCTGTCAGTTGTTCCTTCATCTCAGTACCATTTCATTTTCCGCATATTTGGATATGGGTCACAAATTCTCAACACATTTTTAAGAAGTTTGTGAAGCATATTCGATAACGACTTCTCTAAAACACCTATTGCAGAGTCCTTCTTCTTCCTGTTGTACATGATAATGTTCCTGTAAGTAAGCAAACAAAGGAAATCCAATTGTACGAACCTTTAAATGATAGTTTAGGCCTGACTATACTCCAGAGCTGTACGAAATGAAGCATTAAGCCCTATATTCCTTCATTTCTTATTTTATGCTGCTGAAGTCTCAAAATAGTCTATTATCTCACATTCCAGATGTGCTGCAGTGTCTAGGTACGGCAGGCTCTGATAAGTTTGGCACTGCAGTATCAATGTAACTTTAATTTAGGCTGTGTTGTGTGCTTTAAATTTCATTTAATTAGAAAAGATAGAGGTGGTAACAGCAGAAGCCAACTAGTACTAGAGAATTTTGGCAATTCAGGACGACAGTGGCCATATTCTGTTCTCAAACTGGCTTAGATCTAGAATACTTAGCGATCTCCAGAGGAGTTTGTTATGCCAGTGTAAAGCCAGAATTTGGCTCTAAGTAGACATTCTGTTGGCCACTGTAGTGGACCACGCTTAAAGACCATACAAAACTCATATGAACTGAACAGATGCAGTGAAAGACTTTCCAAGCTACTGTCACGTACTTTTCTGAAAATAAGGAGATTCAGGCATTTATTAAAAAGTACTTAGGAAGTAAATTTACTCTAGGTTTACACAAAATGCTGGGGACCACAGCTATTCTAGTTTACCTGGGAGTAACACTGTTCATGTAACTGCTGTAGAGTGTTACCTTCTGCTCACTTTTACAGGATGGAAGCGGTCAGTTACCTCACGGTAAAGTATCCCCTGTAGTAAGCCACCACACATTATCCCTGCTTAACTGTTCAGGTGACTACTCATGTGGTGACAGTGGATGTAGGAAGTGAGCACACGAGCAACACCGCTTCCTCTTTTCCCTGGCTCAACTACTTCTGGGTTAGTTTAGCCAAGGTCAATCAATGAGGTAGTAGTAATTAACCATGTTTTGTAACAGCCACATGAACAGCACTGCCTCTCCCTGGCTAAACTACTTTTTGGTTGTTTTACTTCAAGACAACACATCCCCCCACAGCGTTTCACATAAACAAATAGGTGATAGCTATTGATGGTCCTATGATTTGCTTATCCAAGATGACTAAGGGATACAACCCCATCCACAGAGCATCCTGGAACTTCTGGGACTCTTGAAATTTGGAAATTAATTAAAGGGGTTTTGTCACCAATTTTTTCCATGGTTCCTACTTCACTTCCCCTGCAGCATCCAGTGCTAGTTTCTGGTAGAGATAGAATGGACCATTGGTTTGACCCACTGCTGATGATACAAGGACAACAATAAGTAAAAACTATTTGTTTCACCAACAGCTAACCTCCCTTATTCCAGAAATAATAATGGCAATGCTAATTAAAAGCCTGTGCTAGAGCAGTTTCACACCAAACATGGAAAGAACAGGATACTTTTCTGACATGGTGTCTGAAAGACAGAGGTCTTGTGGCATGCAACTACTATCAAAAAGGGCCTACATGATTATTCTTGCTTCTTTCTACTTCAACAGCTCCCATAAAGGTTTGCTCCTTTATTCAATGAGTGCATGACGCAGGTGTCCTGTTTCCCTTGACCTTGTGTTCAGGCATGTGTCCATAGAGCCAGTGCCCTTTAATAATGTACTGCACTGACTTTAGAGTTTGCCCCAAACCTTAGGGCTTGATGTTGCATGGTGTGTTGGATCCCCTCAAATCCCACTGGCCTTAGTGGGAGCTAAAGGCATTCCTACACCTTTATGAAGTGAAGCACAACATGTAGTGCTTCTAGTCATCCTCAAATGAAACAGCTAATTAAATTACATTTTTCGCTCTGGTATGTTTTATAGTCCAATTAGGTTGCTAAGCCAATCACATTGAAATAAATCAACCATATTGTTACATAATTCTTTTTAATAAACAGTTATAATTACATGAACTAGGTTCTAAAGGTGCCAGATGCTCCTATGTACGGAGTCTAATTTATTTAATTGATGTTGAGAAGCAACCCATTCATGTGTAATAAGTTTTATCATCAGAAATGTTAATTCGTATCACAGTGGAGCACAGCTTTCTGTCTTTATCAAACACAAATGGGAATGACATCATGGGGGGCATTATTAAAGAGCTAAACATGATGCTCCCTACCTCTATGCTGAATACACAGGGATCAATATCAGACTTTGATTGTTGTTTTATACAGGAGGCAAAAATCCTAACGGAAAATGGTAGGAGTGAAAATTCGGTTCTGCAAATGAAATGCAGTAATTACAACCAGGAGAAAAAGGCACAACACGAGTAGAAAGACCATATGTTAGAAGTTAATGCTTTGCACTGGCACATTGGGGGTTGACTTGGGTTCATTTCCCAGCTTGCAGCTGCCAGACTGGGAGTGCTACCGAGTAATTGCACTCAGCCTAGAGGGGAGGTTGTGTTCTCCTGTTAGTCAGCTGTGACTCCTCTGGCTGAATAACCTCAAGCCTGGAAGGGAATTCCCAACTAGTCCTTCTTATGAAAGGAAAGCAACACAATGGACTCCTTTTGTTCAGGGCCTACCAAAGGAAATGGTAAGCTCTGAATATCCTTTTCTGTTATAGTGTTTGTCAACAATTTTGAAACTACTTCCAAGCACCTAAGTCCACTGAAGTCAGTACAATTTATGAGCTTGTAGTGGTTTCAGAATTACAGCTTTGCTCTCTGTATTTGCAGTCTCTTTGTATTTGTTTTTCCATTTTGCACACACTGCTCCTTTTCCACTCCATTTTCCAAAACAAGAAATTTTCCCAAACCAAATCCAGTGCTGTCTGAATAACTTTTAAAATGTTTGAGTGGATTTGAAATTCTCCCAATAAGTGTGTTGATCTCTCATATATATATATGGTTTTTAGCAGCTAGGAAATATGCATTTGCTCCTACACATTTATTACACAGACAAGATAACAAATGCTTTTTGTGCAACGATCGCCTATAAATTTGCCAATTGCAGCATGCAGCTTAAATAGATAAATCCAATATGGGCAGGATTTAAGGTATTTCCTCTAGTAAACAGGAAGGCAGGAGAATGCTGCAGATATTGAGAAAACCATATCTATTTATCTTGTGTAAAAACTAGTGGGTGTTTAGAAATACACCACGGCACATGCTGGCAGAAAAGCAGCATTCAAAGCATTACTCTATTTCTATACATGTCACTTTATTAATTCCGAACACCAGTTCTAACATGGATGATGCAAACTTAGCTTCTACTTAATATGGTATTAGTCCAAGCCCATGTAGGTTTCTCATTTTATACTGTGTACATGGATGAGTTCTGGTCTAGGCAACCGGGCTGGCTAACTGACACAGCTCTTTTTATTCAGGGTCCACCCTTGCCTCTCCATCGTGCCATCTGAGCCAGTTCTCACCTGCTTCACTCACACCTGAATGTAACAAAAGACTTGAATGTAAAATAGAAGCACATGGAACCCATAGCGGAAGTCTAATGGAGTTTTCCAGCCTTGCCTCCTCTAACATTTGACTTCACAGTCTCCGGGCATGCTCAGAGGCCAAAGCGATGACCCAGGTGAGGAGGAGTCAAGGCTGCTCAGATTGCAAGAAGTCACTATGGCTCAGACCCAGTCCTGTTCCTCCTGAAGCCAAAGCAGCTAATAAGAGCTACAGCCTTAACAAGGGGAGACGGTAAGGTTGCAGCTTGGGAGAGCCAACTCAGCCTTCGACTGGACCCTTCTGCCTAGTCAGCCAGGGAGCAGGTCTCATCTCACCAGAGATGGAATTGTAAGACTAGTGTGACTGACTTGCTTTGTGTTTCCAAAACCATTATCCAGGGACCCATGTTCACTGTGTTTTCCCCATTGCGCCAAATGGAGAAAACAGTGAACACAGGTCCCTGCCTTTACCCGGCTTCTCACTGCTGCTCCTTTTTAAGCAAAGTTTAGTTTGTTCTAAAGAGACCCCTTTGTTGGTCTAACTCTATATTACCGTGCTACGTAGCTATTTCTAGGGAAAGGGACCATCTCTCCCAATCTGTCCTGAAGGGACAGTTCTCTAAATCGGTCACCGTCAGAGGCCTGGCTAGCACGGGAGGTACCACATTGAGGGGCAAGGGGACGGGGGAGAGAGATGGGGAGGGACAGGGTTAAGGCAAGGTAATCAAAGATTCTGGTGCTGGCTGCAGTCTAAGGCAGCAGAGTGCCCTGTAGATGCAAGGCACTGGTGTTCCTGGTTTTAGACTGCCTTGATGCTTTACCCCAGGAACGGTGCATAAGTATGTCAAATAGCATCCCCTGATCCCTAGCAGGCTGTAGGAGTCAGGCTGGAACTCACCTTTGACCCCAAACACAAAATCTGGGCAGAGGGGGATCACTGGGATCTGTAGGGTTGCCATATATGCAAATCTTTAAAGGATACTTATGAGAAATACAGGTTGGAGGGCTGCACTGGAGCCAATGCAGCCCTGTAACCTGTATTTCTCATAAGTGCCCTCTAAAAATGTGCATATATGGCAACCGTAAATCTGAGACACTAGAAAGCCTTGGAATCTGCAACACATCAGTGAAACATGCCCTCCGCCCTCCCTTTAAATTCTTCCATATTTCAATGCACAAAACCAAAATGATTCTAAATTGACACTAAATAGAGTGCGCTGGGCTTACCTACTGCAGCATTTCACTGCTCTTACATAGTCCTTATACAAGTATGTGTTGAAACACCAAAGCTCAAATCAAGCATACTTCATTTTAGAACTTCAGTGGGGCAAGAACCATTTGTAGTCAGGAGGTATTTCTTCCTTTTCAAGGCTTGTATAACGAGGCTGTTCAGCTGGCACAGAAACAGATTCTTCCCGTTTTCAAAACTTGTACCTATACCAGGGTCCACTATTGGAGACCCTGGCACAAAGAACTGTGTTAGCAGAGCCTGATGCAAGAACAGGGCCAAAGTATAATAAGGGAACTCTCTCTCTCAACCCCTGGACTCTGAAATGAGGGACAGTGACTTGCAAAATATGGGACAACGTGGGACATAATTTCCATGAAATTTGCATATATATGCAAATTCCAAGTAGTCTATTATTTAACTAGGAGGCTTGGTTCCTTCTTAAATAATAATTCCAAAAACACTTTAAAAAGCAATCTTAAGAAGTGAGAAGACTTGCATATCCATACAACAAACTCTCTCATAGGACATACTTCAACCCTTGTCCTGCCAGTCTTTAGGCCCAAGTTTTATCACAGCACTTCTCTTAACCCCATGGCCTGCGAACTTTACAGCTTACACAACCCTCCTTTTGACAATAAAGCTTTCCCCCCACTCCAGCCATTTCTCCTGTGTGGATAATCTGACAGATGAAATGCTGTGAGGATTTTCTCATAGGTAAGTATTGGCAATATCCCATTACCAAAAAGAGCGACTGATCAGAAAATTTTGTTGTTATATTAAAAATGAAACAATTCCTCACACTAGCCCCTTACAAGGACCAGTTTAGCTGATTCCCCCCTCCCCCAAGAGAAATGCTTAGCAATCATAGCTCTACATTGCCCCAAATGGAGATTTTTTTTAGTTCCAAAACTGAACCTCTTTTCCCCGGTGTTGGAAAACCCTATTCTTCTCCTTGAAAGAAGAGGAGTCACTAATAAGTCGAAGAACACAACAGAAAATCCCTTATCTCTTCTGTGGGAGTGGGCTGCTCTGACCTAGCCTGGGGCAAACTATTTGCCTGGTATGACTCTCTTAAGGCTAGATAATTCAAATCATTGTACCAACTGCTGACTTGTAAACTGCTCTCCCTTCCCTTTCTAGGGACTTTAAGGCAGTTACTGGGACTGATAACAAAAAAGGTGTGAAATCAAAGACTTTTGGGAAAACCAGGGCACTTGAGAGGTATGGGAGAAAGGGTCCTGCACAACAAGGTCTGGAAGAGATAGCATTAAAAGCCTTCTTCCAGCCAACAATCAGCTTTGCATTCTGCTAAACAGGATGGAAGGAAAGGCATGTGTATCCTGCAAGAATTAGCAGCAAACATGATTGTCCTTCATGAGAGGGAAGCAATGGTTTGAATGATATCTTTTACTATACCAACTGCTGTTGGTGGAAATAAGCAAGCTTTCAGGCCGTTCAGGGCCCCCTCTCAAACATGTAGCAAAGCCAGCCAAAAATATACACAACCTTAGCAAATATGGGGCAGTATATGAAGAGGCAGGAAAGGGTGGGGTTAGATAAGGTGACTAGCAGGGGGGTATATTGATAGGTAGAAAAGTGACAGACCTAAAAAAACAGAGGTATTAAAACAGAGCTGTTAATGATGTGTAGAAGACAGACATAGGTGAGCGCTGAAGACAGACACCTACATCTGTCTTCCACATATCTGGCTACTGGCTATGCTACATGCCTGAGGAAAGGCCCTGTATCGCCCGAAAGCGTGCTCATTTATTTATTCGATTTCTAGGCACCCCCTCCTGCTATTGCAGCTTGGGGCGGCTTACAGCATAAAAAAACATCAACAAAACACACGATATAAAGAATACAATACATTACAAAATAAATTACAGTCAAATATACCATGGCAGAGTTTAACCGCCCCTACCCAACCTCCCCCCCCCCCTTTCACCCGTCTCCCTCACCAAAAGCCTGGCGGAACAGCCAGGTCATACATTGTCTATGAAAAGAGGGGAGGTCTGGAGCCAAGCAGACCTCCATTAGGAGGGAGTTCCACAGCCTCAGTGTGGACACCGAGAACGCTCTCCCCATCGTCGTCACCCGAGAAACTCGGGGAACCCCAGGGAGGGAGCCCCCCGGACGACCGCAGGGGCCGGTCTAGGACTCAGGGGGTGAGGCAATCCAGCAGATAAGTGGAGCCCAAGCCATATACAGGACTGCTCCACCAACCGCAGTTGGTCCAATAAAAGGTATAATTTGAACCACTTTGCTTCCCTCTCTGTCACTATTCTTCATGAGTCAGACAACCAGGAATTAGAGAGAGAGCGCATCCTGGAAATCCATTCTTGTGTTTACTGGACCTATGATGGCTAAAACCTCTTAATGCACATTGCTCACTACCTTCTTTTATGCTGAGCCAAGAATGGCCAGTACAGTTTTTTCTGTCACATTCTATTTTTAAATGCATGACATCCTCTAAGTGTCCATGCTCCAAGTCATTTGCTTAATCTGTTATCACCCCGACTGATTTGTTTCTACATAAGGCAACAAGACGCAAGTATGACTAAATCCTCTTTTGGTAGGAAAGCATTACTACAATTTTCTTACAACATTGTAAATCCTGCAATGTATACCTGCTCAATGTTAAACTCCTAAAGAAAATCTTCTGCCTTATTTGAACACTTAAGATTTTTAATTGAAAATCCCTCTAGAAGACCTTCATGCACATACCAACATAGAATTATAAACCACACCCACACCAGTGGCCACTCTCTCGATCTCATCTTCTCCAGAAACTGTTCTGTTGCTGACCTCTCCTTTGACCTTTGTCCCATATCCGACCATTACCTTGCCCACCAACCCCCATCTTCGTCCCCGGCTCCACGCCCCTTCCGTGATTTGCAGGCTATTAACCCTTTCGATTTTGCTTCCTCCATCTCCCTTCTTCTTCCTCCTGTCTTCTCCTTCTCTTCCCCTGACACTGCCATCTCTTCTCTCAACGCCTCTCTCGCCACGACCCTCGACTCTCTTGCCCCCCTCTCCTCCCACCCCGTTTGACCCCGAAACCCCCGTCCTTCGCTCACCTCTACTATCCGCTACCTCCGCTCCTGCACCCGGGCTGCTGAATGCCTCTGGTGCAAATCCTGCTCCCACCCTGACTTCGTCCACTATAAATTCTCCCTCTCTTCCGCTATCTCCCTGGTGAGGCAACACTACTATGCCTCCCAGGTTGAATCCTACTCTCGTGACCCTCGCTGCCTCTTCTCCACCTTTGACTCCCTTCTCAAGCCCCCCTCTGCCCTCTTCCCTTTCTGCTCAGGATCTCGCGTCATTCTTCACCTCAAAGATTGACAAGATCCGCGAAGACACTGCTTCCCACCCGTCTCCTCTCCTCCTTCCCTCCTGTGTCCCTTGAGAAAATCTCCTCTTTGCTCTCTTCCTCCAACTCCTCCACCTGCCCTCTCGACCCAATCCCCTCCCGCCTCCTGACCTCCATTGCTCCCACTGTCGCCGCCTCCCTCCCCTTTTACATGTCATTAATCTCTCCCCTCTCCACTGGCTCCTTCCCCTCCACCTTCAAGCATGCCACTGTCTCTCCCATCCTCAAAAAGTCCACCCTCGACCCTTCTGATCCCTCTCGTTACCGGCCGGTCTCCCTTCTACCCTTCGCCTCTAAGCTTCTGGAATGTGTTGTCTACTCCTGCTGCCTGGATCTCCTCTCTGCCAACTCCTCCCTGGACCCTCTTCAATCTAGCTTCCGCCCCCTTTACTCCACTGAAACTGCCATTGCCAAGATCACTAATGAGCTACTTGTCGCCAAATCTAAGCGCCTTTACTCCATTCTTGTCCTCCTTGACCTCTCTGCTGCCTTTGACACTGTCGACCACACACTCCTACCGGACTCTTTCAGCTCCCTAGGCTTCTGCAGCTCTGTCCTTGACTGGTTCTCCTCCTACCTCTCTGACCACTCCTTTAATGTGTCTCTTCCCAATTCCAAATCCTCCTCCCTCCCCCTCTCGGTTGGGGTTCCCCAAGGCTCTGTCCTGGGCCCACTCCTCTTCTCTATCTACACCCTGTCCCTTGGCAAACTCATTGCCTCCCACGGCTTCCAATACCACCTTTATGCTGATGACAGTCAACTCTCTCTCTCCACCCCCTCTTTCTCCCCGTCTGTCCAAGCTTGCCTCATCAACTGTCTCTCTGACATCTCCGCCTGGATGTCCCAACGTCAGCTCAAGCTCAACATGGCTAAGACTGAACTCCTTATCTTTCCTCCCTACCCTTCCTCTCCCTCTTCCCTGTCCATCCTTATTGATGGAGTCACCATCCGCCCTGTTCCCCACGCCCGTAGCTTGGGCTTCGTCTTCGATACTCACCTTTCCTTCAAACCTTACATCAATTCTGTTGCCAAGTCCTGTCTCTTCGCCCTCCACAACATTGCTCGGATTCATCCCTTTCTCTCCGTCTCCTCTGTCAAAACCCTTGCTCATGCCATGGTCATCTCTCGCCTTGATTACTGTAACCTCCTCCTTACTGGCCTCCCCAGCTCTCACCTGTCCCCCCCTTATCTCCATCCAAAACTCCGCTGCTAGG
>QEPC01015142.1:438961-451554 GCA_003113815.1 Sphenodon punctatus | reverse complement strand
TTACCTCTCAGCCCTAGTCTCCTTACACACTCCTGCACGCACTCTTTGCTCCTCCTCTGCCCCCTCCGTTGCTCTCCCTCATCTCCCCTGCTCCCCTAACCGCCTTCGTCCCTTCTCCCTTGCTGCCCCCATGCCTGGAACTCCCTCCCTCCCCACATTCGCCTTGCCCCCTCCCTCCGCACCTTCAAATCCCACCTCAAAATCCACCTCTTTCTCGCCGCCTTTCCCGATGCCTGCTAGAACTTCCCTTCAATACTTACTGTCTACCCTCCCCGCAGACTTCTGCCTAAGTGCAACCAAGCCAAGCACGTGCACCTGAGACTTCACATCCGCTGAATGTTACTTATCCCGTGTCTCTCCCTATGCCCCCTCTCCTTGTCTCCCCCCTCCGTGTCTATTAGATTGTAAGCCGTAGGCAGGGACCGCGTCTATCTTATTGTTCTGTAAAGCGCCAGGTACATAGCAGGTGCTATACAAATGCTTATAATAAAACAATAATAAATTATGACTGCATGAATAGGTTATAAATTCTTTTCCTATGGCTGGCACAAGCACTAACAAGTCTCCATGATTAGATAAATCTCTATATAAATGCACACAAAGTCATGTTCTGAACAAACTCAGTTTGGGTTTGTCACAAAAGCTCATATTTAGGATACTTTATGAATCTTCTAACATGATATCTGCTTGCAAAGTAGGCTTTGATCATTTAAACCCACAAGTGATGGTGATTTATTGGTTATGACTACTTTCAAGATTCAAACAATGACTTAGAGATATGAGCAAGTGCTGAACAATTTCTAGAGGGCACAATTGTGTAAATCTGCTCAAAGAATGAATACTGATTATTGCTTCCAAAGATAATGCTGCTTATGTCCCTACTACCTTGACCATAGTATTTGATATTATCAGTGGAAGATGTGACTTCATTCCATCTCTCTTTGCATCACCTGAACTTTACATCAATGGCAGCTGAGCAAACCCTGGGCCTATCGGAGGGAATACAGCTTAGATTTCTCTAGTCTCCTTAGCCTGCATAAGAGAAAGCACCAACCCTTTTTACAGAATTAATTTTTGTGACTCATTGTGCACTTCTAGCCCATTTAGGGTGAAAATAAATGAGACAACAGCCCACATTAGCACCCACCAGATGGGTGTCCCCCTACCTGTCTATTGGGTGTTGCCAGTTAGCCTGCATCCTCCACTTGCTCCCCACTCACAGTGGCATCCAAGACACTGCAGGCCCACCATGTGCGTCCACATTGCCACGTCTCATCATTTAGGTTTGTCCTCAGGCTGGGCTGCAGGTCCATCAGCACCATAGAGCCATGCCTCGCACAGCTGCTGTAAGAGAATGACTGTACTTTCTCAGCTGACAGGCAGGTGCGACAGGCAAGAGCAAAACAGCTCTGAATGGAAAGGGGAGGGTTGAGGTCACAGCCAGAGAAGGCTTCTTCCCTGGCCGTCATCTCCCTTTCCATCAGAAGCAGCACTTGAGGGTTCAGGTGGCTGCAAGAGGAGAGCATGATCACACTCTCTCTGCTGAGAGGCGGCTATGAGAGGAGAGAGGTGGTAGTGCAGAAAGGACCGTCTCCCACATTCCTCTCTCCATTTGGGAAAGGAACTGAGGGGAGTGAGGGAGGGGCGAGGCTCTTCTGCAGAATCCGCAGGGCTCCTGCGCTCCCCTCAGTTCCTTTCCCAAACAGAGAGTGGAGTGCAGGTCCAGATCCTCTGGAGAAGGTCCTTCCTGCGACCCTCTCTCCTTTTGCAGCCGCCTCTCGGTTAAGAGTGTGTGAGGATTCTTTCTTCTTGCAGTAGCCCAAACAAGCAAACACTGCTTCCAATAGAAAGGTGGGTCATGGCCAGGGAAGAAGCAGTCTCTGGCTGTCACCCCTCTTTGCATCAGAGCCAGAGAGAGGGAAAGTGCTGAGCGGCATCACTAGCAGCACGTGAAACGCAGGCAGGGGGAACTCCCCGTTTATTAGCTCTACATAACTACACAATCTAAGTGAGGGCTGCACAGACTGAACACTGATTCCAGTAGGCTATTGTCTCATTTGATTTCACCCTTAGAGCAAGATCTGCAGATAAAGACCTTTTATTTTTCAGTGGCCTATATAATCCTTGGCTTGGCAATTAGTTTCTCAAGGGCTAAGTACTATCCGTCACTAAACAGAGACTGTCATCACAAAAACAGACTTGTACATGCGCTAGCTGCTAGTGTCCATATGCCCTGGGAGAAAATTACTGAATTAAGCATCTCTCTCATTGATAGAGTTAATGCATAGTGGAATTAATTCAGTCCTAATATCAGAAGGTGGACCTCTGTATGTCCATAAATGTAAGCAAAGTTCTGTTTTCACAGTTTATTCATCAGTAAGATTGGTATAATAATCACATTGCATCTCGGGGGAGGGGCGGGGCGCTGCAAGGTTTAAATAATAATTATTAGTAATAAACGTCATCGCTGCAGTCTTCAAACCACTTATGCTGCTGTAGTTCCACTGACTTCCTAACCTAATCATACATAACATAGCAATCATGCGGTCATTGACTTCAGTGGGACAACTGCAGAGTAACCGGTATGACTTCTGCATGATTAGGTTAAGAAGTCAATGGGACCATAAGTAGTTTGAAGATTGTGGTCAAAGTGTTTTATCAAATGTAGTTGTATTTGTTCAATATACTGTATTTGGGTTTGCCTAAACCTTGATGTTTCTAACCAAATTGATAAATCTCTCACATAATGTTAATGTTCTCATTTTGAATGCAGAGCTTTTTCCAAGCTCTGTACAGGAAAATATATCCAGTATAAGAGAGAACCTATTTATAAGAACAGACATCCAACAATTATTTCTTAGTGGTGTTGCAAGGGGATAGTCGAAGTAACACTGGGGGGACAATCTATTTTTCCTACTTACTAGAGACATTGATAAAAGATGGAGATGCAATTTTTGGTAAAAGATATGTGAATCTCAGGAGTGAGTGGGAAGCTTCTTAGTTATGAAACTGCTGAACATACGAGAAACAATTTGTATATTGCAAGTAATTTGTGTATTCCTGGTTCACCATGATTTGCTACAATGTTGTTCACTTTTTGAATATGATAGTGGTCTCAAAGCTATCTTCTGCTCCATGCTCGGAGGCCACTGTCATATGCAAGAAGTGAACAATTGTGTTTGAGATTTCTTTGCTCAGTGGAAGGTGGAAGCATTCTTATAAAGGATTAAGAATGATAGCTTGCATGGAAAGAATGTGATCTGGAGTGATATGAAAGATGGTAGGGTGTATGATAGTCACGCTGGAGTGGAATGAGAATTTTAGACATGGGCCAGTGTGAAAGTATATGGAGCTGGAAGTACATTGTACACTGCTCCTTATGCAATAAAGACATTTTGTAGAAACCACACAGGCAAAAAGTAGGTACAAATAACTTAGTTTACTGTATAACAAAGATGAAAATACTATGCACGTGTCATCAGCTTTGGAAGACACCTTGCCTAAGTCTCTTGGTTATAGGAACAGGAAGCACCTTTAGATGGCTCAAAATGGGATATATCTGACATTGCTAAGTATTACACTTAGCAACAAACTAGAACTAGCTGAACCAGAAAAGGTACAGAGAAGGGCAACGAGAACGATAAAGGGTATGGAACGGCTTCCGTACAAAGAGAGGCTACAAGCTGGGTCTCTTCAGCTTAGAGAAGACTGAGAGGGGACATGATAGAGGTTTATATAATCTTGAGTGGTGTGGAACGAGTAGATAGGGAACAGTTGTTTACCCTCTCAAATAGTACTAGAACTAGGGGACACTCCATGAAACTAGCTGCCGGCAGATTTAAAACAAAGAAAAGGAAGTGCCATAATTAGCTTATGGAATTTGTTGCCAGATGATGTTTTCAAAGCCAGTAGTATAGCTGGGTTTTAAAAAGGACTGGATAAGTTCTTAGATAGTAGGTCCATTAATGGCTATTAACCAAGTAGCTTACAGGATGAACTTGTGTTGGGAGCTGGGAGTGAACAATGAGGAATGGATTGCCCATTGTGACTGTTGGTTCTTCTCCCATGCGATCGAGTTTGGTCACTGTCGGAGGAAAGGATGCTGGGCTTGATGGACCATTGGTCTGACTCAGTATGGCACTACTTATGTTCTTATGTACACTGGTCTTTTCTCCAGGTTCATTGTTTATGCAGCCCAAGAAATTTGACCTAAGCAGACTCCGCTGTACAGCCAGCACACCAATACTTTATTCTTCTGAATGATAATACAGATAGAAATCTTTATTTTAGATACCTGTCTCTTAAAGTGCTCTGTGAAAACAAATAAAAGAACAAGCCACACCAAAACGCAAGCTTAATCACCAGTAAGATCTGGAAGAAAGTTTGACAGAATATGGTAAGTGTCCATATAAAAACTCTCCAAAAACAAGGTGTCCAGCAATTCTATTCTAGCCTAAAGCAACAGCAATATGAAGAATGGGCATTGGGGGGTGGGTGTGTCTATGATAGGGAATATTTTAGGTGTAGTGTTAAAGAAAACATATTGAACCGTTGGCTGTATTGACCATGTAATGACTTCCAAGAAAAGTGTCAAACCTGTTATTTTTGTCATCTACAACTATACTGGACCAGACATTAGATAGTAGACTGTAGGTAACAACTAGACCTGTAACAAACAGGGCTTTTTGTTCTCAAATCAGCTTCAAGTTTCATTTTCTTTAACAAATATTCCAATTCACCCTTCAGAGAGCTTTGACTTTTACTGGAGTTTGATTTTGCCTAGTTCGATGTCAGACGCCAATCAATCACCACTTACACAAGCATTCTGCACAATATTAAATTTCCAAACAAATTCACATGCAGACTTGACAAATCCATCTGGAAAAGGAAATTCAGAGTTCTGAATTGGTGAAATTCATCAATTCACAAATTTGAATTTTGACAAGAATGGTTGTTTTTTTCCCCCTCTAGAGCTGAAGCAATCTTGCACTGGCTTTGTTAGACTTTTCATCTTTTACTTGAATAGTAATCTCAGCAAATTGGAAGAAATGGGTACAGTCCTTATTAAACACCCATAATCAAACTGGTCTGTTTGAACAGAGAAGGAGAGCTACTAGATCCAGGTATTTATCCCAGGACTGATTTTTCACTAGGAGGCTTTTTTTACTCCACCTGCACCAAAATATGTGATATATTAAAATCCTTCATGTGACAATCCTTTGTGCCTAGATCCTCAGCTGCATCTAAAGCTGTTGACAAATGAGTTCACCTGTCTGTTGGAGTGGTGGCTGCCAGATGTTTACCCCAGGGCCACTACCCACAGCATCATCCCAGGAAATGTGGAGTACACCGTGTAGACAAATCTAGGGAAAACTGGGGCAACGGACATCCATGGGGCAACTGCATGTCTGTTGGGGTGGGCCTAGTGCCACCCTGTGTGTTAGAGTGTGTGCTACCTCTGCACGTTCCACACCATGGACTTGTAGGCACTAGAGAGGTGGTAGTGGGGCAGCACTAGAGAGGTGGTAGTGGGGCAGCACACCGTAGCAAGGGACAGAGCACCAGCCTATCCGTGCAGTCCATTCCACAGCAACTGCGAATTGGGACTCCATGGAGTAAGCCCGCACTCCAGCTGGCTCCCTCCCACTCTAAACTGGGTTTGGCCCATTTGGGGAATGGGGAGTAATAAAACAGTTAAAATGCATTTGTATATTCCCACCTCTTGATCTTGGAACCAACTCTGGATTTAACCTGTCCGTAATTTATAATTTAAAGAATGATTTCTATTTTAATGTCCACTTGCCAAGAGCCCCAAGAGACCATCTGGCCAGTCCAATCCAGTAGTATCCTGGCCAAATCCTTGTTTGCAGTAACTAGCATGCTGTGTTGCACACCTTGTTTGCAGTGACTAGCACCTTATCCTAATGCATTCCTTTATTCACTGTTTGTAGCATACACCTTAAATAATGGCAAAGACCAGAATGCAGAATGATATCATCGGAAGTGAGACTAAGGTCTGGTTTCAGAGAGAAGCTTCAACAGAAGGAGCTTGCATTATATGGGTATGTGTAGAGGAGGATGAAGAGAAACCTGTCAGGGAGGCATCCAAGGCCAAAGTTCCCAGGCAAGCAACAACAAAAACAGCCAAAACCCCAAACCCCAAACAAAAAACAGTGGATAGACTGTATAGAGGAAAGCAGCATAGACATTGTGTAAGCATCTGATTGGCAAGCTTGGAAGTGACTGATCTGGTGACCTGACTCCAGCTAGCTGGAAAAATTTTTTTTTTAAAAAAATGCACAGACCAGAAATGATCTACTTTCATGCATGAACAGGTTTCCCAATAGAGGACTCTCTCTAGAACAGCATCTGCCAGTGCTTGGTGTAGGATCTCTCCACAGAAAGAAGAGCTTGGCCTTCTTCCCTTACAAATAGGGTTCAACTATTTGGTGAACCCTTACAAATTAGGGTTCACCAAATAGTTTTTGGTGCAGTCAACTCGAGTCCCTGCCTATACCAGAAGTGGGCAAACTGTGGCTCTAGAGTCACATGCAGCTCTTTGGCCCCATTTTGGTAAACGGATGCTGCTCCAAGGATTAGAAAACTTTGCTCATACCCAACACGCATGACAAGGTCTCCCAATTTAGCTTTTACTATGAAAGATGTTCCTGCGGGATAAAGGCGGAATAGTGCATTCTCACGTGCACCGATTCCCATGAGTTACAGAGCCACAATTTTAATCATGGATGTTTTCCTGCCTTCCTGGTAACATGTGAAAGTGGCCTTAGTTACACTCTCTGTAAAATGGGCATAGTCATAACTACCTATATCACAGGTCATAGCTACCCAGTTGAAAAGCAGAGTTATATTCTCACAAGAAAGGCAAATATATCTAAGTGCAAGGAGTCACCACTGTTACTTTAAATAGGTCACTCACCTTGGAAAGTGTCACTGCCATTTTAAACCTGCTGCTCGCCAAACCTTCAGCTCCTTTTCCGCTCCTTAAGCTATGTACACGTCTACAGCTTCAAGCGAGACACAATTTTTTTTTACAGCATATCTACTTTTCTGTCTGGACTGGCAAATAGCTAGTTACGATTCTTGTTATCGGCACGTTAACTTTACATGGAAGGTGTAGAGGTTAGCAGGAATACGGTGCAGAATTAAAGCTTTCTGAGGAACGTTAACCCTGCATTTACACATTTTCTAGTCTATATTTTAATTGCAAACAACTAGAATACATTGTCTTCTAAAATATCTTCTGTGGTTTTTTTATTTGTAAACACTGTTCTCAATTAAGGTTTTGCTTTACGCTTTTTACCCTTAAAAAGTTACTGATAATAACTTGTAGACTTAACTCCATTTTAACAAAATCAGTGCCTAGGAATGTTGTATTGTTTGCGTAATCTAATTTTAATGAAGATGAACAGGCTGTTTTCAAAAATATTTAAATGAGCAAGAACACATGGACTAATCTTTTGTAGAATTTCACTTAAGTGAAATTCAGCATTTACCAATTTCATGAGATGAAAAGTACTTAATTCTCTCTCTCTCTCACACACCCGTTTAAAATAACTAAATGAATTGCCATGTAGAGAAGTAAAAAGCTATTTATATAGTGTCATCATTCAAAATTTATATTGTGAAAACTCTCTTGACTTTGCTTACACACACCCCTAACTCTACACTGAATGATACGATGTGAAAAAACCTACAATTTCCCCCCACAATGAAGACAAGGTCCTAGCCAAATGACTGTTTATGGTCTTTTGAGAAAGCATTTTAATTTTTCAAATCTTACACTGCAAGGCTTCAGGAACCAGAATATCTCAGAACAAACAGCATAATAGTTGTGCTAGTTAAAAACTGACCCGACACCTTGCACAACATTAACTTTTCTATGGATGTAAAAGATGTATATAGAAAACAAAAATAATGGGCAGTTGTTAAAAATGGAGGAAAAATAAAGCAGACTTGCAACCATGGCTCAAAAGCAATCAATAGTCCTTGATAGTACCTGGAATTAAAAAAAAACAAAAAACAGTTAAAAAAAAAAAAAGGAACCAACGTTGCTTTTAAAAAGCTGTTTGTCACATCTTTAAAAATCAAATGATAAATGAGGGAACTGGGTGAAATGAAGAAGATAGTAATTTCTCCCTCCCACCCCCTATTCAGTAAGTAGGGAATCGTCTTTCAGGAAAAAGTACGTGCACTTGAGACCTCGCATCTTCATGAATGTTAGACCCCTTGTCTCTCCCTCTGTTCCCCTTCCTAAGTCTCTCCCCCAGCTCCTGTCTCTCAGATTGTAAGCCCTAGGGGCAGGGACCGTGTCTATTTTATTACTTTGTAAAGTGCCAGGTACACTGCTTGCGCTATATAAATGTTTGTTAATAATAATAATAATAATAATAATTAAAAAAAAAAGTGGTAGGAAACTCTTGTTGAGCCATTTGGATTATCAACTAGGATTGGTAAAACACCAGTAGACATATTGAAGAAAGCTATCTTGTACCGTAGGGGATGGGCTAGCTTATCCTACTACACTAGGTCTTTTCCATCACTAATGTCTACAATTCCATTATTCCTAAAGATAATTACTAGTGTGTTATTTAATAATGCAGTGACACTAGAACTGAATGAGCATTTATATTAGATATAAAGCAAAAGTAACTACTGTTCATAGTACTGTAGAAGCATTTTTCCCCCTTCTTGCTACTTAGCCAATAACTGCTTAGATGAATATTGATTGTGCACAACAAATTATTGTTTTGAGATATATTGACTGGTGCAGTATGGAGTAAATGGTGATTTATACATCAAAAACGATCCCAGAGAGGTGAGCTATTTGGGTTTGCCGTCTTAGATAATAGTATACAATCTCATTCTTTAACATCCCTGTCAAGTAGCAGCGTGTCTACCTAGTTACTGTCTACATACCGAGTATTATAAAGACTAGTAAATCTTTAAAAGTACATATAATATGTATAAACTATGCAGCCAAATGCTAATCCAAGTTTTGGTAGAACAATATTACATACAGAATACCCAGTTGACTCTTAGGACCCTAATGAAAAACTCTGAGTCCCTAGCATTTTCTTAGTTTGATAAAGGTTTACTTACATGTCCTTCAGATCTACAATGAGTGCAAACATGGAACATAAACAGATCCAACTGAATTTAAATGCAAACAGCAGTTTGCTTTTATGTGTATACAAAATTTCCTTTTAGTTCTATTGGCCATAAAAATGCAACTGGTTTATTTTTTGCATTTTAATATTAATCATAAAGCTTACAAGATTAAGTCAAAATTAACTGGGGGGGGGGGAATTCTGTAAGAAATTGCAAGGTGAAGTCTTACCAATTACTAAATGTACTGGGCAATAAGTATTTTGCTAATAACTCTGCAAATATTATCTCCTCATTGGCTGAAATGTAAACATTGTGCATTTTATTAATATTTTCCTGTGTTCATCTTTGATGGTTTCAAAGCATATGCAGGAATATTGAAATATCAGCCATATTGCTTAACAGTCTACTAATGATGTTCCAGGAATCCATTACTCGTTTGAAAAATTGACCACAGAATCAAATAGTGTAAGTTAGAATGTTATGAAGGTAAACAAGTAGTTAATAAATCAGGTTTTTGACTTATGCTGTTATTAATAACCTAATTCTACAGATTTGAACTATAGTTAACAAAGCAATGCTGATATAAAGAGCATGGGAACAAGGTTTAAACACAATTATATCAGAATACTAGTGTTATTAACTACCAGCACTCTCACTTCAAATTATTTCAGAATTGTTTGCAAGTTAAACACTTCAGAGTTAAGAGTTCCAAAACTTTGTTTTGTGGTGTTAATAGCAAAGTGCAGTAGAATGGTACCACCAGAGCACTGACTGCATGTAATTATTATTATTTTTAAACCATCAAAGCAAACACCTTTTGGTCCTTCAAAGTGATCAGCATTCACAACACCTGTAAAGGCCACAAGAAATAAGCTCCCAACATCACCCATAAGAAAGTGGAACAGAACTGCTGCCTGTTGGGACAAGTTTTAATCAGTCCCTTTGATATGTGGTTTGGGGAAAAAAAGTTGTTTCAATTTAGTTCTCTCCTGCTCAGCAAATTTGTAATCCATTTATTGCTTTCCATTCACCATCCCCTAACCCCCATGTGTTGTTTAGCTGGAAAGCCTGCTGTAAGAATGTAAACAGCCTTTTATTGTCCAAAAGGATAGCAGTGTGAAAGAAATGTGTGCCTTATCGCAGTACTGCAGCTCACTACTTCATTGCCATGATAAAGTACTGGAGCAAAAAACATTACAAGACAAGCACAATCCAAAAACGGATTAGAATTTGACATAAGCTTCCTCAAAAACTAATCAATCAACTCATGCTGTAATATTAGAATCCAGTTCTTAAGGAGGGTGTTTAATCCCTTCAAGATTTATTATATATTCCCTATTGACTACAGTGACAAAAATTTAGAGATACAAGACAGCTAGGGAGGGAGACAAAACTTTTGCAGCAGGCATCAGAGCTAACAGCTCACATAATTAACATGCTCCTGAAAAGGGCATCCTCAAATCCAATTGTAATATTTCTTTTGATTTTGGAGAAGACCAGCAAAATCAATGTTTTAAAGCTTGCTCTCTCTCGCTCTCTCTCCCCACCACATTATGATAATCCAGATTATTTACTTTTCGGTTGTTAGTGCCCAAAGAATAGACCTTTTAATAGTTTCTCATTTAGAGGATCTACTAGAGATTCTATTACATAATAGAAAAGTATCGCTTCTGAATTCCTCCAGCATTTCCAACAAACCAACCTACACTGGCCGGCTGAACACAATACTTCAGTCATGTAGAAACTCCTTGTACTTGAGATCTATGGAACACACACCAGCAACCACTATTTGCAGATTGACTGAAATTCCTGTATGTGCGCTAGTAGAAACCTTGTCATAAGCTTTCAATACACTACTAACATCAGATACGCTTTAAATTTACAAGAGATATTCCTCAACAATTGCAGTCAACAAAACAAAACAGAAAGTCTGTATGAATGTTGGGAAACACCAGTGTCTGCCAGGCAAGTTATTCAGATACCTGAGGTTAGTACAATCCAGTGCTGTCCTGCTTGCTACCCTGAGAACATGCCAGATCACTGGATATTCACCTGTAGACAGTCCCAGATACACTCCAGAAAATCTATTTTTGGCCGAGTGTTAGTTTTCAGCACAGGCCTTTGTACTGTGAAATTCCAAGAAAACAAACTGAACAGCATATAAAGAGAGCAGAGAAACAGCACTGCACTGTTAGCTAAAGAAGAAAGTCTCGGTTTATTGGGCTGTTTAACTTAATCAGTTGCTTTGGTGCAAGGTTGGAGATGCGTTTGCTCCATTAAATGCCAGCTCCTATTTTCTCTTCAAAAAGCAAGTCGATAATCTTTATTACCCTTTCCAGTTGAAGAGGCAGCAGCTTAACGGAAGGGAATGTGCAGATCAGTGCATTGCAAGCCGTTTTAGTTGCTGTTAAAGTTACACAAAACAAGCAAGCAGAAAGAGAGAGTTAAACGCCATTTACCACCCCTATCCTCCCAGCAAAGACACCCAAGGCTAGCAATTCAGCCCGGTCCCCACATAGCCTCGTAACCCAGGATGTTTGATGAAAGGGCACGTGCTCTATAAACTGGGATATATCTGAGATTGGTTGCAAAAGAGCTAAACTCGCCCTGGCTAACAGTCTTCCACTAAGATCCGCTTTCAGGTGCTGCGAGACTACCCAGCAAGCGGCAAGGGTATGCTTGCTGCTTGCAGCCCGGCAAGAGAGACGAGCTTCTAGCATAAAGACTAAAGAAAAGCAGACTTACAAGCTGGAGGAAGCCTTGCACCACAATGAGCGGCAGGGGCTGCAGGTACATCATCCTGGCTTGGCGTCTAGGAGATGGTTTCCCTTACTTGGATCTTGCACATCTCCACTTTGGGGGGCAGGACTGAGTACAGCAGGGACATACCACTCTGATTACCTTCCCCCCCAAACACACACCGGGAGAAGCGAGGCGAGCGAGCCCCAAACAAATCCTCTGCGCTCAGCTTGCCAGACACTTGGTGCGACCTGAGCTGCCCATGGCAGGAGGGAGTGAGCGCCAAGCCCTTCAGTGCAGCTGCCTGCCTGGTCCTGAGCGGCACTTCCCACCAGAGCCCGGCGGCAGAGCGGGCGGGGAGGGGGGACCGAGTAATAGCATCCCGGCCACCCTAGCACTTCCCCGTGGGAGAGTGCCCCGCCGCGCTGGTTTGGGCCAGAAAGGGCGGAGTTTGGGAGCCGTGTGTCTCGCAGAGGAGTTTAGGGAGAGCAGCAGCCGGGGAGGGGGTAGGAAAGAGTTTGGGGGTGATGGCAAAGGTTTGCAAAGGATCCGGCTGGAAAGTTGTGGGGTAGGGAGAAATAGCTTCGGGGAGGGGGGTAAGAGGGATGAGGCGGGGACTGGGTGGGGATTGTAGGGGATGGGCGGGGAGGGGGGCCAGAGAGTGAGGCTGGCTGGGGGCTAGGTTTGAGGCAGGGTTTGGAGGGGGAGAAGGCTGCGAGGCAGGG
>QEPC01015142.1:408081-437960 GCA_003113815.1 Sphenodon punctatus | reverse complement strand
GGTTTGGGGGCAGGGTCTGTAGGGGGAGGAGAGGCGAAGTAAGGGGATTGTGAGGATGGGGGGGCGAGAGGATGAGGCTGGGCTTGGGAGAGAGGGGGGCGAGTGGCTGAGGTAGCGTTTCGGACAGCTGAGTGTGGCTGGGGGGGGCAGTTGGGCTGATAAACGTCCGTGAGGAGAGGCAGTGGGGATTAGAGTTTTTAAAGTCTGGAGGGAGCGGGGATTTGTAGGCGAGAGTTCAATGAGAGAAGCAGCGCATTGAAATGGCTGGGTCCCCGCGCGCGCCAGGCTCCGCTCCCGCGCGCATGCCCAGAGCCGTTCCGCCGCGCGGTTTAGTACTGTCCCAGCAAAGCCAGGCAGGGGGAGGGGGAACTGCGCCAGGCTTGGAAAAGTGGGTGGGGGGTGGTTTGGGGCAGGCAAGGGAGACACCGGTTGCAGGCGATGATAAGGGTCCTGCTAGTGTCGGTTTGCAGGGGCTGCTAAGAAGCAGTTGCCCCCTTTCCAAGCAGGCATGGTAGGTATTTACGGGTTCTTTTCACCAAATATTGCGGTCTAGACTGAGGGTATGAGACAGCCTGCTCTGGAGTGATGTAATACCCACTGCCCTGCGGGGGAGCCCCAGGAAACGCTTCATGTGTGCAGTGCAAAAGAGGGGGGCAGGAGGTTACACCACATGTGGGGGACAGTGGTGTAACCACGGTGTCTCGGTGTTTTCAGACAAGTAGCTACGCACCCAGCACCCACTGTGCTTGTGTGAATACTGGATGGGTAATGCACTTGTCTGGGGGGGGGACCCAACTAGAGTAGGGCAATAGCAGATCGAAAGAGAAGCTAATGGGGAAGGGAGCACTGGCCCCCCTTGGATATACTCTGGTGGGTGGCCACAGTGGTTCCACTCACTTATGTTCTTGCTGTTGTTTCCCTTCAGTGGAAGTAAGTTTCTCCTCTCAGAAGACTCCCCAACCAAAGAAAATGGAGGATGTCTTTAGACCAGCGCATCCCCACTCAGCACCCACCCATCGTGCATGTTGCAGGGCTGCATTGGAATCCTACGCAGCCCTGCAATATGCATGATGGGTGTGGAGGCATTTGTCTAAAAACACCCAGAATCACAAGCAACAGCACAGTCAGGCTGTGTTAGCAGCAGGGATGCATGGGGGCAGGGGGTGTTGGATGGGGAACCTCTGGGGGATTTGGATAATAGATAAAAAGAGCCTCATTTTCCAGCTTGCTGTGACCATCCAAGGGGCTCACTTTCACTGCTTAGTGGGACAATCCAGCAGGATTACAGGTGTCAACACAGTCCCTGTCCCACACAGTCCTTCCTCAGGAACATTAATGCAGAGGAAATCACTTTTCTTTTTAAAGAGGGGGGGGAAGATACTAGTTTTTCTTCCACAGCTGCTTAATTTAGGATAAGATGAGAATTTCCTGGCTGGGTGCTTAGAGGTTTTAAAACAGGTAGAAGTAGTTTAAAGTGATTAAAGTAATTAAGGAGATGAAAGCCCCAAAGAGCCCCCCTCCCCCTTTACTTCACTTTTCTAAATGTGAGGATTTGGCTTCATTTATTCACTTGAACCTGTTTTTTTTGTTTTAGGAAATTCCTCTATTTATAGCCTTCCCTCTAACTATTTTGCTATTTGCTGCTAAAGAATCATCATTCTCTTTCTGAAGCTAAATAAAGCACAGAAAAATCAGAGATATTGGCTGCAATCCTGAACCCACTCAAGTCAATGGCAAAACTCCCATTACTTTGAATGAATGAGGATTACACCCCTTGTGCAAAAATACTTCCTTCCCCTTCAGCATATCTGGCAAAGAGAGAATAGTTGGCGAACAGAGGCCTGCCCAGCCAGGAGGCTTACAAAGGCCAGTTTGAGTTAGTGCACACAGGCATCTAGAGTGCAGTCCTAGCTTCTTTTGTGAAATGAACTGGCTTCCCTGTTGACTCTAATGGGGCAGGATTGCACCTTTTGAAAAAAGTTACACTCAGCGTTGCAGGCCTCTCGCTCACCTAGAATTCACTCCCACGGAGACTGCCTCTGCTTTATGACACAGCCTGTTACGTACCTCAGCAGGGTCTCCTGCTCCTGTGACAAAGAAGCCTGATGACTGCAGGTGGGTGGACCAGCAGGCGTCCTCACGGGGGTCATCACCAGAGCTCTGGAGCCTCTTGCAACTTCCTTCAATGAACCAGAGCACGCCAAACGCTGCTGATTAAATAGTGAGCTTTACTGCATAAAGGATGGCGGTTGGTCTGGTTCTCTCAGCTTACAGGGAAAGCAGGGACCTTGTGCACGGGTAATGGGATACAAGACAATTGATAAACATGCCTGGGTCTTGTGTATACCAGATCGGAAGTCATTTTGTTTAGTGGCTACAAGAAAGTGAGGACAAAGTTAAGGGGGGTTGAGAAAAGCAGAGGAAAGTTGGCAGCACCCTTCTCTCTTTATTCCTCCTTCTCCACCACAGGCATAGCTACCATGGAAAGGGGGGGGCTCAGTTGAACCTGCACTCAAGGGGGGATCCTCCACTAAAAAAATTCAGAGTGGGTGGGTAGTGACTCTGGTGCAGGCCAACAGTCTGCCCCAATCCATTCTAAAAACTTTCTAGCAGTGCTTAGGCCACTTGCATAGGGCCCTGCCAAGAAGGAAGTTTTTAGAGCTGCAGGAACGTAGTGCTGACCCCACTGACATATAACCTCCTTCCTGTTGAGGTTGCTGTCACTTGGGGTGGTCTCACTGGGATCTGGGGCAGCACCACAACCTTTGTGGGGGATGCTAAAGCTTCCCAGAAGGTTTGGGAGGGGCTGCTGTTTAACAAGAAGAACCTGCTCCCTTGTCCTTAGGGGATCTGTAATTGGGGCTTGGGCCTGACACAGCCTCGCTATGGGTGTTTTTAAATGATGCTACAACGCATGGCCACCCATTAACCATGCATCCAACTGCTTGTTTGAAGGTGGTGCATAGTGCTGTGCGCTCCCATGAGCCATGTAGCACCCATTCACAGCTCACTGCCAAAAAAATCCAGTGTCCCATGCGGGGTAAGTCAAAGAAGTGTGGGGACAGGCGCCCATGCATCCCCTGCCCCCATGTGAACCAGGGCACACGCCAGCAGACAGGTCTACAAACAGCTGCCTTCCTGCTCCTGCCTACAGCCGTGCCGGCAGCTCTCTGGGAAAGGACATGTGCATTGGCTCAATGCACAACAACGCCCCCTCACGATGCATGAGAGAAGAGCCAATGCTATGGAGGACAGAAACGTTCTGTATGACCCGCCCAGTATGTGCCTCTGCTCTGTTGCCTGGGTCTGCCAGTGGCTACACCGGCTCCTGGGCAGGAAGGGGTTACTGTAGCTATTTTCATGGGGTCTGGAGCTGTCTCATGGCAGAGGGGGCGGGTGCTTGGGATGGGGGTTGTTGCCAGGTGTGGGGGAGGGGGAAGGGCTTTCTGTATGAGTTGTTTGCAGGGCCAGTCTGCTGGCGGGAGTGCGTGGAGGCTGCCTACATGGGCATGCTGGCCACCCTGGGAGCCGCCCATTAGAATCGCTCCCTACTCTATGTGTGGGTGCTCCGCAGCCGTGCCATTCAATGGCCATGGGCCCCTCTTCAAGCCTTGCTCATTAAAACAACCTACAATATTGTTCTTCACCCCTGCTGTGTAGAGATGGTTAAGCAAACTTCAAAATGGAGCAGTAAAGTTTTGAGGTGGTTGGGCTCCTGGGGTGAGCCATCCACTGGGGTGTGCTGAGGGAGCAGCCAGCCACACTCCTCTCACACATCCTTTCCTGTAGGCAAGGGAGGTGCGGGTGTGTTTTAGTGATACCTATATTTCAACTTCAGCAATTTTTAACCCCTGCATTTTTTCCCAATGTCAAATTTGCAAGTGGTATGATAGTCAATCTCTATTCCTGCCTGCTGTAGAAGAATTAGTTTTCCCTTAATTTTCTCTTGCCATATTTCATCTCATTACTACCTGCCTTTTGCAGTCTCAGTCTGACTGTGAAACCTCCAAAAAGCTTCACAGCCAAAGCAGTAAAAAACAGTTTTTAAATACTTGTAATATATGTGAAGAGAGCCATGGTCTTGCTACATAATGTCTACAAGAATTTAGCTTTGTTCTCCAACCTCGTTTTTCTATTACCTGTGTGATGCATGGTTTTGTATAAACATGGGGTGTAGTTTCAAGTGTCGCTTAGTCCTTTAGGTCTAAAAGCATGTATGTACGTAGCAGTGAATGCTGAAACAAGTTCCTTTTCATCACAAATAAGATCCCAGGTAATAATCTGAACAAAGTACAGACTATCATAGTAGGTTCTTCATGAATCCAGAGTGTTTAATCAAAGCAACCATTTAATGCATCATTTCAGCTTAAATGGCACGTGGCTACACATGGTGGCTAGCTATCAAAATTTGTATCTGAATGTAGCTCCCATTAAAAAGCTTGCAGCAAATGCCACGGCAAACATTTTTTTAAGAGAAGGTGCATGAAAATTTCACTATAGTATTCGTTTTATAAATAAAGATATACCAACATTAACACAAATGGGAAAGAAACTCATCAGTTAATTAATGGAGAAGAACAGGTGCCCCTTTTGGACAAAGCAATGTTTCATATTTACAGAGGATCCCATCCTGTTGGAAAAGGATGGTTTTGCCCGATAAGTAAGCTGAGTAGTAATAAAAGCAGTAACGGAATCCAGCCTCCCTCTAGTAAATAGAAACATCTTGAGCGCTCTCTGCTGTACAAAGGCAGTATTACCTAGCTGCCAAGAGGCATTTGCAAGCAGAATGCAAAGATTCCTATTTCCAAGTGATGGCTACATTATGCAGTAGTCTGAAAAGAATGTTATGCAATTAGTCAGAATAATAAAGACTAAATTCAGATGAAACATTTACATAGACTTTTTAAAAAAAACAAAAAACGCAAAGCTGCACTATAAATTCAAGGAAAGCTGAATTTCTGTAATTGGCTTTTAATGGGACAATAGTGTTTAAAGTACTGTAGTTTTATCCTATTAAATACAAACAGACTCAATTTAAATTACATTAAGTTTGTCACACAGACAATCAAAAGCTGGCCCTAAATCATACTTTCCTGAGATTAACTAGGAGTAAATGTTTGTAAAGGGCTTTGTAGCACCGTGCACAGGCAGTGCTAAGTATTATTGTTATTTGTGTGTCTTCCCAGAGAATTCACAGTGGTGCAATTGTGAAAGCTAACATTTGCAAAACCTGAATCTAGATATGCTTGTGTCACAACCTTTGAATGTGCCTGGCTTAATTATCTAGCCTAGTTTAAAGGAAAATGCAACAACAAACATCTTGCATCTAAGATTATCAAATTCATGCTCTGCAGGGAACGCTCCTGCTGCACTGACTGAACATGAACCTTGTTGAGGGGAGCCCAAAGGTTGGTCCTACAGCCAAATATGGCCCTACATCACTTCCAAGTGAATCTACAGGTGGAGGCAAAGCTCATTAACCAGTAATTTCTAGAGCTAATGAACCTATTGGGAAGCAATTTGTATTCCCAAATCAAGGCAAACAGAAGTACTAATAAACCCCACAACTAAACAGTTACTTATCCCTTACTGTGCTTATTATGCACTCTGTATCTCCTTTGTCTTTTTCAAAAATCATATTGTTTTGATTAACTTTCAGGTGCTGACCTCTGTCTCTGCCCCTGCCTCTTCATCCATCTCCTAACTTGACTACAGAAACGAAAAAGAATGAACTAAGAATATGTATGCTAGAGCCAAAACGGGTAGTGCATTTAATACGTGTGGGTATTATCTGAGTTTGAGTACATTATCAGGTATGTGAAAACCAATTGGGTACCTGATTGTATGAAAATATTGGGTATTTTCTTTTCTGAGTTGCTGATTTACCATTTTCCAGTTGGAAACGCAGAAAAATTGGGATGGTAATCAGCAATCTGGTATGTTGGAAATCCGGTAGTGGAAGTCAGAAAATCAGGACAAAAGATGGCATTTTTAATGATCAGGTACTTTTCAGTACTGATTAGTACCCAAAATTACTGGGTCGAATTGGGTATCAGAATTTTGGCATGTATATCAAGTTTTGCGGATACTCTTTTTAGCTCTTAATGCACATACAGTAATGAGCATATCCAGGGCCACTGCCAAAGGTGTAGTAAGAGCTAGGACAGTTTTTTGGGCAAAGGCTCAATTGTGGGATCTTACAAAAATGGATAAAGTAGCCCTTCAGTGGATTCTTAGGAGCACTGTTAGGGCATTTGTGGAGGAAAATCCATTGCCTACCTTGTGGAGTCCCACAAGATTGCATCCCATCAGACCTCCTATTCCCTACTGCCCCATGGAAAAGGATATAGAATGGGAGGAAACATTTTGGCTGACAATAAAAGTGAACTGACTTAAAATGGATAAATAGGAAGTGTTACCTGTTGACAGGCAAGAATGGACTGAAGAAGTATCTGTGCAACTGATTGAGGGTATGTTCCCACCTTTGCCAAAGTTGCTTGTAACCTTAGTGGTCTAGGTGCTTCCATCTTTGCTTCTGAATTCTCATGTAGCAGTAGTACTTGTAGTACCTTTCACTAAGGGTGAAAACAGACAGGATGCTAACCACCCTAAGAGGAAAGGCAAGTAGCTCACTTTGGGTGCAGACCTCCAAGCATGGAAGCCAATAGCAAAACTCTGTTGATTTAGTGGTGAAGGATTGTTCTGCTGCTACAGTCCTCAAAGCACTTCACAGTAGTTCCATTGCAATCAATTCAGCATCACAGCCTGAAATGATAGGCTGCAAAGATATTTGCAGCAACGATATTTAGTTGCTGTCATTGCTAAATATAGCAACACTTTTGGCCGAGCAATGATATTTAGTTACTTACATTTTGAGCATTCTTCTGAACCAAAACAGCTATTAAGGGACATGGCCGGCCTTCATGTAAGCGGGGCCCAGGGTGGGGAACAAATGCGGGGTCCCTATCTTCTGCCAGTGGCAAAGCTGCTGGCAGGCTACCCGAGCTCAGGGAGGGGCACTCCCCTCTGCCCATCCCCAAGCCTGAGCGGCCATTCGGATCACTTACCTATCTGCTGCCACCTCTGACCTGGGCCCTGCACCGGGCTTGGAGCTTCAGGTGGGGTGAGCACTGTGGCAGCAGATTAAATCTGCCGCCCCGCTGCCACCGGACATTCTGCTGCCTCCTCCTCCCCCCACTGCCTGTCACAGTCTCGGCCAGGGGAAACGAGGGGGAGAGAGGCAGAGGCCCCACCTCTCCCTCATTTCCCCTAGCTGAAACAGCCAGGCAGCGAAGGGGGCCAGCAACGTGAGGGAGAGGCGGGGCCTCTGCCTGCTTCTCCCTCACTTCTGCCAGAAGTGAGGGAGAAGCAGAGGCCCTGGCTCTCCCTCACGCCATGGGTGCCCCCCTGCTTGTCAGTCTCTCGACCAGGGGAAATGAGGGAGAGGCAGGGCCTCTGCCTCGCCCTCATTTCCCCTGGTCGAGACTGACAGGCAGCGCGGGGGCACAGAATGTGGGAGAGGCAGGGCCTCTGCCTCCCTCACTCCTGCTGGCCCCCTCCACTGCCCATCAGTCGGAGTCGGCTGGGGGGCACATGCTTGGGGTCCCCAGCTCCCGGTTATGGGAGCTGGGGACCCTGAGTGTGGAGGCCCTCCAGGAGCAGGGCTCGGGGCAAGTGCCCCGAACTGCCCCGTGGTAGGGCCGGCCCTGTTAAGGGATGATACTTCTCTAGCTGAAGTTAAGGGAAGCTTTGCTTTCAGTAAAATGGGATTGAACTTTTATTAAAAGAATAAGGGATTACTATTATTGGTATAAAAGTCCATGATTGGACTCTTATTAACTGAATAAGAGTCAATCTCTTATGTAATCTTGTTGTGCAGCATGCATTGTATACCCTTTGAGATGCCAGGCAGGCCACATGGAAAATAAATCAGCTACCGACATTGGTTAATGGAGCTACTGTGGCCATATTTAGATGGGAAATGCCCACAGAGGTCCATCCACCCCATGGATCAGGGTGCCCATCTTAAGGCAGCGTGGGTGAGGTGTGCTTCCATGTGCCGCCCACCCATGTGCCCACATGGAGCAACCCGAGTTTTTCCTAGTTGCTCCATGCAGGGGCATGAATGGGCTGTGTGTGGGTGCAGGCACACATCAACCACACACCTATCTGCTGTCATGTGAAGCCCCACCCCCACGTACCAGAAGTATGCGGTGGCGCACATTGACTCCCCACACCAGGTTTTTAGATGGACCCCCTTCTAAAAATGGCTTCTTACGTAGCAGAAGTCCATACTGCATGGAAATACATCAGTTTGTCATTTTTGAGGATGAGAATCTCTTTATATGAAATATATATATGTGCATTTCTATCATTTTTGAACCTTCAAAGGGTGTTTAAAAAGATGTTAAAAATAAACTCACCGAAATAAAATATTCAGGTCAGATCAAATTTTATGGCCAAATAAAAACCTTTGTAAAGGAAAAAAATAAATAAATAGGCAAGTTGACATGCTGAAACAGCTTTAAAAAGAACAGTGAGAATAGGTTTCTAATTAAAAGTGGAATGCATGCAATAATGGTAATCAATGCATTCAAAGACTTTCTGAACATGAAAGAAGAATAAAAGGGGAGACTGGAAAATAATGGCAAGATCTGCTGCTTAGTACCAGGTAAAATACTTGAGTAAATAAGTGAATCGATCTGGGAGTATTCTGAGGCAAAGCTTATGACCAGTAAGTAGCCTCATTTCATGAATCCAAAAGAACCCAATAGTCTTTGTTACAAAGCACAGTTCAAGGACCGGAACTTGCATCCACTTACTCATGTGAGTTATCTTTATTCACATCAGTGCTACTACTGAATCAGGGGCTATTCCTGCGAACAAGAATTTGCCAGATTGGAGCACTAATAGGCGAAGAAATGCATTAGCTCTATTATAATATTGGTTCTTAGGTACTTGAGCCTGGGTAAAACATATTTCTTCATCTTACCCAGAAACTGGAGTGCTGCAAGTTCAACTTAGTGAATCGCATTCTGTGTGCTGCTTCTGACAGCAGCCATTTTGAGGAACTTCTGCCCACATGTTTCATATCTCCACTAAAAGGCTCAAAAAGGGACACTACCCAATTCCTACACACTACATGAATAAATAATTTGAAATCAGCCCTTCATGGGAATCTTGCCTGTGTTCCAGCCATGAACAAATCCCTCCTTGGAGGAATGTTCAAGGCTCGGCTCAGCCCTTCCAAGTGCTGTGATGTCATGACATGATGCTTAGAAAAGGAGGTGTGGTCGTATCAAAAAGGGGTGGGGAGAAGGGAGTTCTTGCCCCCTTTCTAACATGACTAACCTCCTTTTCTGAGCATGATGTTGCGATGCTCAGAATCGGGCGTGGTCATGTCGGGCTAAACGACTGTCCCACTACCAAACATAATTGTGCCAGTACCCTTGGCCTCAGCTACCCTTATTTCATACTTTCAGCTATATTTTCTTGTTTCTATTTTCTTCCTTTTACGTAGAGCTAAGGAGAGTATCCTATTCTAGCATTCTTTCTCCATCCCAAAGTACCATGTCACAAACAGAGTGACACCACATGACATTACTATGTGGAACAACTTTAACCATATGTAGAGAACACTTTATTTCTCCTCTCACTTCAACTCTCCATCCTCACCTTGCATTCAGACATAAGGTGGTGTTCTCTCATCACAGGAGACAAACCCGTCATCATGCTCCTCCTCCTGCTGTAGCACTAGAGCCAATTAAGCTTTCATTCTCACCAGGAGCATGCAAGCTTATAAGATGTATTTTACCAGCAGGGAAGTAATAAATTACCATTTAGTCTTGCCTGTAGAAACCAAGAAGATATTGTACACTGACATGTTCTCTAACTGCTTCCTGCTGGGCCATTGCTCCCCCCCCAATCATACATCTTTGCAACCTATCAAAAGTTTCTGCTGGGAGCACTTTGATACATTAAATTAAAAGAAACTGCAGTAAAATACTATAGAAGGTGAAAGGCAAACTGAAATAAAAGTAAGGAAATTGAAAATTAAAGCTGACTGATGCCCCAGTGGTAATTCATATCTGTAGGGGAGAAAAGTGCATCATCCACTTGCGTTAAGGGAGGAGAATCAGATCTGTAGATCTTTTTTTTCCTTGCACAATATCATCCATGATTTAAGTACAACTTTTCTGCAATAATGTCTAAGGGAACATTTTTAAACATACAAATTTGCATGGATCCAAGGGCCTTTTTAGCTATTTATTTTTAAGTTTTATTCACTGAGAATAACCTAGTGAGACAACACAATGTGAGCCATGTTCGGATCTTTATCTTTACTGAATGAATTGCTCCATATTTGCACATGGGAAGATCTGAGACCCAGACTAGGGGAATGGTGATCAAAACTGGACCTTGTATTCGGGTGGGTGCCATGGAAACACCATTCAGACGTTGCTCCAGAGTATTTCAGGAAAATAGAGACAAGATAAGGCAGGATGCTTATGGTTAAATCCAGATTGCGTTGAACGCCATATTTCTTTGTGTAAAAGTTGCAGCATTTATTGCAGAGCGTTGCAGCATTTATCGTGGCTACTGAGATTGGTATTAATTAGCTTGGGCCAGAACAGAAACAAGCAAGTTAAAAGTGCATCTCAAGTCTTTCTCCATGGTGTGCTAACAACCAAACTGCCCCCCCAATACATGTGGGGGTGTCACTGTTGTTGTTTTTTAATGGCAAATAGTTTAGACTAGGGTTATTTTATCTATAGCCTGGGCACCAAGAATCTGAAAGACTGCCTCTCCTCTCATGTCCCATTGCAGCCTCTGAGGTAAGCTGGGAATGCCCTCTTGCGGGTACCATCTGCCCATTAAGTTCACACAACAAGAATATGGGGAGAGGCATTCTCAGTGGCCGCCCCACAATTATGGAACTCCCTTCCCTTGGAGGTTTGTTTAAGTCCAAGCCTGTTCATCTTCCAATGGCAATGTAAGACCTTTCTATATTTGGCCATGCAATTGACAGAAAGGGGTAGGCTGTGAAAAGTTGTGGGTTAGGGGATTTTACTGATTTTTATTTGTCTGTCCTAATGTGTTAGGGGATTTTATTTGTTTTCTGTGCGTTTTTGAATAAGTTTTTGCATATTATGTGCCCTGAACCTTAATCAGAAGGGTGGGATAAAAATGTGAATACATAAATAATAATACTCATTCTAATGAAACTTATTCTGGAGCTGCTAAATGCCAAAGGCGCAGATGCGTTTGTATCTTTCTATAGCTCTGTTATGAAAAATAAAAGCAGCCATGTTTAGCATGGGGCAGCAACATCTATTTGCTAGGTCACAGTTGTCAGAAGCCACCATTTAAGCTCAACTGCAATTTCGAGGCAGCTTTTAAATCAGAACTATCTGGTACTCTAACTAGCAGCAGTCACGTTGGAATGGTGCATGACTGCCTCAAGCCGATTCTGGAAGCATTGCCTGAGCAAGAACAAATACTGCTGGTGCCATGCAAATACTGCTGGTGACTTGGGGAACATGGTCTTGGGAATTTGGGGGGCATGAACCCCTCTGTGCACGTGCCCCTGAACCTGTAGAACGACATCTGTGAGGTGCAAGGCAAAGAAGACAGAATAAGGGAGTGGAGGCAAACACTTCCTTCAGAAAGCTGTGATCTCTGTCTTTCCCCTTAAAGAAAGCATTTGATAGGCTGTGATATACGGATCACAGCCATGACCACTGTCTGCTGAGGTGACAGCAGCAGTTGGGGTGATCATTGTTAGCCAGAAAAACATGCTAAAAGCAGGCCATGAAAAATATTGCATAAGGGTTAAAACTTTCAGTTGAAGACAAAATTTAGCAACGCAAACAGGGTGGCTCTTAGTTGGTAGCGAATAACAAGGTAACAAGCTATCAAAACTTGACAGGTCAGCTTGCTCTGAAATAAACACATAGAGATATCTCCCCAACCAGTGCTACAATGGAAATATTTCTGGGTGTCTCTCCGAACAGTATTGCTAATGCACGAGCGCCTCCTAAAGGTTTCTGACAACAGTACAGCTGCATTCTAAACAGACCTTTAAATTATACACATTCACATTTAAAAATTGGGGTGTGCAAACAAATGAGGTCAGATTACCCTGCTCCAAACTCCTTTACTAGAACACTCAGCTAGAAAAAGACAGAAAGGGAAACACCTCCCCCCCACCCCCCGGAGTATTTTACTTAGAAGACCAGATCAAAATACATGTATTGTTTTATTTTAGTTGATCCAGAACACTTGTATACGAACATACATAGAAACAGCAATGAACACATTCACACAGTAAACAGACACATTCATAAAGATATTTTGCTTTTGAGCAGTTTATGATAAACTTTGGTCAAGCAAAATAAAGAAGCTAGCAGGCATCCATATTGACTTGGCAACCAAAGCGAGAGTGCATTGAGCACCAGGGAGTACCTATGGATTCAGGCCAGGGGCTTTACCCTGCCAAAGATAAGACGGGCTAAGAAGATTAAGGAGGTGCCATAGGTGGGATGACTAGAATCCCGCCTCAGGTTGCCAAAAAAGGATGGACCGTGCCTGGATTGATCAATTGTAGCCAGGTGATCCAGTCCAAAAGTCATGATTTGGGATGGCAAAAAGGGAGGGCCTGGACTGGATTGGTCAGGTAGGCTGAAACAACCAAAGGGTATAAAAAAACAAGACAGACAAGGTGGGGCAGCTGACTACTCTTGGCTCCACTGCCCATTAGCCATGTACACCAGCATCAAGGGAATCTGACAGTGCTTAGATTGTTAGTTTAGATTGTAAGCCACAGGCAGGGACCGCGTCTAGTTCTATGTTCTGTACAGCACCAGGTCACACGACTGGCGCTATATAAATGTTTATAATAAAAATAATAATAATAACCAGATCGGTGAGACACTCATTGTTAGGGCATTTTGCTTGCCTATTGTACCATCAATACTGCTTGCTATCTTAGCAATAAATGTCACATACATATTAAACGCAGGTGTGGTCCTTGTTGGGTGCTATGTAGTTGAAAGATCCCACGCAACAGTGAAGCCACTGAAAACCAGTTGGGCAAAGGGGGTTTGCCCCTAGGTGGCGCTGCAACCCTTAGTACTTGTGCATTTCATTCAGTCCCATGTCTGCTCTGCCTGGAAATCTACTGGGAAAAATACTAAATTATATAGTTCTAGTACCCTGGTTATTTTCAAGATATATTCTGCTGAATGGAAAACAATGTTTTTTCAGCCTACCACATTTGTTTTTCACCACACTGGGGGGTTATTGTTTAGAGGCCTGGGGGCCAAATGTGGCCCTCGGCAAGTTTTTATATGGCCCCTTTCCAGTGCCTGGATCTGACCTTAGATCCATTCTCTAGCCCCAAACACTGAAAAACTGAGCTCAGGATAATGGAGTGGAGAGGAGAGCATGCACACAAGGGTAGGGGACAGATCCATCATTTGGGCCTTCTTTTTCTTCAATAAGCCCATTAAGTAGGGATGTGCGAGCAGAATGCAGTTCGGTCGTTTGGTTCGAAACCCAAGTTCGGGTTCGGTTGTTTGGGTCGGCGGAGTTTGGTTTGGCCAAATTTGGCCGAACATTCGAAAATAGCGCTATCAATACCAAATTTGAATATTTTTTTTCGGTCTCAGTATAATTTGGCCCTGAAACAACCCCTGGTCTCCACCCCTGGCGCCAGGAAGTCTGCTCCTCAGCTGCCTCCCCCTTCCAGTCACGTTTTTCCCTCCCGAAGTCACATTTTTCCCGCCCACAAACTCACCCGAACATGACCGAACTGTTTGGCCGTTTTCGAGTTCTGTTCAGACATTCAGTTCGGACATCCGAACAGACCGAGTTCGCTCCGAACTCCGCACATCCGAACCATGTTCGTACATCCCTACCGTTAAGCACCCTTGCCCCCAACCTCTGTGTGGCCCTCCGAGCTCATATTAATATTCAGTGTGGCCCCCAGGACAGGAAAGGTTCCCTACCCCTGGTTTAGAGTGATCTCATTTGGGATTATGTTCTGAGGTGGTATCATTACCACCATCTCATATGCAAGCCAGTGGACTGCCAGGCCCTGTCTATTTAAATATAAGAATTTGTCAGATGACTGACATGTTCTGGAAGCAACATGGGGCTGGAAGCAAATGTTCATGGCCAACCTGGGTGTAACAGAGTGGCTGACTGAAGCCAGCAGACAGACAAGTAGCTAGCAAAGAGCCAGTTAGCAAGGAGACTGTCAGAATGCTGCAAAGCTGAAGTGCTCAGAGCTGGCCAATTAAGGTAACAGCCATCCAATGACTAACTCAACCCAGCTTAGGTGTGACGGGATTGAGAGTTGTTCCCTTCAGCCAATCCTGTGGGGAGAAGAAGGAGCATAATAGCACAGCTTAGGCAGTTAGTAGGATGAAGTGTCTGTAAAAGGTTCTCTGGCACGAGGCTCCTCAGTTGTAGAACCTTGATGGTTCATAGAAGGCTGTCAAGCTTCCTAGGTGGGGACCCTGTAGTAAGCCTTGGAGGAAGAAAGCCTCCACCCTCTGGACAAAGGAGGAAAGCAGCTGCACCAGGGAGGACAGACAGTGACGGAGCTGCAGGTGGGCTGTATCTGGATTAAGGCTCACAGAAGAGCCATGGGTCATGTAGCCAGGAGAACACCAGAGCCCTGGGGCTGACTGATGGAGTGTATATTGGTTTAAGGCCTTGTCAGAAGGGAGAGGTTTTGTCCCAGGAGGGAAGGACTTTGTTTGTAGACCTACTTTTGGGGAGAAACCCCCACAACTTGGTGGAACAGGCCCAATTATAAGGGGAGATGAGGCTGGGAGGGTGTTAAAGCCCTGGTTTGGGGTGCTAGACCCCATATGAATAAATTAACCCGTTTTGGACTATTTGGCTAGCAGCCTCATCAAGGACTCTGAACGATACTACCATTAGGCATTGTTGATACCCCATCGGGGGTGATTATGGTGTGCCCTTTAAGGGCTAAAAAGAGATTAATTTGGTGTGGACGGATGGTGTTGAGCTAAATCCCTGAGTGGTTCCTCCTGAACTATAGAGAGCTGACCCATCCACACTGGACTATCACTGAGCTGAGTCCATTTCTAAACCATTTCGGTTCAGAGAATCCTGTAAGCTAGTTATTTGTCTCTAGTTCAAAAAAGGGAAACTTTGAGAGCTGCAAGGAACCAGCAAATGAATAGTAAATAAACTCAGAGACAGAGGAGAAACTTAATGGCTTCTCTTCTCACTGGGAAGCAAAATGAAAACCACTGTTCTCCTTCGAGAGCTTCTCCATACTCACACTGATGGTATTCGGTGCAGAGATTGGAAAGATTTCTTCAAGCTGGACCATGTGGAGAGTGCGGCGTGAGGTTATCAGAGTTTTTTTAAATAGTGCCGCGCTCCCAAGTCCTCCAGTTTTTGCTAGATATATCCTTCTTCTCCATATAAACTAAGACCAGAATGAACAGCGACCAAGGTAAGTCTTACGCTACAAACATAAGAAAAAAACCCCAGACTATCATTTGTATTGCAGACAAACTATTTGAAGCCTGCTTTATGTGCACTGGATGCACATAACGACTGCCTCGGTGCGCAACATAATACTTCCCTCTGTCCTATCTGCCATTCTTCTAAGAAAAGGATGAAGGGAGATAGAATACCAGCTGGTAGAATTCTACCTGCTGGTAGAATATCTCATAGAGCAGGCCATATCTTCTTGGCCTCTGCATCTTTGGACAAAGCACAAGCTTCAGACAAGGGTGCTGCGTCTACCCCATCTTGGCAGCAGGCATCATCCTCAGGACGGAGTGCCGTGCCTGCTTCTTCACGACACCAGGCACCGACCTCTAATCAAGGGGCTGAACCTGTCCCATCTAAGCAACCCAGCTCGATGCCGACTCCACCACCTACACTGGCACCCTTGAAGCCAGACAATGGCACCACATCTGCACTGGCTATGCCTTGCGCCTCCATGCCCTCACACCAAGATGGCCCTAACGCCAGCACAAGCTTCTAATCAGGGAAAGCATATGACCCCACCTCTGACACCTCTTGCAACTTCCCGTGCTGAGGATGTGCAGACAGCAGATAAGGAAAGGAAGCCAGCAACTCCTCTGATGTCAGGCTTGGGGGAAATGCATGGTAAAAAGAGGAGAAAACATCACTCACCTTCTCATTTCTCACTGGGACCGGAGTCACCCCACTCCCACCTTTCTTCCTCTAAGAAACTATTAACTTAATTGGATATAGACTTATCCTGTGACTCAGACATCCATGTACCACTTAGTCCACTACACTCTCTAACTCTGCATGAAGAAACTTCTGCAGAGGCCTGGCTAATATTTTCTGTACATTGCAGTACTTTGGGGGCCCTTTAATCCAGCAGACTGTTCAGTCTGCAATAGAGCAGCAGTTGAAACCCCCGTTGGCACCAATGCCTGCACCTGCTGGTGTGGCACTGCAACAACCACAGACATCAACACCAGCTCTACTGGCATTGCCAGCCACGGTGCCAACAGACTCTCAAGACGTTATCCAAATAGCTGTAGTTCTTGCAACTCGGTTGACACCAACAGAGCCTTTCGTACCAGAACCTGCTGGTACTGATGATGTCCTCCAGGTCCTTCTCATGGATGTCTGGACTGGTACAGCTCTGGCAGATATGGTACCGGATACTGACCATGATGAACAGGAACCTGAAATAGTATCTGATGATATTGGACAATTACCTGTATCTCCACCAGATGACTTTAGACTTTTTCAAGATCTCCTTATGCGCATGGCTCCACTACACAGGGAGTTCCATTAGGGCCAATATACCGTAAGGAGCCATATCAATATCAACTGTTTGATATGGTCCATTGGCCCAAGAGAGCAACTAGCAATCCCTCTCACTAAAGCCCTAGCAGACAGGTTAGATTAAATTTGGACGGAGCCAGTTATCACTCTGCCAGTAATTCCTAAGTCCTTCAGAATGTATCTAGTCCTTAATGAGGGTCACAATTTCTTGATACATCACCCTGAGCCCAATTCTCTAATAGCCACAGCAGCTGCAGAGTGATCCAGGTCAGGAAAGATCCCCTCTCAACCGGCTGACAAAGAAGGGAAGTGTTTGGATAATTTATTCCTCTGTGACCATGGGCATCTGAGCATGAACTAACTGGCCCTTATGGCTAGATACAATTATACCATGTGGGATACAGTATTTCATATCTTACAGGAACTCCCAGAGGATCTCTGAGTTAGGCTACTCCCTACAATACAAGATAGAAGAGTTAACAGGAGACCCCCTCCCACTCGTGACCTCTCGGGGCGATGTACCCCAATAATCACCATTCCTTAAACTTCGGGGGGAATTGGCTTAAAGACTTAAACTGGGGTCTCCACGTGTTCAAAGGATCAAGCTGAGGACAGTACGCGCTACAGGCAGTTTATGTATCCTCCCCACATAAAGAGAAAGAGACAAGTATCCAAAAACAACAGGTTTATTGGTTTATACAATAAAAGAAAAAGAACCCAAATAAGGTACAGAAACACATACAGGCTAATACTAAAACACAGCCCAGGTCTGGCTGATGGAACATGAAGGGAAAAACGCAAACAAATGCGAGGGACAGGAAAGTAAGCTTGTGTTAACAGGAACCCCCTCCACCTCGTAGCTACTGGGGACAGAGCCACCCAATATCTACCATTCCTTAACTTCAGGGGGGACTGAGCTTAATGGCCTTAAGCCGGGATTCCCAGGGGTACAAACAAACAAAAAAAACACAGACTGCGGCTGGGAAAGTGAAAGTACACTGAAGAGCGGGTGTGTGTGTGTGTGTGTGTGTGTTAGGCTCTGCAGAGGGGAAGAAAAAGGAAGAGACCGGACCTATAGTTTACCTCTCCTAGCTGATTGAGCAGGATCAGCAGCCCAGGATCCAGCGATGTTGGGATCCAAAAGGGTGGGAGAGGCTGAAGTCTGGGGGATCAATTAGCCCAGTCACGTGCAGGGAGACCTGCATGTATCTGGGGTCCAAGGTTTCTCCGAGGTTGATGGGAAAACCAGGGGCAGTTATAGGGTACTGAACAAAGGATTTGGAGAGGCTACGATGGGTTGTTTGGGGTACACAATGAGCTAACAAGGGGAGAAATCCAACTTTCACTTCCATCACAAAAAGGGCCATCCAAGATGCATAAGATATCTTTGACACAGGGGGAAAGAGTAAACAACAGTGGCTGGAGGGTAGTTAAGGAGGGGAGGGGAGGACTAACGATCGGCTTCCTGGGACTCAAAGGGATCCCCTGGATTTCTTTATTCCTGCGTGGGGGTTGCTGCTCCAAGTTCCAGTCATCGGTGCTCTACTGAATAGGAAGAATGCCTCTTAATGGCCCCATACTTTACTCTAGGCATTTCCCTTTTTCTTCTCTTCCCCCAGGTTCAGGCTGGTATTTCACATGAGTGACCTACTTTCTGCTGGGTTCCATGGTGGCTGGGCCTGATCCTTACTCTGTCTTACAAGCCCCCCTCTTGCTCATAATGGGGGGCTATGCTCTCAAGCCCTTTTCCCACGTTTGTCAGCCCTTGGCCACATCTGGGGGCTGTCCTTTCAAGCCCTCTGGGTCCAAGTTTGTTGGCCCTTGGTCATACAGCAGAGGGGGGGATGTTGTACCCATTTTAGGGAAAACTGAGGCCATCATCAACAGAAGAGCAGTTCGTGAATCAGCAGACATGATTCTGGTCGCACCTTGTTGGCCCAGACAGTTCTGGTTTCCAGTGCTACTGGAACACCAGATTCTTCCATGTTGGCCACTTCCATTTAACTTCAGATATGATTTCCACTTGCTCAGGAGCAGTATGTCATCAAGACCTTACCTCCCTCCCTACGACAGCTTGGAGGATTTGTTTCTCTCCCCAAGTGATAGGCTTCTCCACTCAGAACTAAAAAAATGTTATGTTGGCAAGTCGTAAATCCTCAACTAGGTTGACATTCAAACTGGGCCCATTTTTCCCTTTGGGTAACCTTATTTGGGATAGACTCAGTCTCCTCTCCTGTCCATTTAATACTGCAATACGTGTTTGACCTTTAAGCAGGGCTTTGCCTTTCCTCAGTGAAAGTCCGTATGGCAGTTATCTCTACCATTCATGACCAAATTGAAAAAAGACCCCCTATTTAGCCATCCCTCCATTGCTAGATTATTTAAGGGTGCTCTAAAAATGTATTTCTTCCACTTAGCAGCCCGCACCCCCTCTTGGGATCTTAATTTAGTTCTAGCTGCCCTAATGAAGCTTTCGTTTGAGCCCATGGCTACAGAAGAATTGCAATTTGTCACCTAAACATTTGTATTCTTAGTGGCTATAACCTCAGCCAGAAGAGTAAGTGATTTGGGAACTCTATCAAGTAAGCCCCCCTACCTAGTTATTCACAGGGATACAGTTTCCCTTAGACCTCACCCCACTTTTCTTCCTAAAGTGTCTTCAGAATTTCACCTGAACCAGGCAATTAACTTATCTTTTTTCTTTCCTAAGCCCAATTCTTTGCCTGGAGAAGTGGCCCTTCATACTTTGGACCTCCACAGAACCACTCTTTTCTATTTAGAAAGGACAAAGGGTATTAGGGAAACTGACCATTTATTTGTTTCCTTTACCCATAGATCAATTGGGCAAAAGGTTGCCAAACAGACCTTGTCTATCTGGATTAAAATGTGTATAGCCTTATCCTATATATTAGCTTCCCTGTCTGTTCCTGATTCTATCAGGGCTCATTCCCTCAGAGCAGTAGCTACTTCATTAGCCACTTTTTGACACACCCCTTTGCTAGAGGTTTGCAAGGCGGCCACTTGGGCCTCCCCTCATACATCTATTAAACATTATGCCATTGACCTGGCCACTTGAGCAGATGCTCAGTTTGGTAGATCAGTCCTTCAATCAATTTTCTAACTCTTCCCACCTCCTTGGTATAGCTTCCTAATCTACCATCTGTGCGAGTATGGAGAAGCTCTTGAAGGAGAAGGTTAAGTTACTTACCTGTAACGAATGTTCTTAGAGACCTTTCCATATTCACACCTCCCTCCCGTTCTCCCCTCAAGAGTTGTATTTCCTTAACATGTGCTTCTCTTTGGAGGGAAAAAGACTGGAGGACTTGGGAGCGCGGCACTAATTTATACAAAGCTCTGATGATGTCATGCTGCGCTCCCCATGTGCTCCGACTTTGAGAAGTCTGTCCGATCTTGGCACCAAATACCATTGATGTGAATATGGAGAGAGCTCTAAAAGAACATTCATTATAGGTAAGTAACTTATCCTTAATAAGAAAAATGTCCAAGCAACACAGCAGAAAGGATATTGATTTATTTATACAAATACTTTTACCCCGCCCCCTCCAGCCGAGACATCTCTGATTAATCCGACATAATATCTCACTGGTGCTCTTACATTATGTCATAATGGCCTTTACCAGTGGCGACAGTGCATAAAATCAGAATGGGAGTAAGTTCAATAACTGGTAAGAAAGAATGCATTTTGAAAATTAATTAAATCTTACGTTCCACTTGTAGTTTCACTTCCAGGTCACAAAAGAGCAATTTAAACGCTGTGTTATCGGATTTCTATTCAGTGCAAAAATATAATTCTTATTGTGTACATGACCTCAGCTATGGTACAGGAGAATTAAGTCTGCAGCACAAAATATTTGCTACCCTTGAATACACAGCAGCACAATATGTCTTTGGGATGATTATGAACTGTAGTATGAATGCCGTAACTTTCTTTAGTTAATTTTAAGTTACTCAGCGGTACAGATAATGGAAATAATAAGGTATGTGGACAAATGTTTGCCAAAGGTACATTTTGTAAAACAAAGCTGATCATATCCAGGCTACAAGTAGTCCCCTGCACACACAGGTTTCTAGAGATCTGGGACAGAATGCCACATGGGGCCCCCTTATTCCATCCCCTCCCTCTGCATCCCAGTTTCATTGTGGGACCTTCACTTGTGTGAAGACTGAACAAATTGTTCAGTTTGCCCCTCACTCTGAGCAACTTGACAAGAAACTACGGGTGTTAACAAACTTGGCGGGGGCCTGCAAGTCACCAGCACGTTTGTTGGTGCCCCAGCTAGTGCCAAGTGCTGGAGCTGGATGGGGGCGGGAGCTGCTCCCTTGAATTTGTCTCCCTGGTCGGTCTTGCTTCTCACTTGCACCACTCTCGATCCAGCCATGGAGTTTGGGCAGTGGCTGGATTGGGGTGGGGTCATCTAGGGCAGCAAATTCCAGGGGGCAGCTTCCCCCGCTCTGATCTAGCCACCACCAAGGTTTATGGCGGGGTGGCATCTGCCGGAGGCCCCCTAGGGCAACAGATATTTTTGTGCCGCTCCTGTCTACATGTAAGTTCTTGGACTTTCTCTTCAGCCTGAGGATAATTATTCCTGACTCTAAGTAAGGTACATGACTAAGCTTAGCAAGTAATTGGCCTCTTCTGAAAAGTGAAGAACAGAATAACTTCAGTCTTCACCCCCACCCCTTCTTAATACCAAAACACAGGGTACTTTTATATATGAGAAAAAATACAGAATCTGTCCAAGTCTCCTCATTAGTTTCCTGAGCTGTTAATGACCGTTCACAATGTAGCATAAATGATCCTGTGTTTCACAGCTGTTGTTTGTAGGTTTGTCATTAGAAAACTGAGATAGCGTAATATGCTCTACTGATTTCATATATTCAATGCTACTGTTATAAGATGAAAGAATTAGAGTCAATAATGCAGTCTTGCAGCGGCTAAGTTTGGCCTGGCTGTTGAAGGCCATTAAGGTTTGCAGCCAATCACTCCCACAACAGGGTCAGCTTTCACAACTGACTTTTATTTTTTTTTAAATGCATAGATCAAAATTCTGTTTTTCAATTGAACACCACAAATCCTGCAATTTGACATCTCGTATTAATCTAACCCTCCCCCCCTAATATTTCCAAGTTCCTCATTTTGTGTTAATAATATCTTTCATTATTAAAAGTGACTAAAACTATTGAAAATGATGGTGGTTAGCTTCGTACATTTTTGTGTATCCTAGGCCATGAAAGCAAAGTAGTTGCCATGATCACTTTTCTTATTTCTCTCTCTGTTCTTTGCACTTTCCTAACTTTAGTCCCCCCTCCCTTTTTTCCTCTGTGTATTTTGTTTTTTTTATTGTGTATTAAACTCCTCCCTTGACCCCATCTAACTCCTCCCTTGACCCCCTCCAATCTGGCTTTCGCCCCCTTCACTCTACTGAAACTGCTCTCGCTAAGATCACCAACGATCTTCTTGTGGCTAAATCTAACTGCCTCTATTCCATTCTTGTCCTCCTTGACCTCTCTGCTGCCTTCGATACTGTTGACCACTTACTCTTGCTGGATTCACTTCACTCCACTCCCTTGGCTTCCGTGGCTCCGTCCTCGATTGGTTCTCCTCCTACCTCTCTTGCCAACTCCACCTCCTCCTCCCTTCCACTCTCGGTTGGTGTTCCCAAGGCTCTGTCCTTGGCCCTCTCCTCTTCTCTATCTATACCCTGTCCCTAGGCAAACTCATTGCCTCCCATGACTTCCAATATCACCTCTACACTGATGACACAACTCTGTCTCTCTACTCCCTCTCTCTCTCTATCCATCTATTCAAGCTCGCCTCACTAGCTGTCTCTCTGACATCTCTACCTGGATGTCTCAACGTCAACTCAAACTCAACATGGCTAAAATGGAACTCCTTATCTTCCCCCCTCATTGTTCCTCTTCCCTGTCAATCATCATCGATGGGGTCACCATCCTTCCCGTCCCCTAAGCCCGTAGCTTAGCCTTCATCTTTGACTCACCCCTTTCTTTTAAAACCTACATCAACTCTGTTACCAAATTCTGTCGCTTCTCCCTCCATAACATTGCTAAGATTCGCCCTTTTCTCTCTATCTCCTCTGCCAAAACCCTTGTTCATGCCCTGGTCATCTCTCGCCTCTATTACTGTAACCTCCTTCTCACTGGCCTCCCCCGCTCTCCCCTTTCTTCCCTTATCTCCGTCTAAAACTCTGCTGCCAGGGTCATCTACCTCGCCCGTCGCTTTGACCACGTGCAGCCCCCTCTCCTCTTTTCACTGGCTCCCCCTTCCTGAACAAATCCTGCACAAGCTCCTAGTGTTCACCTATAAAGCTCTTCACAACCTTGCTCCCCCTTACCTCTCTGTGCTAATTTCCCTCCGTACTCCAGTCCGTGAACTCTGCTCTTCCTCTGTCCCCTCTCTTGCCCTCCTACGCCTCCCCTGCTCCCCTAACCACGTTTGTCCCTTCTCCCTAGCTACCCCCCACGCCTGGCACTCCCTGCCCACATCCGCCTCGCTTCCTCCCTTCGTACCTTTAAATCCCTCCTCAAGACCCACCTCTTCCGCTCTGCCCTCCCTGACTCCTCGCTTCCCTCACCTAACTCCTGCTGATACTTTCCATCCAGTACAATCTGTTACCTTAGGTCTGTGTACTCATATCCTCACCACATGGACCAACCAGCCATCATTCTCGATGTAACCAAGCCAAGCGCGTGAACCTGGGACCTCATCCTCGTGAATGTTACGCTCCTTGTCTCTCTCTCTCTGTTCCTCTTCCTTTGTTGCCCCCCCCTTCAGATTGTAAACCCTAGGGCAGGGACCGTGTCTATTCAATTACTTTGTAAAGAGCCAGGTACATTGCTGGCGCTATATAAATGTGTGCTAATAATAATAATAATAATAATAATAAATAAAGTGTATTCACTGCCATTTAAGAAAGATGAGGAAGTGAGGAACACCTCTGTAGCTATCCTGCTTCAAGTTTTTTCCAGAGACAAGAACTGTCAATCAATACTTTATTGCGTAGTCATGGACCATAAAAGTAGTATATACACACAATGTAGTGAGATGCAAACTTAATAAATAAAATATAGTGAGTAAGTAAACTCCATCTCCTGCTATCTAATGGATGGGGTTACACATTATATAAACCCTAGGGACCATTACAGTACCTGACAAATCATGCCAAACCTCCTAACCCAAAGGTAAAGCTACCCCACCAAAAAAAGGCACATATCCTAAGGAACCTAAGGTGCAATACCCAGAAAGGCATTTCAATGCTGGTAAGCTTGTAGAAGATAAGCAGTGATGTTTCTAATAATATCGGGGTCTGGGCTGCCCAAAATCAAAGCAAGAAGCACAGGGTCATCTCTGCCAGGATATTTCCCAATACAGACCCTAAGTGTTCCTGCCGCAGTTCGTCATAGAGATGACAATGAAAAAGTATATGGCTAACAAATTCAACTGTCAGGTTGTCAAAGGGGCACAGGCGTTCTAAATAAGGGATACGCTGAATCCGACCCTCAAGGACGCAAGATGGAAAAACATTAAGACGAGGCCAGTAAATCAGTTGCTTAGCCCTTCCAGAGATAGGGGCCAGAAGATAATTGGCAACCTGCCCTGTACCCGGGATCACCCCCAAATAATCCCAAATATAGGGACATGCGCCAATCCTGGACAACTCGGTCTGTTGACCTATGTCCTCTAGAAGGGAAAGAGTCTCCTTTCGGAGGGAAGCTTGGGAGCTTATGCCGGAGATAGTCCGGCGCAAGAACTGTCTGACAGATATTTACACTACACTCATTATCATAGTATATGAGTGCCTCACAATTGTTTAATGTTTTTATCCTCACAACATGTTTGTGAGAGACTGGGAAGGGGGTTTAAAGAAGTGTTTTGCTCAAGCGAGGCAAAACATCTAGGGCCAATCCAGTGAATGATCCAACATGAGGTTATGTAACTCAAAACCTGTTGAGTGAGGTGGTATAGTAAGGTCTGCTGAGAGAGGTTTGGAGCACTGTTAAGACTGATAACTGCCTGCCTTGTGTGTTCATGCAAGCTGACAACACCCCGGTCATAACTTGGGGTTCCTGCAACGACAAACAAAGTCTGTACCACTGCCTGCCTTCCTGCCTGCTTCTTCACTGCTCCTTTGCTCTGCCTGCCTGCTTCTTGCTGATGCTCCCTCTCAGATGTGCTTGCCCCCTCTGAGGTGATTGGTGCTGCAAGCTGACGATGCCCTGCCACACATTGGGCTGCTGCCACTCCATTGTGTGATTATGGTCTCTCTCCTTCGTGTCTCCTGCCTCCCTGACACGCTCTCAGCAACTCTTAAAGCCAAACTATGCTAGCTTGTTGAGAGAGTCGGGCTGCTTGCCCACATTATGGGAGGTGGGGGGGAACTTACATGAGGCAAATTCATGGTGGGGAAACCCACGTTGAGCTCCACTTGTTGTCAGGGGTGGGGGAGCATTTAAAACGTGTGATTCTAATGGCAATTTCACTGACAGATGACGGCTCAAAATTCAGCCCTGTCATCTGTGAGTGAAATCGCGAGAATGGCCTGATGACATTTTTAATCCCACACCCACGCGTGGAGCTTCAAGTGAGTTTCCCCACCCACCGTGAATTTGCCTCAGGCAAGTTCCCCCCCCTCCTGTATTTTTCTCTCGCAGTCCTGGAGGGACAGTAGGACAAATTGGTTAAAACACTGGTCCAGCTACTGGTTGGTGGTAAAAAGGGCTTCTGAGGATGATGGTTACCAAGAAGTCCCCTGGCTGTCAGCCTGCCCAACTTCACATGGGGTACCAGCAGCCAAGCATGACCGTTTGGGCCATGGCCCCCCAGGGTGGTGCAGGCCCATCAACAAGCCAGCACATGCAGGGTGCAAACACGATGGCCACAACACCTACAGACGATGGGGGCACCTACCCAGGCCCGTAGCAGCACAGTGTGCACACCGGCTGTCCTCCACAAGGATTTGCACTGCATGCAACTCAGGTATGGGCCCCTCCAACAGTATGTTGCCACCATGCTTGCTATGCCAGTCAATCTAGGCAGGAACTGCCACTGCTGGCAGGAGGTTATGCTGCCATCATGGCGCCCATTGGTGACCATCTCATGCAGACCACGAGGGATAAAATATGGAAAGGGGAATATGTGTATGTTTTTTCACTTCTATTCACTGACCCCATTCCTGACCCAACAGCAAAGGATGAACCCAAAGAGAGGGAGCATTTTAAAAGACCCAAAGCCGATCAGAATTGGTCTAACTGGTCGACTGCCTTCACCATACTAATGGGAGTCATGGCTGAACTGTCCCCCAGCAAGACAATGGAGCTGATAAAATATCAGGACGTTGTCAGGTGAGCCTGTGATACTGGTCACCCGGGGGTTTTGCTTTGCTATGACGAAGTGGGCATTCATTACCCCAGGCAGGCGATGGGATGTTTATGCACAAGATCTTTGGTTGAAGTGCATGAACAATGCATCCATCGCCCCAAGAGCAGACTGTGGCCACGTGCTCATGCAAGGAGGGTTTGCGCCCATTAATGAACACTTTCGGATGGACAGGCACCTGGGAATATAACAGTGCAGGGAGGTGCACCTACTCCCCCTGCTGCTTCCGGCACGCTTGTGCCCATTGTGGCGGCAACCACCCAGCAGTGAATTGTGGCCAGGTCAAAGCCGCAAACAGGAACAGACAGGGAAAGTACCCATCAGGTGTCAATGGGGGTGGGGCTGGCAAGGGCATGAACGCCAGTGTGCCATGAAGCGCCTCTCAGAGCACTTAGCGGGTGCCCAGACCGGAATGCAGTGAATTATGTAGTTGAGGGGTTTAGGTGTGGATTTCAAATACCGGCTGTGGGAGTACAAATCAGACAGTGGGTGACCAATTTAAAATCAGTAGTTGGCGGGGAGGATTTGGTGCACGCCAAACTCCTGAAGGATCAAGGAAGGCAGGGTGGCAGGTCTGTTTCCCCAACCCCCAAAGGATGATATGCACGTCTCACCCTTGGGATTGTGCCAAAGAAGACCCCGGGTGAATTTAGTCTCATTCATCACCTGTCTTACCCAAAAGGGAAGTCAGTCAATGATGCGATCCCAGACGAGCTGTGCTCTGTCTGGTATGTGTCGTTTGACCAGGCTGTCGAGATGACTAGGGCATGTAGCCAAGAGGCATTATTGGCTAAATGTGACATCAAATCAGCATTCCGTCTGCTGCCAGTCCACCCTCTCGATTTTAAGCTGCTGGGCTTTCAGTTTCAGGGCAGCTTCTATTATGACATGGTACTGCCCATGGGGTGCACAATTTCCTGCGCCGCCTCTGAGAGTTTCAGTGTGCTCCTCGAGTGGGTGCTCAGGCACAGGATGGGATCAAACAATATCATTCATTATATCGATTATTATTTGTTCATCGGCCAGCCTGGTACCCGGGACTGTCGACATTTATTGGCAGCATTTGAGTCAGTGACGGAGGAACTTGGTGTTCCCCTTGCCCTGGAGAAGACTGTCCAAGTCCAAGGCTTGTCCCGATTAACAGAGGATAAGCTCGCCTCGCTCCGAGTTAATAAGGGCATGTATAGGAGCCAAAAAGGTCAGTCAGGCAACTGCAATCATTGCTGGGCTTGCTCAATTTTGGTTGCCGGCTTGTTGCCCCGGGCCGAGCTTTCTTATCCCATTTATACAGTGCCACTGCAGGAGATCTTCCCCACCACTATCACATTAGAGTCACGTCCAACATGAGAGAGGACCTTCAGACGTGGAGTAGGTTCCTGGTAGAATACAACAGCGTCAGTTTTTGGAGGCATCAGCTACTGCTCAAGGCAGAACTCCAAGTACAGTCTGACACTGCAGGAAGCATTGGTTTTGGCCTGTACTTCAGGCAAATGGTGCAACAGACCATGGCTGTCCGAATGGATCAAACAGTTTAACCAGAGATCTCACCTTTCTCGTGTTTTTTCCCATTGTGCCGGCAGTTCATCTTTGGGGCCGGGTGTTTGTAAACCAGGTAATGCTATTTTGGTGCGACAACGTCGCAGTTGTCCAAGTTATAAATTCCATGTCATCAAAATTGCCCAGGACAATGAAATTAGTGCGTAAACTTGTGTTGCAGTGTCTCAGGTTTAACATCCTTTTTGTGTCCAAGCATGTCCCGGGAGTCAGCAACGGTATTGCTGATGCTCTCTGTCGCTTCCAGATGGACTGTTTTCACCTGTTGGCTCCAGAGGCCCAAAAGGACTTGGAGGTGGTGCCACCGGACATCCGGACTCTTGGATTATAGAATTATTCCACTCCATCCAGGGTTCCCTGTCTTCTTGAACCAGGGCTGCTTATGCAGGCACCTTCGCCGAGTTCCAACAATTCCGTGTTGCCATGGGTCGGCCCCCAAGTTTCCCCATATCAAAGCCCAGTTGTTACAATTTGCCACACAATTGGCGGCAAATTGTCAATGTTGTCATTTGTAAGTGGCTTAGCCGGTCATCCCCTGACTAATGAGGGATTCTTCAGCCGTAAGTTACTCAAGAGTTGGTTTAGACAGCGTGGTAACACAGTAGACAACAGATTGCCAATCACTCCAGACCTACTCATGAGCATTGTCACAGAACTCCCTAGGTTCTGCTATACCTTATACGAAATGCTTCTATTTGAGGTAGCGTTCAAAAGCGAGCTGACTGCAAAGTCCCGCAGATCCTGTGAGGGCCTGGCCATTAAGGTAGAAGATACCCACATTCAACCCTCTTCACTGCAGTTAATTCTCCGCAAATCCAAAACAGATCAGCGAGGCCTTGGTCAAATTATCACACTACAGCGGGCTGGCACCCCTGGGCTGTGCCCAGTGGTGGCGGTCACCAAATATATATCCCTTTGCCCTTGAGTGCTGGGACAACTACTCCAGCACTGTGATGGTTCATGTATCACGGAAACCTGGCTGGACGAGCTGGCCAGTCCAACTTTGGCGGATCTCGTTCCGGCCGGGTATGCTGTGCAGCATCAGCCCCGCACAAATGACCAGGGAGGAGGTGTAGCTATTGTTTTTAGAGAAGAGTGGCCTGTTTTGGAGGTACCCAGTTCAGGAGATTGTGGGTATTGAGGCTCTGCACATGGGGTTTGATTTGGCCGGGGGCAAGCTAGGGGTGTTGCTGGTATACCGGGCCCCTTCCTGTCCGGTGGCATCCCTTACCGCTTTAGTGGAGCTGGCCTTGGAGGTGGCATTGGGCTCCTCTAGGACTTTGGTTCTGGGGGACTTCAACATTCACACCGATGCTGGCCTTGGTGGGGTGGAACGAGAATTCATGGCCGCCATGGCAACCATGGATTTGCCCCAGGAGGTTATCTGCCTGACCCACGTGGGGGGGCACACCCTCGACCTGATCTTCGGTTCTGGCCTTGAGGTGGGTGGTCCGGTTGTGGGGGAGGTTTCAGCGGTGCCCTTGTCATGGATGGACCATTATCTCCTTCAGGCCAGTCTTCTAGCGCACCCCCTCCCCCAGAAGGGGAAAGGACTAGTTAGGATGGTCCGCCCTCGGAGGCTGATGGAACCCCAGCGGTTCCAAGAGGTCCTGAGGGAGTTAACCTTGGACCTGGATGGTCACTCTGTGGATGAGCTAGTCCAGCACTGGAACAGCTTACTGGAGGAAGCCATTGACAGGGTGACTCCGAGACGCCCTCTGCCTCGGTCTCGTCACCGCAGGACCCCTTGGTTTACTGAGGGGCTGCGGTGTATGAAGCGTGTATGCAGGAGGCTAGAGCAACGCTGGTGTTGGACTCGATCTGACTCCGACCGTCTTCTCCATAGGGCCCATTTGTGGTCCTATGTTGAGACTGTGAGGACGGCAAGGAAGGAGTTCCTTGTTGTCCTCATAGCGTCTGCGAAGTCATGCCTGGCGGAGCTGTTCCGGGTGGTGCGGGGGCTGGTTAGTCTGGCCTCCCTCCGCCTGGATGGGAACTTGTCCCAGGCCTGCTGTAAGGAGTTTGTCAACTACTTCGCAGACAAGATTGCTCGGATTCAGACCAACTTTGACGTTGGATTAGGGGCAGTAGG
>QEPC01015142.1:394042-407661 GCA_003113815.1 Sphenodon punctatus | reverse complement strand
GGGAGATGGACGCAGGATGTTCAACATTTCTCATCCTGCTAGATCTCTCGACTGCTTTTGACACCGTGGACCATGGGCTGCTAGTGAGACGGCTGCGTGACCTGGGGGTATGGGTGGGATCGTTCTTGAATGGTTCCGTTCATTCCTCTCGGGGAGAAGCCAGCGGGTGGTGCTGGGGGATGAGACATCGTGCCCCCGTGCCTTATGTGGCGTTCCGCAGGGTTCCATTCTGTCTCTGTTATTATTTAATGTGTATATGCAGCCCTTGGGGGAGGTCGTGAGGGGGTTCGGGGTGTGGTGTCACCAATATGTTGATGATACTCAGCTGTACCTCTCCTTTTCAACTGACCCAGACCCTGCTGTCTCGTTGCTATCCCAGTGTTTGGAGGCTGTGGCGGAATGGATGCGGCAGAGCAGGCTGAAACTCAACCCCGATAAGACGGAGGTGATGTTGGTGGGGAGAGCGAGGGAGGTAGTGGCCCCCCTGATCGGGGGGGTTCACCCTCCTATAGCTCAGCAGGTCCGGAGTCTGGGGGTGATATTGGACGCAGACCTGCGCCTGGAGTGGTAGGTGGAGGCAGTCGCTAAGACTGCCTTCTGCCAGTTTTATCTGGTGCGTAGGCTGCATCCATTCGTCTCCGGCCCGGACCTGGCCTCCCTCATCCATGCCTTCGTCACCTCGAGGCTGAACTACTGTAATGCGCTCTACGTGGGACTTCCCTTGTTCCTGTTTCAGAGGCTGCAGCTAGTGCAGAATGTGGCAGCTCGTCTCCTCATGGGGACGGGCCATCGGGAGCATATTACACCTGTGCTCCAGACTCTGCACTGGCTGCCAATAGCATGCTGAGCCAGGTTCAAGGTGTTGGTGTTGGTTTACAAAGCCCTTTACGGTCTGGGCCCCTCGTACCTCAGGGACTGCCTCGCCCTCCGTGCCCCAGGGTGGCTCCTGTGGTCGGCTGGGGGTGCCTTCTTGGCGGTTCCCCCCGTAAAGCGGGGGGCCACAATGGAGAGGGCATTCTCCGTGGCTGGGCTGCGCCTTTGGAACTCTCTTCTGGAGGAAGCCCGCCTGGCCCCAAGCCTATTGTCATTCCGGCGGTGTTGTAAGACCTGGCTGTTCACCCAGGTCTTTGGGGTGGGGGGGTGGACTAGGGCTATAGTTTCCCCCCCACCTTGTTTTATTTTTTTAACCTTCGTGCCCTGTTTTAATTGTTGTTGATTGTTTTAAACTGTTTTTATAATGTATTTATGTATTTTTTGAACTGAAATTGTTGGAAGCCGCCCCAAGCTGGTTACAGGAGGGTGCGGGGTATAAATCATTGAAATAAATAAATAAATATTTGATCTGTCACCAGTTCTCCTCTGTCCTTAGATGCTGTGTCACCCGCCTTCATCTCCCCTCCCCTCCCTTCCCCCGCCCCCACGTTATCGAACTCATTCTTTTCATGTTGGTGTGGTCAGTTATGCTTCTGCAATGGGGTTTTCAGATTCATTGGTGTCCAACATCAGCCGCTGGTGATCTTCAGCTTTTTGGTCTTGCGTTCAGACACTTAACAGTTAGTTTAATCACTCATCAGGTTTTCTCATTTTTAGCCGATGCCAGTCCCCTTAACACCAGGAGATTAGTCTGGATAATCGGACACAGTTTGGCGTATTGGGCAGCTAAGGTGGTGAGCCGATCATACTGGGGAACACAATTGGGCCTAAGCGAAACAGCAAAGGTGGTATGGAAGGCTAGGTCTGGTATGAGATGGGAATAGCTCATGCCTGTCCTACACTTGGCTGCATCAGGTGCACGCCCCGACATCATACTGATTCACCTTGGGGAGAACAATTTTCCATGGTCCATGGGCCTAGCACTGGTAATTAGAATGAAACAGGACCTAGCTGATGTGTTTCAGTTGTTGCCCAATACCAGATTCATATGGACACATATGTTAGAGAAAATAAAGTGGTCAGGGGCCCTTTCGCCCGGCAAAATTGACAAGTCAGAAAAAAGATCAACAAGGAAGTTAGTCGATTAGTATTAAGTAAGGGGGGTGATTGTATTTCCCACAGTGAAATTAGGTTATTTTGACCCGATCTGTACAGGATTGATGGTGTCCACCTCTCTGAGCAGGGTGTCCATATTTATCTTCGAGGGCTTAAAGATAACTTAGTACAGTTGTTTAGGCAATAAGGGGGGTGGGCTGAAACCAGCCAAGCATACGCTGATGGTTTCATGTGGCAAGGGTCCAGATAAGGCATAAGATAGTAACGTAAGCATGAGAATTCAATCGAAGACATCTAAAGAGATGAGGCTGCAGAAGGAAGCAAGAGCAGGGGCAGCCAGGTTCCTTCCAAGGCCCAGGAGAAAGGATCGAGCCATCCATCTAGGACAAGGGGGTCCTGAGTGGGGGCGTTGCCTTCTCTCCTGCTTCCGGTCACTACAAGGCTATGACGCCTTCGCAACCAGCCGAATGGCTGGGGCAAGAGTGACCTTGAACAGTTAAGTTTAGTAAGTTAGGAATTGGCACTGAGGAGACATCAGGCTGCATCCTCAAGTTCAAGTTCGAGCTGCCTTTGGGCAGGAGGGGCGGGATATAAGTTTTAAATTAAAATAAATAAATAAAAAGTTTAAGTTATAGGATAGATAGAACTGGACCTGGGAGGAATCAGCCTTCCCCCCCTTTTTTCACAATCTAATTGTGAAGGTCACACAATCTAATTGTGTGGCCTTTAAAATCCCAACAACTCTGTGCGTGTCTTTTTTCGGGGTGCTGGGCAAAGAAAGCTTGAAAGTGAACCTTAAGAGCTTTCCTCCTGAGGCTGAACTCTCTTTGCCAGGAGTTTGTCATTTCTGTTTGAGGAAGAAAAGGAATGCATCCTCCTGAAGCCTGAGGAGGACTTCAAACCATGGGTGTTTTTAAACAAGCAAGGCTTGGGGGGTGGGGTGGGGATGTTGTCTGTGGTGGCTGAGTGGCACAGCTGTGGAACAGCCACTCACGTGGAGTAAGTGGGGAGGGATTCTAACGGGCAGCTCCCAGTGTGACTACCATGGCATCTACCTTGCATTTCCCCTACCACAGACTGGGGGGGAGGGGGAGGTGCACCAGGCTGACCTTTGAAATTGACATGTCCCAGGCATGAGCACTTGGGAATTGGGCTTTCCAGTGCTTGCAGCCAGTTTCTTGTGTCCCCCGCCCACAGTGCCTTTCTGCTGGCAAGAATAGTCGCCCCAGTTCATACAGGCAGGGGATGCATGGGGCCCATTGCCACATGCTTTTTTGGCTTGCCCCACACAGCGCCCTCTGTTTTTTTCCAGCACTTAGATTAGGGATTCCCAAACTGGGCTGGGATCCCAAGTGGTGGCAACAACCAGATGGATATTACATATATGTTGGGTGACTTTATTGCCCTGTTTGGGGTCCCGGAACTATATTTAAGTCTTAAAATGGAGTCTCACAGGTAAAGTGTTTGGAAACTATTGAGTCAGATTCTAGTCAGGAAGTAAACTACGTGCACGTTTTGGCATGAACGTTGATTATACATGCATGCAACAAAGGAAAGGAAGACAGCAAGTAGAAGATCTACTTAGAATTAACCTGCAAGTGACAAAGCAGATATGCAGAGACATCTCTTGTCAATTTTCCTAGAAACACTGATGCCATCATTTGCCTGAAAGAAGTAGAGATCTGAGAGCAAGGGAAACTAACTTGCTGATAAGTTTATTTATTTATTTAAATTTTTATCCCGCCCTTCCCTAAAAAAGACTCAGGGCGTCTTACAGCATATATAAAAACAATTAATAATAATAATAATAATAAATTTATTAAGGCATCCACTTCCGCCATAGCCAAAAAAACATATACACAAGGTCAAAGACAAATAGTAGCAATAGACAGTAACAACAAAAGATCCGCAAAAAGAAAATGGATAAAGATAACATAAATCATCCAGCCTTATCATATATTAAATAACCATAATAAGGTAAACCAGAGAAACTGGTAGAAAAATAGGACCTTCAACAATACTAAAAAACACAATTTATGTAAACCTCACATCATCTCTTTCACGGAGCCTCGCAACCAAAAAAGCAAAATGATGCAACTGCCCGTATAACCTGCTCATCTTGTGTGGTCAAAAGTAACTATCTTACGGGCAGCCATAAAAAATTCCTTCCCCTCCCATATTGGGTTCAACCATACCCGCCTTGAATTCTCATAAAAGGAGCAATCCAATATGTAATGTTTCAAATCCTCTATTTCCCTTGACGTGCAGGGGCAAGTCCGGGTCTCATAGAGTTGTCCATCACAGCGTCCCTTAATGACGGCTGAGGGGAACATTTGAAAACGTAACTGTGTAAAGGCCCTACGCGAGGTAGAGTCCTTTTAACTTAACAAAATGCACCTCAAGTTTGTGTTGGCTTTTGAGATGCTGAAGCCAAGGTGCAGCTCTCCAAGTAGATACTATTGCCATGTCTTCCTGCTTCATTAAAAAATTATTTTTTTTAATAAAAACCATAAAATAGAAAGACAGCCCCCCCAAAAAACCCAACCCTCCCACGATCCCCTCGCGAAACCCACCCAACACCACCGGAAGCTCTGATCACCAGCACCACCCAACACCCATTTCCCACATCCAACCCCCCTCACAAACCCACTCACTACCAAAAACCCCAGCCACACCCCATCTATCCCTGCCTGCGAAATGCCCTTTCAAATAAAAACGTTTTGCGCCGAAGATAGCCAGGCTTGGGCTCAAACGATCCCCCCAGGGAAGGGAGTTCCACAACATGGAGGCAGCCACTGTTAATGGTCTCCTGTGCACCCACGGGCCAGGGTAACAGACAGGACGCAGAGGAGGTCACCCCTGACCGAACATAGGGGCCGCAAAGTAGTATGGTAGGATAGGCAATCTTTCAGATATATGGGACTGTTTAGGACTTTAAAGGTCAAAACCAGTACCTTGAATTGTGCCCAGAAAAGCTATAGGCAGCCAGTACAGACTTCAGAGCACCAGTGTAATGTGCTCCCAGTGACTCGTCCCCGAAAGGAGCTGGCCCACCACATTCTGCACAACTGCAGCTTCCGAACAATCATCAAGGGCAGTCCCAGTTAGAGCACATTGCAGTAATCTAGCCTTGAGGTGATGAAAGCATGGATGACAGTGGTCAAATCTAAATGAGAAAGAAAAGGCTGCAACCTCCTCCCCAGATGGAGTTGGTGTCCCAATCCCCTCCAAGCCAGCCATCATCACTTCAGTCTTGTCAGGATTCAGCTTCAATTGGCTCACCCTCATCCAGTTCCTGTGTAACAGGCACCCCTTAATATGCAGCATCTAGGGAATTAGGTGGGGCCTGTTACAGAGACAGGGTTACCGGTCAGTTGGGTCTTGTAACCCTTAATTTGGCCCTGGCCTCCACACATGTCCCCTCTAGCCAGACTTAAAAACCCATCATTGAGGGCTTCTCCCTAAAAAGGTGGTCCCTCTAAACAAAAGACAAAATCCAACAAAACATATAACCAAGAATGAGCACACCTTCATGCAGGTTCAGTTCCTCTAGCTGAGAGACCTAGCGCTCTTTGAAGCCTGGGATTCCAGTAATCCTCGCTCTTTCCTTTCTCAGTGCTTTTGCTGGGGCCTCTAGCTCTGGCAGCCTGGCAGACAGAAGAGGTGTTTCTTCTGGAGACCACGCAAGAGGACTGCAAAGTTAGGCTATTGTCAGTCCTCTTTTATAGGCCACCTTCCTGAATCTGCTCCAGATTTAAAGGGCCAGTGTCCTTTTTGCCTCCCATAGGCTAGTTATGGGCTTTCAGCCTCAATCTGGTGCCTATTCTCTGGCCTTCTTCTCCATTTTGTGGCAGCACTCTGCCACACCCTGACAGCAGTCAGGCGTCGGGTAAGCATGGAGACTGGGATCTGGGTTTGGATGAAAAAGAGGTAGAGCTGAGCGTCATCAGCATACTGATGATACCTCACCCCAAACCTCTGAATGATCTCACCCAGATGCCTTAGATATACATGGAACAAAAGGGGCACAGAATAGAATCCTGCGGGACACCACAGAAAAGGTCCTGAGGAGACAATGAGCAATCACCCATCACCACCTGCTGGGGCCTCCCTGACAGGAAAGAGCGGAACCACTCGAGCAGTCCCACGCACCCCTGCCTGGTGCCAACAACACCTCATGATCAACTGTATCAAAGGCCAACCCCAAGCAACGATGGCCCCAGCGTCTCCTGGCTGACTTTCACCAGCCTGGATGGGCAAGGATCTAATTCACAACTGGTTGCCCTCATCGCCCCAAACACCTCCCCCACATCGGTGGGTGATACCAATAGAAACTGATCCAAATAAATAGGACTATACTGAGGTTCCATAGCCCCAAACTCTGACTCTGAAGTTAAAATGGTAGCACCCAAGCTGTGGTGAATATGAGTGATTTTGTCTGCAAAGTAATTAATACAAATGTCACAGCGGGTAACAGATAACTCCATTTCTTGGTGGAGACAGGCCGGGTTAACCAGGCCCCTTGCCACCCACAACAGCTCTGCTGGAGAAGACTTTGCAGAAACTATGACAGCAGAGAAGAAAGATTTCTTCACCATCATCACAGCCATGGCATAGTCCTTCAAAAATAATATATGCTACAATCAGTCAGATTTAGCGTGAGTCAAGCACCACCTGCGCTCTAACCACCTGCTCTCCCGCTGCAGCCGTCTCAGGTTCTCGGTAAACCAAAGGGACCTGTGCTGACGAAGTGGTGGCAGCGGACACCTGGGTGCAACCGTGTCAATGGCCATGGTCAAGATGTAATTCTACGAGGCAACCAGGTCATCAACAGGGAAGCCATCAAGGTCAGTGGGCATATCCCACAGAGAATTCTGAAAACCAATTGGATCCATCAGTCTCTGGGGGCGGACAAACCTAACCGGCCTACCACCCCAACAAGGGCATAGGAGAGCCCTTCACGAGGTAATGATCTGACCATGACAATGATGTTGTAATAATACCCTTTGGAATTGGAACCCCTGTATCCAGGCTGGTGCAAAACATCAAATCCAGCGTGTGTCCCATCTCATGTGTTGGGCCTGATATTGTTTGGGATAGGCCAATGGTTGTCATGGTGGCCATGAACTCCTGCTCTGCCCCTAAAAGGCTGGCCTTGGCATGTATGTTGAAATCACAGAAGACAATAAGTCTGGCTGATTTCAACACCACCTCCGAGACCAGCTCGGCTAAAGTCAGGGAATCAACTGTGCAGCGGGGTGGTCAGTACACCAAGAGGATCCCCAATCAAATCCAGTACAAGGTGCTTTTAGAAAGTTAAAAGTAGTTGTAATTTCTAAATATGCATACTAATTAATGCATTAATTAGTATGCATTACTAATTGCATACCCCGAGCTGTGTAGCCACCACGAGCTGTGTTTCAGGAGGGGCGGGGTACAAATTTAATAAATAATTAAAGCCAATGGAGTTGTATCAGGCATGCATTTGGCCCATATGTAACTGCAGTTTGGTAACTGATTTTTTTAAAGCCTTTGAAGCTCTTACTTTCATGCCATGATAACAGTAAATGTGAGATCAAGCACTCCAGCCAGTAATATCTTTTCTGCTATTAAATATTAAAAACAATCTATTACATGTAAATAATTTACTAACAGTTTCTTGTATTTTCACTTTTTCCCCTCCTGAATGGAATGTAATCCCACCTCATCAAAACACCTCCCGAGGATCTCGACATACTCCTCGCAAACTTATACTCATAAAATTTTTAATCCCTCTGTTAATTTCCGTAAACTTGCTGTAACTTTGGCACGTTAAAGAGTTGACTGCAGCCGCCACAAATCTCTGCAGTTCACAATAACTCTGACAAAACTGAAATTGATATAGGATTGCTCTTTGTTCCCCACAAGTCTCATTACTGATAATGGCAACATTGCAACCGATATCCAGGCCGATGTGCTGTTATTATCACTAACAATACACTTGGCAGTGTGTACAAGAAAGAAATCTAAAGACAGACCTTGCCCCAAGGAGAAAAGAAGCTGGAACAAACTTGCTTTCTCATTTCTGGGCAGTGTAATTTCCCTCTCCCCCTTCTTTCAACACCCTTCCAATAAAAAATCCTCTACTCTTGAGTATATTTATTTAATTTTTATTTATTCATATTTATATCCCACCCTTCCCCAAAAGCTCAGGGCGCTTTACAAAAATGGTAAAATACAATATAAAAACATTTAAAATACAACCCCTCGAAGACCCAACCCACTCCCACCCTCCAACATGCAGGAGTGGGTATATATATCAGAGATGGGTATATGGTGCCTCAGGAGCCACATGCAGCTCTTGCTGGAAGTGGCTGCCTGGGGGCATGTCAGTGGGTGTTTTTAGACAAGCGCCTCCCTATCCAGCCCCCCCCCCCCCCACTGTACATGCTGCAGGGTTGCAGTGGTGCCCTCTAGGTAGCCTGCAACACGTATAATGGGTGGGAAGGTGCTCATGTGGCTCCCTCAGGAACAAGAGCAGCCAAGCTGCCTCATGGGAGCTGTGGCGGCAGGGCAAGCATGTCTTGTGCTGCTGCCTCAACCCACCAGACCACTTGAGAGCCAGCGACATGTGTGATGAATGGCTTGCCCAGCCAGGGTCCATCCTTAGGCCTAAACACCTTAGTCAGTCCAGTTTGAGTCAGTCAGTCACTGTACTTTGGTCATTGTCCAGATAGACAGTGGGCACAAGCCCCTTCCTTAGGCTCCTAGTTCTGTCCACAGACCTTCTCCTCAAGGTCCGGTGGTTTCAGGACCTGGGCCAGCTCTTATGCTGTAGCCAGTTTCCTCCTCTGAGCTTCTCTCTTTCTTTGTTGGCTCATTGCAGACAGAGGGTGAAAACAAATGAGATAGTGGCCTGATAGTCACCTTCTTCTTAGTTCGGTGGCTGCCAGATGTTCACTCACTTCAGCATCAGCTTGGATGGCCAGCTGCTACCAGTCCTAGGAACGCTGGTGATGCGGTGTGGACTAAGGCTTCCCCCAGCTGGGCTAATCCAGGCTAATGTGTCCTCCCATCTGTTAGGGCCCACCCAGCCTGGCCACAAAGCGAGACCCTGAGGATTGGGCCCGGAGGAGCATGCTCCCCCCTGCTGCCAAACAGCTGATGGGGGGGAGGGAGGAGTGCGCTCACCCCACCTGCCAAATAGCTGATCAGGGGTGCCCAGAGGAACATGCTCTCCCGGGCCGAGTAAGTACACTCCTGACCCCAGATTAGTTGTTTGGTGCATGTACCCAGACTGGGTGAGCCACTCCTCTGCCCCTGATCAGCGGTTTGGCACGCTCACCTGAGTTGGGTGAGCATGTTTCTCCATGCCCCTCCTGATGAGCTGTTTGGCACATGCACCTGGGCCAGTTGAGCACACTCCTCCAGCCACCCCTGCTCAACTGTTCAGTGGCAGCTCCTCCCGGGGGCCTTCTCCTGCTGGGCAGCAGGGGTGTGGGAGTTCTGTCCCATGTAGTCAGCTCCTCGGCTGACCCATGGCATGGAGGGACTCCTTTGAACTGCCCTCCCTGCCAACCCAAAGTGAGGTGGCTGCAGTGGCCCTCCCTGGGGCAGCCAGGGGATCCAGCTCATCCCTGTCTCATTTGTTTTCATCCTAGGTTGGCTTCTGCAGCCCTCCCCTCATATACCCCTTAAAAGAGGAAAGGCCAAATGATGGGCAGCCCATCCTTAAAGATACCATGGACTGACTCATCACGCAGTGTTATAAATGAAGAAGAAGAAATCGAGTGGCCTTTCTCTAGGAAAGAGCTTTACCAGTAAAAACAGTGTTGAGTATAAGCAGCAGGGACCTGTGTTCACTGCATTTTCCCCATTGCTGACAATGGGGAAGATACAGTGAATATGGGTTCCTGAGTATGCTGAGATGTTTTTGTTTAATGCAGGCCTGATATAAAACACCAGGGGAGGTTCAAAGTGATTTCTTCGCCAACATGAAAAATTAAATAAAAGGTTGAAGCCATTTGTGTTAATGGGCAGTAGTTTTAAAGTGTTAGTTGTGGTGATAGCTGTTATGGATTGCATCATGTTTGAAATATTATTTTACTTCCAGCAGCTTATCCCATAAACAAGGTTTCCAATAACTTGCCACAATTAGCAGTTGCCAGAGGCTTTTGTGGTTAACACCAGTGGTGGCCTTAGCAGAACATAATTCATTATTGAGGCTGGTTTGGTTGCTGCGCTGAGGCGTGTTATGTTGCCAAAACTTCCACTGACTGAGGGCATTTGCTTAGAGGCCAGGCCTCAGACTGCATTTATATACTCTAACCTTATTAGACTTGCCAAGGGTTTGTAATTAAAACATAGACACATAGTTACGCAAAGAGCTATCCCATAATCTCTTTTGTTGAGTGTAGGAAAGGGGAACAATCCATGTAGTTTGCCAATAGTTTGTCAACAATTTGCCTCAAAAGTTTTCTATAATCCTCATTTACAATGTAAAACTGCTTTTGCTGCAGGTTCTGCAGCAAAACTATAGACGTTTAGCCATTCTAAGCTGCCAGAGGGCATTTTGTCCCAGATGGGTAGGCAGTCATGGCCAGGTTAAGCTTCTACAGATAAATAAACAAGTCACGTAAAACAGGGCCACATTTATGATGGATTGAAAAAGAGGAGGCCAAGCAAGAGAAACTGCATAACCAAGAAGTGATAACCATAAATAAATAGCAACATTCTTTATGGCCGTGTGCTGCTACAGGAGCAGATTCAATTCTATTTGCTAAGTTCTAACTCATAGAGAGCCTTTTGCCTCCTTCATTTTAACAGTAAAAAAAATAAATCTTGGCCATTTATAAATTCAGAAGCATGTGTTTTTATGCATTTAAGCAGTGATTAAACTAAACATTTGGCTTTGTCTAGATTAGACATTATTAGGTGCAACTCAGTGACTGCAATATTAGCTGGAGACAAGGCAATAATCCTTATGCCTCTGTTAAACCATGCTTTAATTAATTTATTTTTTATTATTATTATTTTATTTTGTGCATATTTCCATGATCCAGCTCTATATCCTGGGACAACTCATGGGCAGGATTCGGAGTTAAGTCAAATTCTGCTAGTGTCTCTCTTTTAGCACCATCTATTATTCATGTTTCTTTTTATAAGACCATGCTTTTACCCACATACAGGGGCCCTGCAGAACCTCTTGAAACTGGAAGCATCCTGCATTGACAAATACCATCAGACATCTGCTTTGTTCGCTAGGCCACAGTCAAACATAATTTGTACCTGCTTAGCCATTGTCAGGGAACAGGAAATATTTTTGATAGCAGATAAATGGGAGCTCCAACTTTTGTCCTGGAGTACATTATTGCAGAGATTAAATTGAACTTGATTGTGTGGGAGACAAAATCTGGCTTCTACCTTTAGTAACAGCTGGTGAATTCTGGCATGCCTGCCTTTGGACTATTAGTAGTATGTAAATGTATAATAACTCAAGAGTCTGCTCCCCTGAGTCCCCTCCTTTTTTCCCCATGACTGCTAAATGGGTTCTTTCAGATATAGAGATACGAAAAGTTTATGATCAGCTGAAAGAGATCATAAATATATGAGAAATATATTAATGGCAGGTAGGAAAGAAAAGCAGAATGAAGGGGGAAAATAACATTTGACTACATTTGACTGAGGACACCAGAAAATGGCTGAGCCATCAACTACAACATTCTTTTAGTAAGTATTCAAAGGAAGGTAACCGAGGCTTTTTAGGGATTGTAGGAGAGAGGAGAAAATTGAGGGAGCTAGAAGGCACAGTGGTAATGACTCTGCTTGTTTTCTTTGTTTGAATCCACAATATTTGGCTAACGCAGATGTTGAATTTCACTGCAATACTGCAGCATAGCTGTCATTCCCACAGGCTGTCCAATTCATAAACCCCATGCACTGAATATTGCTCTTCTTTTTACTAGGGATGGGCGAACAGAACGCGGTTTGGATGTTCGGTCGTTCAGTCCGAAATCCGAGTTCGGGTTCAGCTGTTCGGTTCGGTGGAATTCGGTTCGGCCGAACTTGGACAAACCACCGAAAATAGCGCTATCGATACCGAAACCAAAACCGAATTCAAATTTTTATTATTTTTTTTTACTCTGAAACCACCCCTGGTCTCCACCCCTGGTGCCAGGAAGTCTGCTCCGCAGCTGCCTCCCACTTCCAATCACGTTTTTCCCACCTTCCACTCACCTTTTTCCCACCCCCGAACTCATCCGAACTTTTCCAAACTGTTCGGCCATTCGAGCGTTCGGTTCGGACGTTCGGTTCAGTCATCTGAACAGGCCGAGTTCGGCTCGAACTCCGAACTTCCAAACTGCATTCGCCCATCCCTACTTTTTACTCCACTAACACTGCCTGGCAGTACAAAGCAGTTTTGCAGCTTTCAGCACACTGACCTTTTATCAAAATGCATTGGCCCAGCTGGCTGCTCATTTTAGCACGCCCCTACAATCTCCTCCTCCTCAGACATATTGAAGTTTGACTCTTTCAGACAGTGGTAGTAACCATTGTGTGACTTTCTATTGCAGTTCACTATCACTCTTCCCAAACAAGCAGCCGGTTTCAGCTTCTGCTCTTTCACAGATGGACCTTTTAGACACTAAATAATCAAATGAGCTGCAAGGGTAAGCCTTAGGGAATGCTTGCTCCTTCTGCCAGATGCCCTGATGCTAAGTCAAACAATAACTGTTATTGAGGAAGGAAAGACCAGGATCCAGGAGGCACAGGGATTCAAAACAACTGAAGTCCAAAATGCTAGAAATGCTGAACTGCAGACTCCGGTTTAGTTATGTGACATGGACCCAGTGAGGGAGAAAACAGAGGAGGAGCGGAGAGCGCGTGCAGGAGTGCATAGGGAGATTAAGTCCGAGAGGTAAGGGGGAGCTTGGTTGTGGGGTGTTTTGAACATGAATACCAGGAGTTTAAACAGGATACATTCAGGAAGGGGGAGCCAGTGAAGAGAGATGAGGAGAGGCTGCACATGGTCAAAGCGACGGGCAGAGTGAATGACCTTGGCAGCAGAGTTTTGGATTGTGATAAGGGGGGACAGGTGAGAGCGAGGAAGGCCAGCAAGGAGGAGGTTGCAGCAATCGAGGTGAGAGATAACCATGGCATGAACAAGGGTTTTGGCCAAGAAGGTAGAGAGAAATGGGCAGATCTGAGCAATGTTATGGAGGGCGAATTGGCAGGATTTGGCAACAGAGTCAATGTAAGGTTTAAAAGAAAGGTGCATGTCAAAGATGAAGCCCAAGCTACGGGCTTGGAGAACAGGATGGATGGTGACTCCATCAATGCAGATGGGCAGGTTAGAGGAAGATGAAGGGGAGGGAGGAAAAACAAGGAGTTCGGTCTTGGCCATGTTGAGCTTGAGTTGACGTCGGGACATCCAGGTGGAGATATCAGAGAAGCAGTTGACGAGGCGTGAGTGGACAGAAGAGGAGAGAGAGTGGGTAGAAAGATAGAGTTGGGTGTCATCAGCGTAGAGATGATATTGGAATCCATGGGAGGCAATAATTTTGCCAAGGGACAGGGTGTAAATAGAGAAGAGGAGAGGGCCAAGGACAGAGCCTTGGGGGACCCCAACCGAAAGGGGGAGGGAGGAGGAG
>QEPC01015142.1:334543-390683 GCA_003113815.1 Sphenodon punctatus | reverse complement strand
GGAGGTAGCGGATGTTAGGGGTGAGCCAGGGGTGGGGGCTTGGGGGCTGTACGGGGCGGGAAGAGAGGGGGGCAAGTGAGTCAACAGTTGAGAGAGAGGTTTTAAGAGCGGAGATGACAGAGTCAGGGGAGGAGGAGGAGAAAATGGAGGGGAGGAGAGGGATAGAGAGGAGGCAAACTCCATGGGGTTAATTTCCTGCATATTGCGGAAGGGGTGCAGAGAGAGGGAGGAGGAGGGGGTTGTTGGGAGAGGCTGAAGGAGGCGAGGAAGTGATCAGAATTATGGCAGGGGTCAAAGGAGGTCAGCAAGAGAGCAATTTTGTGAGAAGATAAGGTTGAGGGAGTGGCCATCGGTATAGGTGGGGGAGTCGGTCCAGAGTTGGAGATCAAAGGAGGAGGTCAGGGAGAGAAAGCGGGCGATAGAGGGCTTGGAAGGTGTGTTGACATGAATGTTGAAATCACCAAGAATGAGAGCGGGGATGTCATCAGAGAGGAAGAAGGTGAGCCAGGATTCAAAGTCTGGGAGAAAAGAGGAGAGGGAACCCGGGGGATGGTAGATGACAGCAACACGAAGGTGTATGGGGGAATATAAATGCACAGAATGGGCCTCAAAGGAAGGGAAGGAGAGGGAGGGAGGAGGGGAAAGGGTTTGGAATTGACAGGGATTGGCAAGGAGGAAACCCACGCCACCCCTCTGGCCCTCAGGGCGGGGTCGGTGAGAACAAAAGGCCCCCCGAGCATAGAGTGGCTGGGGTAACAGAGTTGGAGGGTGAGATCCAGGTTTCTGTAAGAGCAAGGTGTTGAAAGGGGCGAGAGAGGAAGAGATCATGGATGAAGGGGCCTTTAGTCACGGAAGAGTGGCAGTTCCATAGGGCGCAGGAGAAAGGTAATTGGTTTCGGGGAAGGCATGGGATGTGAAGGACATTGGGGGATGTGGAGCGGCCGGGTTTGCAGGGTTTGGGTCTCGCACCGGCCACAATGGACTGTGGAGTGTCTGGGTATGCAAGGTTTGGATGGGGGGGGGGCTTACCGGGAATGGGCATGGGGGGATGAGGGTGAGGAGGGGGAATGGGCATGGGTGAGAATAAGGGGTAGGTTGGTTGGAGAAAGGCCATTGGAGGAGGGAGGGGAAGGAGGGGAGCCATGAGCAGGGCGAGAAGGAGGGGGGAAATAGAGGGCGAGGACGCAAGGGAGGTATGGGGAGGCATCCTAGGTGACAACAGTCCGGGCAGCAGAGTGGGTAACCTGGTCTGAGGGTGACACAGGAGCGTTCGCGCGATGTCTGGTGGTGATGGTCAGAAGAGGCTGTGTGGTGTAGGCGTCAGGGGGGTGGCTCCTCGCAGTCCTTGCACTGGTCTCACAATGGCCACAAAATGTCCAGCGCCCTTTTGTCATCGCCCTTCGGGATAGCAGCTTCCTGAGTGTCCAGGGGGGCGTGGCATCTCACCTGTGGGGGTTGGAGTGGGAGGTCAGCTGATGTGGGGGGGGCAGGGCTCCCAGTCCCAGGGCTCTGAGTGCAGGGGCGGAGCATGCAGCTTTCAGTATCTGTCCCAGGGGCCTCGCCTCACCTGTGGGGGGTGGAGTGGGAGGTCAGCTGATGTGGGGGGGCAGGCCTCCCAGTCCCAGGGCTCTGAGTGCAGGGGCGGGGCGTGCAGCTTTCAGTGCTAGCAAGCACTGGGAAAGCACCGAGACTGCAGGACCCGGGTTCATTGAAAAAGAGAGGTAAAGCTGGGTGTCATCAGCATACTGGTGGCAACTCACACCAAACCATCTCACGACCTCACCCAGGGGTTGCATATAGATGTTAAATAACAGTGGAGACAGAATGGAATCTTGCGGTACACCACAAGCAAGATCCCAGGGGCTGGTTTCTCCCCGAGAGGAACAATTGGAACCATCTTAAGACAGTCCTGTCCACCCCCACCCCCACGGTCCGCAACCATCTCAGAAGCAACCCATGATCTACTATATCAAATGCTGCTGAGAGATCCAATAGGTCCAAAAGGGTTGACTGTCCTAAGCCCATCGCTTGGTGGAAGTCGTCTACCAAGCCCACCTAGGAAAGTCAAATCAGAAATGATTAAGATGTACCAAATGTACAGAACATGAAGCCAGATTTCCTGGTACAATTCCCTAAAGATCAAATTAAATATAAAATCTTGATTAAACAAAAAAAGAGACAGCATGAAGTATTACAGTGGGAGCAATTGTACCTAGCGACCCAGGAAGAAGATGCTGGATCCTTCTGGAGAATAACAAATGGAGCCCCTAAAAGCCACAGGATGGGAAATATAGAGGCAATACCAAGTGATAAGTGGGAGCAGTACTTTACATCCAAGTTTTCTGAACACCTTGAGTATATTATCCCTTTTACAATTCAGAAAACTCCAAAATGTTGAAGCTCAGACAGTGTGTAAATTAATTGATAATTTAATTTATTATTAATTTAATTTAATTTAAAAAATCCCAACTGAATTTTTGAAGGGACAAAAAGACTGGTGGGTGTCATTTTTGACTGCCCTATTCACTTGGGTAAATGAAAATGGCCTGATTCCTGCAGGTTGGTTGCTAGCCATAGTTCTTCCTATATATAAGAAAGGCTCCAGAGGAGATCCTTCTAATTACCGCCGTATTAGTCTCCTTAGCGTCATTGGGAATTTATACGCAAAATTATTGCCTGAGATATTTATAAAGTGGCTCCAGGAAGCAAAAATTATTCACCCGGAACAGGCTGCTTTTCAGAGGGGTAAGTCCACAATAGATCATGTCTTGATACTTACGCATTTGGCGGGAAAGTATGTGGCAAAAAATAAAAGACTGTTTGCTGCCTTTATAGATCCGAAGGCCACTTTTGACTCAGTTGACAGATCTTGTTTGTGGAAAAAATTAGAAAAGGCCTCAATTGACCATAGACTTCTATATCTTATGATGGCCCTTCATTCTGACTATGTCTTGAGAAGCAAGACAAATATTATTGGACAATTAACCAGTGGGATCCCCTCCCACATTGGAATGAGGCAGGGTTTTATTTTGGCCCCAAGCTTATTTAATTTTTTCCTTAATGACTTAATTCCACTTGTTTCTGCTTCGAGATTTTTTCCACCAAGATTGGCAGACCAGGCTGTCAGGGCACTTCTATATGCCGAAAACGCATTTATACTATCTCAATCAAAATTCGGACTACACAAACAATTAGGGCAATTGATGAATTATTGCTCTTCTAACAGTTTACAACTTAATTTTGCAAAACCCAAAATCATAGTGTTTGGCAAGGGAAGGAAGAAGTTCTGCTGGAGGAGTGGGTCAGAAATTATTGAACAAGTAGAGCAGCTGGGAACTTCAGGCCAAATCGGCCTTAAATTTAGCAACAGCTGTGGCTATTTTGAATTACTTCTCTAGGAGGGGTGTCGGTAGACAGGTTATGGCCTTAAAAGTTCTTAACCCTAGGTTTGCTTCCCAATTATTCTATGGAGCATCGATTTGGGAAGTTATTCGACCGTTCAATCTGGATAAAGTCCAATCTACTTTTATGAGGAAATGTCTCCACCTATGGGAATAGTCTCGGCCACCGTCAGGGTGGAATTGGGGCAAATCAGATGGAATATCATCGTAACCAAGCCAAGTACGTGCACTTGAGACCTTGCATCTTCATGAATGTTAGACCTTTTGTCTCTCCCTCTGTTCCCCTTCCTATGTCTCTCCCCCAGCTCCTGTCTCTCAGATTGTAAGCCCTAGGGGCAGGGACTGTGTCTATTTTATTACTTTGTAAACTGCCAGGTACACTGCTGGCGCTATATAAATGTTTGTTAATAATAATAATAATAATAATAATAATATGAGAGTACTGAAGTATGCCCTGTCACTCTGGCTACGTGCGGATTTTTTCCCTCAGTTGGGATTGTTTCCTTTGCTTGCTAAGGATACTTTTGATTCTGTATGGTCTCTTGCAATGAGACAGTGCATAGCTAAACTGGGTTTCTCAGTGGCATACTTACGAAGCAAGGGTTTTATGGCAGCTAAATCAGAAATATACAGAAGGATTAATGATATTACATGGCAAGAGGACATAGATAAAATTAACGCTTCATCTTCCTTAGGATTTTATTCAGATGTAATTCCGCCTGTGGCTTGGCAGATTGCTAGATATTGGCAGGATAAACTGCCCCTCGCCTTGGGAAAAAAATTCCTTCTGTCCCGGCTAAATGCACTCCCCTCAAAGTTGTTGGAAGGGCGCTGCACTGTGATACCTTTTGCTGATTGGCTTTGTCCTTTCAATCTGCAGCAGGCTGAAATTGTGAGTCGTATTTTAATAGTGTCAACTTTATTCTAGTATTAGAATGCAATATTTGGAGTCAGTATTAATCAGATATCCTGGAAGAACAATTCTAGAATTTGCAAAAATTCTCTTAGCTGATCAGTTCCCGGAAGTTTCTCAGGTGGTAGCTGAGTTCTTGGTAAAATCATTTATAATCCTTGATTGTTTTTTAAATTTTAAATTATGTAATTTTTAAAAAACGTACAGAAGCATGAGACTTGTATATTGTTTGTTTTTAGTTTCATTGTTTTTTTTCTTTTTCCTTTAAACTGTATTCGAAGGGCTATGGCCTTTGGCTATGTCTATTATTATTATTATTATTATTATATTATTTATTATTTAAGTTATTATTATTATTATTTTATTAATACCAAGGCCACCAGCGCTGTCTTGGTGGCATATCCTGGATGAAAACCTGATTGAAAAGGGTCCAGAAAGCTGATGCTATCCAGATGGCCCTGGAGCTGCTGGGCCACCACGCGTTCAATAACCTTCCCTAAAAAGGGAAGGGTAGAGACAGTTGCAACTGCAACACTTTCTTATACTAACATCCACTTCAACTCATATAATTTCACTCACATATTCATTTACAACATCATACATAACCCTAACAACCAAAAAACCCACCCCCAAAACACATACCTACCAACCCCCCACCCAAATATGGAATCTTCTTCCATCATCACAACACATAAAGCATAGAACATTAACAGAATTCAACAATGATTAAAATCCTCAAAAGCACACCAATAAGCCACACTCCAATTATATCCACTACAGAAAAAAACTATATGATTCAAAAACTATAACAACATACACCACCTAACTATTCGCCAAATAAAAACATATCAAACATTAACAAAAATGTACAACAAAAAAGGCTAAAGAACTCCATACATACCTTCCACACAAAAAAGGAAAACATCATAAACATAGATAAAATATATAAAACATTACACGTTTAACATATAAAGTAAAAATCATCTCTTATGATTAACTCATGCCTTATTTATTTAATTTATTTATACAGCTATTTTTATCCCACCCCCTCCTGCCTCTGGCAGCTTGGGGTAGCTTACAATAAGAAAAATAACAATAAGAACAATAAAAACATCAATAAATAACAAGATAAAAATCAATATTGGTATCAGTAAAAACCATAGGGGTTACGGCTCCATAAAAAACATCCCCAACCTATCCCCCCTCCCACTACCCATCTCCCCCACCAAACGCCTGGCAAAACAAACAGGTTTTGCAATGGTATCTGAAGGAGGGAAGATCCGGGGACAGGCAAACCTCAACCAACAGGGAGTTCCACAGCCACAATACCACTACTGGGAATGCTCTCTTGAACGTGGCCCACTGCGTCCCCGGTCGACCACAGGGGTTGATCAACATCCTGAGGAGTGAGGCGGTCCCACAGTTAGGCTGGACCCAGGCCTTTTAGGGCAAAAGACTATAGACAGCCAGTGCAGTGAGTGAAGTACAGGTGTTCTATGTTCACAGCAACCTGTCCCCATAAGGGGGTAGGCTGCCACATCCTGCACCAGCTGCAGTCTCCAGACTATCACCAAGGGTAGCCCCATGTAGAGCATATTATAGTAGTCCAATCTCTTGAGGTGATGAAGGCATGGATGATGGTGGCCACCAGGTCCGAGTCCAAAATAATAATATACAGCCGAATCCACTGTACCAGATGTACCTGGCAGAAGCCACTCCTCGCCACAACTGCCACCTGGACATCCAGGTGGAGCTGCAGATCGAGGAGCACCCCCAGACTAGGCCTGAAACAACATGTGGCAGTGTCTGACAATTCTGTCGGAAACCTCCCATCCAGTGCCATTTTCCTGACACGACATGAACACGGCATCACCATACTTGTGCCGATGCTTGCTGCTGCTCTCCGCTATTGCCTGTCGGTATTTCTCAGCAGTAGAGAACTTTTCGGAAGCTGTCGCAAGTCCCATAAAGTGTCAGAAAATGTCACAAAGTGTCAAAATTTGTTGCTAAAGTGTCGGAAAAACACTTTGAAATGTCGGGAAAACTGTCGGAACTATCAGTAAAACTGTTAGAACAGTTGGAAATTGTCACTATTATCTTAAGTGTCACACAATACTTGGGACTGTCACAAAGTGTCAGATAGTGCCGTAAATTGATGGCAAATGCAGTTGGAGCGGCAGGAAGACTGTCAAAATGTCGACAGTAAGCCAAGCAGTGAAACGGCAAACAATGCTGCTATATCAGACCTACCCCAGACTACGAACCTGATGAGCCAGGGAGGGGCGGACCCCATCAATGATGGGGACCTCCACCCCACCCCCTGGCCTTCCCCATCAGCATCATGTCTGTCTTGTCAGGATCCAGTTTCAGACAGCTCATCCTCATCCAGTCTCTCACAGCTGCCAAACTCTGGGTAAGCAACAAGACTGCTGGACCTGGGTCAGCTGAAAATGAGAGGTAAAGTTGGGTGTCATCAGCATATTGATGACACCGAACCCCAAACCCCCTCACAACCTCACCCAGCGGCTGCATATACACGTTGAACAGGAGAGAGTACAGAATAGATCCTTGCAGAACACCACACGTGAGATCCCGGGGAAAAGAAGAACAGTCCCCTAGACCCACACGCTAAGTTCTCCAGCCAGGAAGGAACGGAACTATTCAAGAACAATTCTGTCTACCCCAGCATGGTCCTGTAAGCGAGTCACCAGCATCTCATGGTCAGCAATATCAAAAGCAGCTGACAGATCTAATAAGACCAAGAGGGTCGAACAGCCCTGATCTAACTCACGGCGGAGATCATCGACCAAGGTCGCAAGCGCAGTCTCAGTGCCATAACCCAGACGAAAGCCAGACTGCAAGGGATCCAGAAAACTGGTCCGATCCAGATGTGCCTGGATCTGCCGAGCTACTACCTGTTCAATAACCTTTCCTAAAAAGGAAAGTTTCGAGACCAGCCGATAGCTGGCAAGGGAGTCAATGTCCAAAGATGGATTCTTGAGCAATGGGCACACCAGGGCCTCCTTGAGGCACTCGGGCACCCTGCCCTCCTGCACGAAGGCATTGACTACCCTAGCCAGAAATGGCCTTAACCAGCCAGGATGGGCATGGATCTAGTTCACAAAACATGGCCCTAACAGACCCCAGGGTATCATCGGCATCAGAGAATGACACAGACTGAAACTGATCCCATGAAACAGGACAAGTTGGGGCATTCATTACTTCTGGTTCCCGTACTGTATCAAGTGCAGCATCAAAGCAGTGATGAATGTGAGCAATTTTCCCCATGAAATAGTTAATAAACTTGTTGCAGCGAGCACTGGGAGATCCCAGCTCCAAGTGGAGACAGGCCAGACTGACCAGCCCCTTCACCACCCGGAAAAGCTCAGCTGGATGACACTTCGCAGATGCTATGATGGCAGCAAAGGATATTTTCAGACGTTATGAGATCACGCTCAACCACCATGAACCATGCTCAATCCCGCGGCGGGGCCAAGGACCCCTGAACGTCTGTTCGGCGCCCGCCAGATGTTCACCACGCTTAATACCCACACGGGGTCAATTTCAACCACGCTTCCCGGGCTCCCCGCACCAATTCCCGTGGACATGTGGTCAATGAGAGCCCCACCGGGGATCAACCAAACGTAACGTCTGAATGGCAAACACCACCCGGGATCAAAGGAAATGATCCCCCGCTGTGGGCAATGCACGCAATGGCGCAGCCAGGCAACTGGCATCAACACAGCCACCAGAGGGAGATTTAAAGGGCAAACCACAGCAGGAAAACATGGTGGGATGGAACGAGGAGGGAGGAGGAAGAGAGCGGTGGTGGAGGAGAGAGCGAGGGGCAAGGAGGAGGAGGCAGAGGAGGCAGGGGCAGTGGTGGTGGAGGAGGAGGAGGAGGAGGAGGAAGCACAGGCGGAGGTGGGGGAGCCGAGGGTTGCGCTGACCACGGAGGTGGTAGGGAGAGAACACCCGCAGCAGCCGGCACAGGACACCCCGGGGACATCTTCTGGGCCGGCGGAGGAGGAGGCACCCTGGAAACGGCTAAGGGGGAGCAAGGGCTGGGGAACAGGGGGCAAAGGGGCAACAAGGGGGGGCAAGGGGCACGTCCGGCTGCCCACCAGGAGGGAGGAAGGGGGCGCCCCGCGAGGGGGGCCCGACCTCGACCCAACCGTAATCCCCCGCCCCACTGCCTCCCGCAGACATGGAAAACAGCCCGGGTGGGCAACCCCCCCGGAGCACACCGGACCAGCCCGGCCAGAAGAGCAGCAGGAGGGGTTGGAGGAGGGAGACGACCCAGCGTGGAGAGGGGGCCAGTGGGGGCTCCAGGAGACCCGGGACTTTATACGGATATGGGGGACCCTGGAGTACCAGCTGGAGCTTGCGCTCAACCAGAGGAAAGAGCAGGTCTACAGGGACATAGTGCTGGACCTGTCTCTTATACACATCTAGATGTGTATAAGAGAGCAGGTCTACAGGGACATAGTGCTGGACATGGAGGCGGCGGGGCACCCCCGGATAGTGGCACAGTGCCGGTCAAAGGCCAAAGAGCTGAGGAGGGGGTACAAGGCCATCCGGGACAACAATAGGAGGTCTGGGCACGGAGCCCGGACCACCCCATACTACGATCCCCTGGACCGCTTCCTCCACACGAAGGGGTCCATAGTCACCCCACGACTCGTTGGGAGCGCTGTGGTCCAGGGCAGGGAACGGGTCGAGGTTCCCCCTCCCCTCGCTGCCTCCGTGGTCAACTCCAGCTCCAGGGCCTCGGACCCCCAGGAGGAAGGCCCCGGGACCTCCAGAACCTTCAGGCCCCCCCGGACAGTAGCCCGGAGAGCCACCAGCCCCAGGCTGGGCAAGACAAGTCTGAGGCCGGCACACACAGCTGGGGGTCCATGGGGGAGCACTCCCACACCAAGGGCCTGGCCTCAGATGACTCTGTGACCAAGACAGAGGGTAAGTAACCGCCCCCCAGGGGAGAAGGCTCGTGCTCTCTCCGCCTGCTGGGCGGGCTCCTTGGCGGCTGCCTCTGAGGTCGCCTGGGTGCTGTCCCGGGGTGGTCTGAGGGAATGGGTGACAATGTACACATAGGTGAAATAAAAGGTGTTGTTGGTACAGTGGCTCCTGGTCCCATATGTGGGTGACAGGGGGGGTGGGGCACCTGCACTCGTGCAGGGACTGGCCATAGGAACCCCCAGGGGGTGGGCCAGGGAGGAGGACCCGCAGCCCCCGGGCGACATGCCTAGGCAGGGCAGGCCTGATGCGCCCATGGTGGGCCCCATGGGCCCTTACAGCTCTGTAGGCCAGGGATGCCTGTGGATGGGCGCCTCTGTGCACCTCTGCCGTCGGTAGGCGCTGCTGCTCCATGTGGTCTAGGACCCACATGGCTACGAGCACAATCTGCCTCCAGTAGACGCATGCCCTTTCTCGCTTCATGGTGGTGGGGGCCCTGGGGGGGTGTAGAACAGTTATGTAGCCCCTCGGTTGGGCGGGTGCGCCAGCACCCATTGGGGTGCAGGGGCCTTGGGGAGAGCACTTGCCCCCCCTGCACGGGCGCACAGCTCCGCGCGCTCCTTGTGCAGCTGGATGCGAGCAGCCATCAACAACCCCCCCCCCTGAATGTTTGATGCTCTGTGGCTTTGAAGGGCTGATTAGTTGGTATGTGAGAGCTATTGTGTTGTGCAGCTGTGCTGGGTCCGCACCCCACGGCTCGCTCTGTTGTGCTACAATGTTGCAGCCCGTGGTCGCTTTCCCTGTCCTTGGGACCCCCGGGAGGCCCCTCGGCCCCGGAAGGTATGTGAGGCCCCCTGAGCTTGGTGCTCATCTCCCCGGGCAGTTGGACCATGGCTGCGTGTCCATCCACGGGACTCCTGCTTCCTGGCCCCCATGGGGCCCCACGTACCTGGACCTACACCGAGACCATGTCCCTATGCAACCTGTGGCGTAGCCCTGCCGTGCAGCTGCTCCTGGGCAGGCCGGACAGCCGCTCGTCCGCCTTTGCAAGCATGAGCTCTGGTCTCCGCTACCTCGGCTATGAGGCGAGCGCTCGTGATTGCTGGCTGCATGCCGAGACCCTGGGGCTGGTCCGCTTCCCTGATGGGCGCGTCCCGGAGAATAGGTGTTCGCATGTGCCCTGGTTCGGGGCTGAGACCGTGAGTGCGCTGTGGGTGTGCACCCTGGCTGCCTACTTGCTGTGCCTTGCTGAGGGAGGACCTGCCTTGGCCATGTCCTACTTTGGCTGCGTTCACGGGGTGCGTGGGTACCAGCGCACCCGTGTGGCGGTGTATCACCAGCTTCTGGGGCTGGGGCATCTTCATTGGCCCCCTGCTGCTGCCTGCTGTGTATCGGAGCCTTCCGCAGTGGAGCTGATGGCCCTGGCGTGGGTCTGGTCCTGTTCTGATGTCCAGTTGGGGCTCTCAGTGCATGACCCCTTTGAGGCTTACTACCTGATCGCCCACCACATGTCCGTGTTGGGGTACCGCTGGGGCATGATCCATTGGCCCCACCTGGTTCATCGGGCCGGCACCCTGGGCCTGGGCCCCGAGCTGCCCCCAACGGCTGCCTGTGAGCCCCTGTGTACCTCCCTGCACCCCTGTGTCCTGGCCCATGTGGGCTTCCGGGCCTGCCCGGGGGGCCGGACCCCAGTGCCTGTGCCCTCCCTGATGTCTCTGCCATGCTACTGTGACGCCTGCTTCCCGGAGTGCTGCTGCCCCGGCTGTGGAACTGGCCCACCTCTGGGCTGCACCCCTCCCCCCTGGTTGCTTGTGTGACCCCGGGGTTCTGGGGCCCCTGGACTGCCACTCCCGACCTCCTACAAGGGGGGGGCACCCATCCTTGGACCTGCTGTGCTGGACTGCCTCTCCTGCCTGTCGTCCATTGGCCCCTCGCTGGGGTGCGGTGTCTGCATGTGCCTCCTGGACCCTTCTCAGCCGGCTCGCTGTGCCTTGTGGGCTCCTGCTGTGCTTGCTGCTGAGCTTCAGGGGCCTCCCATTCCGGGACTGTGTGTTTTGCTGTGGGGGGGCCCATGGGGACTGTTCTGCTGTGGGGTTTGTTGTACCTGTTGGCGGTGCCCTGCCTTGCCCCTGTGCCCATTCCTCCCCTCTTCCCGGTCCCGCGCCCCCACCCCCCCTGTGCCCGGTATGCCTTGCTTGGTGTCTGGGCGCCTGTGTCCCCCCCCTTCCCTTCCTTTCCTTTCTTCCGTGCCTGCGTGTGTGCGGGGGTGCGTGGGTGTGGGTGGCTGTGTGCTTGTGCTGGGTGTGCCCCCGTGCCCCCCTTGTGTGCGTGTGTGACTGTTGTGACTGGTACCTGGACAGCTCTTCTCCCTCTCCCCCCTCCCTTCCCGTTTTCCTTGTGTGGGCGTTCCCTTGTGTGCCTTTTGGCTTCGTTTGCCCTCAGGTGGCCATGTCTGTGTCCCGCCCCTGCCTGGTGGATTCTGGGTGTTTTGACCACGGCTGGGAATCGCCGTCATGTCTGTTGCGCTGCCCCGGTCCGTGATCCGGCGGCCCGATTCCCAGCCGTGGTTCCGGTCCCGTCACGTCTGTTCGGGGCTTTTATTCGCCCCGGGGGGTGGTTGTTTGGTTCACTCCCACCGGGAATCCACTGTGGTGAACTGCCCACCCATAACGTCTGAAATCACCCAAAGATTTAGGCTTTCAAACTAGCTCTGTGCCGCAATTTGTTGTCTTCAGTATGGGCCTGACATCACCATTGCTCTAACTGCCATCCTTCCAGCTTCAGCCAATGCAGATCCTCTGGGAACCAAGGGGTCCTGCACCTCCAATGTTCCTGGAGCAGAGGCCTGGGAGCCGACCAATCGATGGCCCACTGTATCACCCACAAGAGGGAAAATCTCTACCTCCATCGCAATCCTGACCCAGATGGTTTTAGATCCTAAGGCTACTGCTTTTAAGAGTTAACCCTTACCCAATGGTTCCTTTCCTAACTGGCATAATTGTTTTTTGGTCAGGAGACATCTGAATTTTTTGTAGAGACAATAATTGTAGAGTTGAGTCTTTGCCAGTAAGGGGACGTTGCAAGAGGGTGTTACATGTGGAAAGGATTTGGGAGACTGAAAGTTTCTATGGTCATGCAGGGTCAAATTTTTATTGTTAAGGACCTCAGTCCCTCTGGTTACTTTTAGCAAAGGTAAACTGGTCCAGCCAGCCTCTCAGGAACCAAGGGAACTCTTGGAACCAAATAAAACTGTTTTAGTTAAGGGCGGGCATTCAGGTCACAATTGAGCTACCTAGAGGTTATGGATAGTCAAGTCCCTTCTAATGTGTCTCTGAGTCCTCTGTATCTCAAGGCCCCTTGCAACCCTCAGATAAATATTTTGGTTCACCCCTTTGGTTGGATGTGTGCTTTGACAAGGTATTGTCAGATGAACCTAAATGGTTATCCTCTTTTGGTACATTTCTACCTTTAGAACAAGCTCAAATTCTAAGTATACTTAGTGTAGTGCAGGATAAACTGAAACAGGCAACTTTAACTAAGGAGTCCAACCTGAAAGACCTTAATATTCAGTCTTTGGAAACCCACTTCTTGAACCCACTCACTTCCCAGGCACAGGTGGTACATGGAACTGTTGGCAGTTTGCAGCCCGATTATGGAAATGCCTTTTCAATGAGCTTACACAGTTGGATCCCCATATAGGAGGAGGCCAGGTTGATCTCCTATCCTTTGAGACTAATTCAGTGGTCAATACAGCAGGGTCAGTGGAAGTGGGAGTTACTTCTTCATCTTGCCCTAAAAATGGGGCAATTTGCGTGATTTCGCCCCCCCCCCCAAATTGTTTTTAAATTCACACTGACTGGGAAATAGGAATGGTACTATTTTGTTCCTAGTGTCATGGAATATAGCAGGTTGGAATTCCAAACGATTAGATCTGGGATTTCTTGAATTTATTTATCAACATGATTTAGTACTTTTGCAGGAGACATTGAAGGTAAGGGACATTCAAGTATCTGATTTCTCTATATTTCCTTCACCAGCTGTCCCAGTAAGGAGCGGGGGTGACTGAGTGGTGGGTTAGCATTACTGGTGTCCCTGGCTCTCAGAGCTATGGTCCAGCCACTGGGGCTTTCTACCCTGTATCTGGCTGCTTGGTTAGTTACAGTGCCTACAAATACAGCCTGGATTGTGGTTAATGTATATGTTCCTCCTATCACATCACCATTTTATGATCCCCAAATTTGGGAAGAAATAGAGATCTTGATTTTGGACCTGAGAAACATACTGGTTCTGGGCTTATTCTGGCAGGTGACTTTAATGTGTATTTGGGAAGAAATTCAGCTGAACAGCCAGGTGAGGTACAGGAAGATTCCCTACCTGCTTTTCTGGGTTCATTTCCAGCTTTAAAAGATAAGGTATCAAATAGATTTGGCAGTAATCTCAGACGTCTGATCAATCATACTGGTCTAATTATTTGAATGGGAACACATCTGGAGATGTAGCTGGTGACTTCACATTTGTGGCCAACACCAGAATGAGCACAATCAATTATATTCTGGTTATGGAAGCAATGCTTCCTTATGTGTATGATTTTTCTATCAGGTCTGCTGTTGCCTCTGATCATCAGCCTCAGGTGCTAAATATATTGCTGCTAGCCGGTGTGGGAAGGGTAGGGACTGATTTATATTTGCCTCAGAGAACCTGTGGAAAGGAGACCCTTTGTCAAATTAAGTGGTCCCCACAATTGAGTGAAATCATAGCCCAGCTATTAGCCTAATAGCCTCTGAACCTCTCACTGCCTTTAAGGAGTCAATTCTAGGTAGAGTAGATACAGTGTTTGAATGTTTTAATTCAGTAGTTGAGGCTCTTTGCCCACACCTGGTGTTTGAGGCAGCTTCTGCACCTTGCCCAGGTGAAGTAAGGAATCAGTGGTTCGACAGTGAATGTTTATTTTAATTTTTGTATTTATTTATTTAAAGCATTTGTACATCGCCCCTCCTGTAAACCGCTCGGGGCGGCTTCCAACAATGATAAAACAATATAAAACAATATAAAACAGTTTAAAACAATCAACAAGTTAAACACTTTTAAAACAGGGCCCCGGGAAACAATTTCAACATTAAAACAATAGAACAGGGTAGGGGCGAAAAACACAACCCTAACCCCCCCTCCCCCCCATGTTGCTCTGCTAAGGCACATTTAAGGAGGTAGGCTTGTATGTGGAAAGGCCTAAAATCTAATATTGATTTATAATCTTATGTTTACCCACCTTTATTAAAGAATAAGAAGCATGCCTTTTCTTTAGAGGCTTATAATACATTGGACCGGGCAGTGTGGGATAACGACTTTTTGAAAGCTTATCTCACAATCTAGATCTCTAGTAACTCAGCTTACAGGGGCTAGCATTTCAGCTGCCGATTGGAAGAATCATTTCCGTATTCTTTTTTCGATTCCATCAACAGCCCACAAATTGATGCTTCCCCTGCTAAAACGTTGTCTGGACTGGCCTCCGGTAACTGCAGGGAAACTTGAACAGATGGTTTGACAACTTAGATCTAATAAGGCCCAAGTATTGACTTTATCCCACCTGAAGTTTTGAAATCAAACATGGCATGGTGGGCTCCCTTTCTAGTTATCTTATTCACCAGGATAAATACTACAGAGGTAGTTCCATCTGAATGGACTAAAAGCATAGTAGTTCCCATTTTTAAAAAGGGGGTCCCAAACAATCCTGCTAATTACAGTCCAATAAGCTACTGTGTGTAATAGGCACACTCTATTCAAGATATCTTCTCCAGCACCTCCAACGTTGGGTGGACCAGGAGGGAACTCTGTGTCACAAACAAGCTGGGTTTAGGAAAGTCAAGTCAACACTTTATCATGTTTTTGTGCTCAACCAGTTGATAACAAAGTATGTGTGTTCAAGAGTGGGCCAGGCTCTGTATATCGCCTTCATCGACCTAAAGGTGGCCTTTGACTCCATCAATAGGGAACGTCTTTGGCTTAAGCTGCCCAAGACTAACATTGACTGTAGACTGTTATTTCTAATCATGGTCCTTCATTGTGGGACATCCTTACGGATACGAATGGGCCAGCAGGGACAATTGTCCTCCTTGGTCCAAGTCGTGAAAGGGGTCCGTCAGGGCTGCTTGTTTGCACTGCTCCTTTTTAACATCTATATTAATTATGCTATTTCATATTTGGTGGACCCCTTGTTCCACCCGGTATCCTTAGAGGAGTCTAGGGTGTCAATTATGCTCTGTGCAGTCGACACAACATTGATATCTCATGCAAGGGTAGGAGTGAGGCATTTGATGGACAAATTTGCTTTTCTCTGTACCCAAGAACTACTTGAAGTAAATTATACGAAGACTAAGGTCCTGGTGTTCAGCAGAGCCCGTACCAAACATAAGTGGTTTATGAATTCTGCGGTTATTGAACAAGTTACCTCGTATAAATATCTGGGGGTTACCTTTTTTTTTTTTTTTTTTTTTAAATATTTCTTTTTATTTTAACTTTAACAATATAATATCACATTCCAATCAAAATATTACATTTATTCCCCCTTCCCCACCTCTCTCCCCTCTCCACCCTGCCTCCCCGTCCCCTCCCTCCCTTCCCCCAGTATACGTTCCCTTTCCCACCCTCTTTCCCCCCTTCTGCCTCCCTTCCCCTCCCTCCCCTTTCAGTATATTTTACTTAGGCAAGTCGAGTGTGTGAACTGTTCCATCTTTATCTTTTTTGTCAGTACTGTCCAGCATTGGTCCCAGTCTTTATAGAATTTATCTAGGTTATCTTCAAGGCTGGCTGTGATCCGTTCCATCGATAAGCAGTGCCATAGTCTCTGCAACCATGCTTGTCGTGTGAGCCCTTTCGCATATTTCCAAGTCCTTGCAATGGTGTGGATTGCCGCCAGAATCAGGTTTGTACATGTCCTCTTCTGTTGTTTGGTTATCTCTTTTTCTGGGTATATTCCCAGCAAGGCAATTTCTGGCTTAAAAGGCAATGGTATATTTAACGACCCCCTAATAACCTTCCATACTTTATTCCAGAATTCGGCCACTTTTGGGCAGCTCCACCATGCGTGTAGGTATGTACCTCTCTCCCCGCATCCCCGCCAGCAAGTTGGGGGGTATGTTGCTTTTATTCTATTGATTTCTACTGGCGTAGTATACCACCTATGCATCAATTTGATTTGGGGTTCTTTAGCCAGTAGAGATCTGGAGCATGTATTGGTATATTGCCACATCTGTTTCATCTTTTTCTCTGTTATTTCTACCATTAATTCGTCTTCCCACTTTGATACGTATCCAGCATCTGCTAAATGATATATATTCTTTACTATCTTATGCAGTATGGAGAAAATTCCCCTTTGTCCTGTTTTATCAAATAAAATTTTTTCTAGCTCTGTGGGAGGCCTACTAAAATTTAATTTATCCCTTGGATTTGTCAGTGCACTGTGCAGTCGGCAATACTGCCAGAACGGTATCTTTTCCTGTGTAGTCTCTTCTATCTCTTCTTTTGTTTTTAGTCTCCCTTGTATGAATAAGTGTGTTGCTCTATATATTCCTTTTTCTCTCCATCTTTTCATTTTTTCTCTCTCTCTGATGTCCCACTTAGGCCCAATTTTATCTAACGGGGTGTATGGGGTTTTCCCTTGTATTATCTCTAACTTCCTTTGGCATTCCCTCCATGTGTTTATTGCAGCCCCTGCAAATGGATGGTCCTTGCATTCCGGGCCCCTTAATTGTATTTTATCTGGGCTGTCAAAGATGTCTTGCCCATTTTCTAACCCTAGTGTTTCTAATTCCAAATTCCTCCATCTGGGTTCCTTACCCTCGTCGTACCATACTTTAACTGTTCTCAGGGCAGAGGCCCTGTGGTACATCCTCATGTCTGGCAAGTTGCATCCCCCCTGTTCTATTTTAGTTTTCAATATTGTTCTTCTTACTCTAGGCCTTTTTTGTCCCCATATTACAAATCTCATAATCTTTTCTATTTTTTGGAAAAATTCCTTGTTTAATGTTATGGGTATGGCCTGTATAGTATATAATATTTTAGGTAATAGCTGCATTTTAATTATATTCATTTTTCCTATCCAGGAGCATCCCAGCCTTCTCCAGGAGTGTTGTTTGTTTTGCAATTCTTGAATGAGGGGTAAGTAATTTTTTTTATATAGGTTGTTTGTGTTTTTAGTGAGCCATACTCCCAGGTATTTCAGTTGTTCCGTTTGCATTTGGAATTGCTTTAGTTCGTCTAGGTCTGCCTGTGTCATTTTTGTTTTATTTAATGCCATAACTTGTGTTTTATTTGTGTTTATCTTATATCCTGATAATGTCCCGAATTCCTTAAGCAGGCTGGTTAATTCCTGCATTGAGGACTGTATATTTGTCATTGTCAAGAGCATATCATCTGCATATACCATTGTTTTATGTTCCTCTTCTCCTGCCTGTATTCCTTTGATTTTTTTATTTTGATTAATAGCTGCTATTAGTGGTTCTATTGCGAGGTCAAATAAGAGGGGAGACAGGGGGCATCCCTGGCGTGTTCCTCTAGTGATTAGAATGTTTGGGGTCACTTCCCCATTAATTGCAATGTTAGCAACCGGTCTTTTATAAATGCTGGCTACCCATTTTAGATATGCTCCCTTAAATCCCATTTCATTTAGTGTTTTCATTAGGAAAAATTTTTCTAATCTGTCAAAGGCCTTGTTCGCATCCAGTGAAATCACAGCCGTGGGTATTTTATCTTTATTAGCTTTATATATTAAGTTTATCGCCCTTCTGACGTTATCCACTCCCATTCTGCCATTAATAAACCCTGTCTGATCTGGTCCTATGAGTGTTCTAATAATCCCTTGCAGTCTAGTAGCGAGAATCTTTGTAAATATTTTGGCATCGGTGTTTAATAACGAGATGGGTCTAAAATCCCCACATTCCTTGCCAATTTTCCCTGGTTTCGGACATAACGTAATGGTGGCTGTGTAGAATGTCTCTGGCATCTCTTGTTTTGCCTGTATCCCATTGTACACTTTCGCTAGCAGTGGGGCCAACTGTTCCCCATATGTTTGATAAAACTCTGGGATAAACCCATCTGGTCCAGGTGTTTTATTCTTAGGCAGGTCTTTTATTGTTTTTTGTACTTCCTGGATAGTTATAGGTTCATTGAGCCATTCTCTCTGTTCTGCTGTTAATTTAGGTAATTTTAATTTATCTAGGAATACATCAATCTCCTCCCCGTTAGGCTCTTCTGTGGTATATAAATTTTTATAGAAATTTTGGAATTGTTCCTTCATTTCTAGTCCTGTAATCCAGCTCTGTCGGTTGGGGTGTAGTACCTGTGTTATTTGAGTTTTTTTCCTTTTCTGTTTTACCATCCATGACAGAATTTTATCTGCCTTATTACTTTTATTATAATAAATTTGTTTTGTATATCTGAGTTTTTTTATCACTCTCTCTGTTTCTATTGTGTCTATTAATCCTCTTAGTTCTCCCCTTTCTCTAATACATTGCTTTGTGGGTTTCTTTTTCATCTTTTCTTCTAGTGTATTTAGTTTAAGATAGAGGTCATTTAACTCTTTTTTGTTTTTCTTTTTATTATAGGCATCTATTTTGATGTATTGGCCTCTCAAGTAGGCTTTTGCAGCTTCCCACACTACTCCCTGGGATACCTCTCCATTATCATTCCACTTCATATAGTCATCAATATGTTGTTTGATTTGTTCTTTGTTTAATGCATTTAATAAAGTACCCTTCTTCAAAACCCAATGAGGTGTCTTGTGTGTTTTTTGTTGCCCTGTACTTATCCTTGCTATAACTGCGCTGTGATCTGTAAACGCTGCAGGGATAATATCGATCTGAGTGCATTTTTCCCAGTTTGTATCCTGCATGAGTAAGTAATCTATTCTGGAATATGTCATGTGTCTATTTGAAAAAAAAGTATACTCTCTGTCTCTTGCATGTTTTAGTCTCCAGACATCCACCAATTGGGCCTGCCTTATTATTTGGGCCATTTTTAGTTGTCCTCTCTTCATTTTTCCTCCCCCTGATCTATCTAGCCTCGTGAGTGGACTATTTAGGTCTCCAAATACCATTAATGTCCCTTGACTTTCTTTTTCTATCAGTTTTGTCATCTTCGTCATGAATGTTGTCTGCCCTGTGTTTGGGGCATATATGTTTAGAAAGGTGTACATTTCTCCCTCTACTTTCCCTGTTACCATTATGTATCTACCTTCTGGGTCTTTTACTATCTTTTCCCTTTTAAATTTCAGTGTTTGTGCAAAGGCCAGTAGGACCCCCGCCTTTTTCTGCCCCGCATTTGCGAAATATATATGCTCAAAGCGTTTGTCTCTCATTCTCACATTATCTTTTTGCAATAAGTGTGTCTCTTGCAGAGCCAATACCTGTGCATTTACCCTTTTTGCATAATACCATGTCTTTTTTCTTTTCGTTGGACAGTTTAGCCCATTTACATTCAGTGAACATATCTTTAAATCAGCCATCATCCCTTTTCTGTGTGGGTTTTGTTACTCGACTCACTTTAGTGCATTCTTTGCCTATATACCATTCCCTTTGTCCCCATTTCCCTTCCCTCCCCCCTGTTTCTTCCCCATTCCCTCCCCTCCCCCACCTTCCCCTTTCCCTTTGGCAACTTATCCAGTTGTCCATTTCTCTCCTTCTCCTCCTCTGGAGGTGCCTCTGGAGCCGCTCGTTCTGTGCAGTCCCTCCAGACAGGCCCTTCCTTTTGTTCATGGTCCCAATTAGTTCTTATCTTTTATTTTCGCTTCTTTCTATTTCTTCTTTTGTCTTTTGATTACGTGGGTTTTTTCATTAACTTGGATTCTAAGTTTTCCGTTCTGTGTCTCTTGCCCCTAGGTTATTCTCTCGCAGGTCTTGGTTCTTCTCTCTGCAACTCTGGCAGCTTTGCTGCAATGAATCTCTCTAGCGCTTTCGTGTCGTAGAAATTCCTTCTGCGATTTTCATGCATGAAGGAGAAGGTAGCCGGGTATCTTATTTGCGTTTTAATTCCCTGTGCTGTGAATTTTTCTTGTAGTTTATACCATCCCCTTCTCCTCGCCACTGTAGCTGCTGCCAGGTCTGGTTGTATGCTGATTCTGTGACTTTGATATTTTAAGTCTTTCAGTTTCCTGGCTTCCCACAGGATTTGTTCTTTATCAGTATATCTAAGGCATCTGAATATTACTGCCCGGGGGGGATCCCCTTCCTTTGGCTTGGGGCGAAGAGTCCTGTGTGCTCTATCAATCTCTATTTCATGGAGTTGGGGACACTTGGGGAGGATTTCTTTCAGGATTTTCCTGATCAAGTCTCTGCCTCCCTGGGCTTCTATGCCCTCTGGGATTCCTTGAATTCTTAAGTTATTCCTCCTTCCCCTGTTTTCCATGTCCTCCATTTTCCTCTGTATTCCCCCTAGGGCTCTTTCCATCTCTTGTACCTTATCTTCCCATCTTTGCTGCTGTATTTCTCTCCTTTCCACTCTTTGTTCTAGGCTTGTAACTCTTTCTGCCATTCCATCAAATTTCTTATTTAAACAGTCTACCACAGAGGTTACTTTCTGTATGTTCTCGTTTAGGAGCCCCCATTGCTTTGTGGAATCAGCGTGATTGGAGTTTATTGCCTCCATTAAGCCTGTAAACTGTGCTGTAAAGTCTTGCTGTTCCCCCTGCTGGGCTGCATGTGCCTCAGCCATGCTGCCTTCCTGGGGTTGCTCCTGATCCCCTCCCCCTCCTCTCTCACTTCTTTGCAGTTTTTCACCGCTTTTTGCCTCACTCTGCCCCTTTCTTTTGGCTCCTTGAGGGGTGGGGGGGTTCTTTTTTATGTTTTTTCCCATTAGGGGCTGCAAGTCCACGTTTTTTACCTTTTTTTTATGCGAAGTCTGGCTGGGCTGTCTGGAGTGTTTTGCAGAGGCAGCTACTGCTCACGCATGCCCAGAAGCTCCTCCTGGGGGTTACCTTTTTGCAGACTATGGCATTTCGAACTAGCAAGACTGCAGGCAAAAAACACCCGTAAGGGTATTGCCAGTTTTTATTTTGTGAAGGGTGGGAAATTGGCCCTACCAACTGTTCAGGTATATAGGGCAAAAGGTCCTGTGCAGATTATGTACAGGATCCCAGTTTGGGGCCCGTCATTAGCAGCAGGCCTGGAAGTTATACAAAATAAAATCATGAGAGCTATATTACGTATGCCCAGGAATTGCCCATCTGTATTGGTGTGAGCTAAGCTGGGTCTTCCCTCCTTGGAGTCTCTTGCCAAGCAGAATATTAAAATTTTGGCTAAAGCTGAATTCTGCACAAAGTACCCTCGCCCACCTGGCTCTTGCATTTGTGATAATAGGCCTGTGGGAAACTGGGATAGAAACTTTGCTGGGAAGACTAGGTTTCTTCGCCCCCTATTGACTTGCTTTACCTTACCTCAATGCGCTTGCTTTGATTAAGTGCCAAATCAGATGCAATATCGTAATGCTGCAGTTAACTCCCAAGGTGATGTATAAATATTTTCCGATCTATCCTGGAGGTGCTGCTTATCTCTCTCCCCATCTAAATTGGTCCAGTAGGATAGCTTTCACGCTTGCTATGTTTGATATGATCCTCTCTGCAGTAACAGGGTAGGTTTACTAAGAGGTCCCTTATCTGCAGAGGTTCTGTACGTATTGTTCTCAACAGGCAGTGAATCCCTGCTACATGCTCTTTTTGATTGTCCTATGTATAGTGATTTGTGTTTTGAAACTTTTAGGGATGGCTGAACAGAACGCGGTTTGGGTTTGGCTGTTCGGTTCGGCGGAGTTCAGTCCAGCCGAACTTGGCCAAACAACCGAAAATAGTGCTATCGATACCAAAACCGAAACCAAATTCAAAATATTTTTTTTGTTTGACCCTGAAACCACCCCTTGTCTCCACCCCTGGTGTCAGGAAGTCTGCTCCTCAGCTGCTTCCCACTTCCAATCACATTTTTCCCACCTTCCAGTCACGTTTTTCCCACCCCTGAACTCATCAGAACTTTTTGAACTGTTCAGCCGTTTGGTTCAGACGTTCGGTTCGGTCGTCCGAACAGGCCGAGTTCGGCCCGAACTCTGAACTTCCGAACTGCGGTCGCCCATCCCTATAAATATTTGAACCTGTGGCTCTTGGTTTGGGGGCCTGTAGCCAACAGGAGGCCCTGGTATCACTCTTGTGGGACTCTCATCCCACAATTACAGCCTGTGTTGCAAAGATTTTTGCAGCTGCTATCCAAAAGAGGAAGACAGTCCTGGAGCTGACTGCTTAGTGTATCTCCTTTGTATTAAATCTGGACTTTGTCTGCTGGAATATCTTAGATGGTCCGGTACGACGAAGTTGCAGCTGTTCAGATTCTGTTTATATATTTTTTTTCTTTGTGTGTCTGTCCTCTATGATGCCTAGTGTAACCACAATGAATCTAAATTTAATTGAAATTGATAATCTAATTAAGAAGTGTGCTGTCTTTTATCAGGGGAGGACATGGGAGTAGGTCCTAGGAACATGGGCATATCCTTGGAAGAAGCCCCTAGGTAGGACAGTAAGATCTGATAACACAATGGAACATTTTCGTAAGAACCATGGTAACTGCTGGCCTTGTATTAAGCTGTGTATGGAATCCAAGCATGCATGTGTAAAGGTACCGGTTTTGTCAAAACCTGTTAAGGCTTTTGCTCAGTGCCAAACCTTATTGCATGATCAGATCTTTGTGAAACAAGCCAGGCTGCTTATTTAACCGAGTAAATAAGGACAAATGGAGTAAATAAGGGTTTGAATTTGGTCTTGTCTGTCACCAAGACCAAATTTCTTCACTTTTTACACTGGCTGATAATGATCCTATAACACACACCTCTTGAGAAGCCGAGCAACACTTTGATGTGCGTTATATGGCAGGATAATTGTGGATGCTGACTCCGATACCTAAGCCCTTCAGAATCCCTAGCACGCTGTTCCAACTGATACATGCAATGTGGCCTGTGTTAAATAGATGGTGTTGGATGAGCCTGCCTGTTCCATGCTCTTCACTGCCTCTTCACCCCCACTCCCCCCCACTTTGGCCACCTGCACACACACACCCCCGCCATGCACTCCGACCACATAGGGCTTGAGGTCTTTCCCCAGATTGCAGGTAGAGCAACCCCCTGCAGACCTCAACCCTGCAGGAGAATTAAACCTGCCTGTCTGGGAGTCATCAAGCCCATTACCCCCCCGTGCAACAAGGAACACTGTGGGAAGTGGAGTGACTGTTTGGCTGGAGAAGCCAGGTATCGGAGGGATAGCAAGTGGCAGCTGCATATTCCGATGAGATGGCAGCACAGGGAGAACCGAGGCCAGACAGACAGGAGAACTACACACTGAGGGATGTATGTCCGAAGGTCCGGAGCACCTGAGCTAAATTAGGGATGTGAGCTTGAGAGCGGCCAGAGCAGCAAGAGGAATCCCTGCTCCAATGGTTCCCTGCTCCAACAATCAAAAGAGCTAACTAAGCCATTCCCACTTGGGAAGGCACCTGCCCCCAGCAATTTATGACACCCCTGTTCTTCCTCTGCTGGGCTCCCCTGACTGCAGGGGTCTCCTCCCGGATGCCTTTGGAGAGGCAGGGTAGACACTGCTGAGACTTCCTCTTCCTGAAACTCCAGGTGCCTCTCTGCCTGTTGCTCCTGGCTGCCCAGCCGGAGTCTCCTAGCCCCTGCAGCAGGTAGCTTTGAGTCCCAGCCACCTTGGTGCACTCACCATGGCCAAAGACTTTGACCCTGGGCTCCCTGCCAGTGGCACTAAGGCCCCTGTTCACCGGGCAGTGTGACCTCATGCTCATTGTGACATGGCTGGGCAGGACTGGACTGAGCATGTCTGAACAAAACTAATTTAAAAAAACCCAAAAACTAATACAATTTCTAGACCAACAGATACAATCATTCTTTAAAAAGCACACAACTGGTTACATATATGCCACTTTATAAGGCAGTCTATAAACACAGCTAAAGATATGGATGGGCAGAAAAACATTAGAATGCCTGTGATTTAACATCAAACAACAAAAAATTATAACTCTCAAAGTACTTTAGTGACCAACCTGAAATTAAGCACAAACCACATAACCCCCAAATAATACACGTCCGGAAAAAAATCAGATATAAATTACAAGCCGTATTTCTAAAAAACAAGTTTGAAGTTTGACCACTTAGAATGTATCTCACACATATTTTATATATATATATATATATATATATATATATATATATATATATATATATACACACACACACACACACACACACACACACGTGTGTATGGAAGACATTTAGATTTATATATAAAATCTTCCTCTGCTAAAATCTTGAAAGTTGCCCTCAACAAAACACCAATTTTTGCATATTATAAATAAGGAAAAACCTCTAGTATGTTTGAAGCCTTGTACAACCTAGGGGTGTTTTTAAACAAACAAGGCTTGAGGCGCTAGGTCCGTGTCCTCTGAGTGGCATGGCTGCGGAGCGCCCACGCACGTGAAGTGAGTGGGGAGGGATTCTAATGGGGGGCTCCTTGGGTGGCCGTCCCACCCACTCAGGCAGACTCCACACACTTCCTCCACCACGGACTGGCCATGCAAACAAATTCATACAGGCAGCCGTTTCCCCTCCCCTCACCCATCAGCCTCCTGACTCCAATCCCCACCCAACTGCCCACCCTCTGCCATGACACACAGCCCCGGACACCATGGAAACATGAAGCTTCAGTGCGCAGTAACCCCTTCCTGCCCAAGAGATGCTGCAGTTGCTGGCAGTCCCAAACTCCAACAGGCTGTTCTCCATGGCGTTGGCTGTTCTCTCGTCCATCGCAAGGGGGTGGGGGTGGGCTTGTTGTGCATTGAGCCAACGCAGTGTTGTATTTCACGCACATATCCTTTAAGAGCTCCCCAGGGAGCTCCTGGCAGGGCTGTGGGTGGGACTGGGGTGGCAGCTGGACTGCAGACCTGTCTGCTGGCATGGCTGGAAGCCCTGGTTCATACAGGCAGTGGATGCGTGGGTGCCTGTCCCCACACACTGTTTTGGCTTACGGCACTGTAACAGGGCAGCTCCCTGTGAGCCTATTGGAGCCCTGTTCCAGAGCTGCAAGCAGCTAGATACTGTCAGGTATTAGCTTGTTGGGGCATGCTCAGTATAGCTTTGGAGGGTTGTCTGAGACTAAGGCCGCTTTTAGACGTGCAGCTAGGATCAGGCGCGGGAGCGGCGAAACAGCCACGGCGTTGTTTTAGACGAACCGGAAGTGGAAGTTGTGTGCGTGATCTGGGGCCGCGCATTCTTTGCCGACCGCGATCGAACCGGCCTGATCTCTCTGGGGTGACATACGTGGCCGGAAAAGAATGCGTGGCGCCAGATCACGCACACAACTTCCGCTTTCGGTTCGTCTAAAACAGCGCCGCGGCTGTTTCGCCGCTCCCGCGCCTGATCCAGCTGCACGTCTAAAAGCGGCCTTAGTCCACAGACATGCTCTGTAGGCACAGGAAGAACTGAGCATGCTCGGGGCCTATAAAGGGCCAGGGCTCAGTTGAGGAAGGTGGCTGTAGGAGTAAGAGCTAGGACTGTGAGCTCCTGACTCCAGGAGAGTAGATGGACCTTGGGGAGAGCTGAAAGGGCTTTTCAGTTCAAGCCCAGGATGTACTGGGTGCACATATGGTGGCGTAGGCCTTGGCTGTGAGAGGCGGTAGGAGACCAAGGGTGGGGCCCCAACAGGGGAATTTCCTCCCTACTTGGGGAAATTCAACCGACTGAGGGCTGGCTAGGCGTGACAGGGGGTTTTGTTAATCCCCCTTTTGACACCCCAGTGTTCCTCTGTGGCCTTGGGAAGACCCCCTGCTACAGACGCACTCTAGCTTTTTCGGCAGTGCCCCAATAGCGGGCCAGTGCATGGGTCATGGGAGAGCGAGCGCCTTCCCACGCTCCACCTTGAAATGAATTGTTGGTTAATGGGTGGCCATGTGTGGAAGCTAAATTATTTCGAAATGTTTTAAAACACCTGTATTCTTGGCTAGGAAAATATAGAATGTAGTTCACAGCTTTATTTTCCCTCAGTATCCCTTCCAGGTGATGTGAGAGCTTCCTGAGATGCTTTGTAATCAGTTGTGATAATGTTTGAGAACAAAAAATGAATATATGTTCTTCTACCTCTGATTTTTGCCTCTCCGTCTCATTACATCTGGGTTTTGCACAGCTCAACAGTCAGACTTACCAGCTAAACGGCTCTATGCTGCCATCTCCTGGTATTTTGTATAAAAATATGTAGGTTTTCAGAAAACCTAAACACTAGCAATTATTGTAAAAGAGATAGTGTGAAGAACCATGGGGACGGGGGGGGGGGGGGAAATGCAGAACCTGCTCATACTGGAAGAGGCAAATGGGGGGGGGGAAGGATTTTGGAACAGATTCACAAATTGCAAAGAAATGAAAGACAAGAGACAGAGTAGTTAAGATGATACCTTTTATTGGCCTGAGTTTTATCACTCCATTTGATCCAATCAAAGGTATCATAATCTTAACTGCTTTGTCTCTTGCCTCTTATACTTGAGACCAATAAGGCAACGGCACTTAAGAAATGAACCAAATGAAGAAAGAGTTCTGTACATCATAACTGTACAGAAGTGGTATCTATCCACCTGCAGCATGTACACATTTTATATTGTATGGGAGGAATTCTGGAATAAAATAAAATGCCTTCTCCTTACTGAGACCCATTTCTTTGCCAGGAGAGTGAGAGCAGAACATGCTGGGTGGAAGGGAGTCGCTGCCCTTGGGCAGTGTGTTTGTCAGCCAGAAGCTGAACTGATTGGAGCAGGGGCATAGCTACCATCAGGACTGGCCTTAGAATTTGAGGGGGCCAGGGGGAAGGTAAAATGCGGGGCCCCTAGTGGCCCTTACTCCTTGGAGCATTCCTTGGAGGCCCTAAAGTTGTCCTCTTTGGGGCCCTGCTGGGTTCCTTCCAAGTGAACCCAATTTTTTTCTTGAAAAATGTGGTATCTGAGATCTGAAACTGGGCCCCCCAAATTGTAGCACATATCCAGCTCGGAGACAAGCTGCTCTCTAAGACTCCTTTGTCATGAGACAAAATGTGCAGCATTTGTCTCCGGGAGGCAAATGCTGCGCGGGTTTTTGTCACATGGGAAAACAAAGCTGCGGATGCAGAGCTCAATTTTCCAGCTCTGCGTTCTCCGCATGATTAGAGCCAGGGCCATGCAGTTTTGTTTTCCCACATGACAAAAACTGCACAGTCACCATACAAAACACTCTGACAAAAACAACTCGCAGTTTTTAAAACCACCATCCTGAAGTTACTGCACCACCTGCCTGCCAAGTGTGCCATGGGACATTAAGAAGATTTTAGCTCCATCAAAGATGCTTCTTAAGTTTCACAAAATACAGTGCTTTAATTACAGAATTAAAAAAGGACAAAAGCTCCTTTTTATTTCTTCAGCCTGTGCCCACATGGAAAAGCATTGCACACCCAATTATTAACCAGTCAGCCACCTGTGCCTAGAGCAGTGGTGGGAAGCCTCAGGTTTGGGAGCCAGATGTGGCCCTCCAGCAAGTTTTTATGTTGGTCGCCCCTTTCCAGTTCCTGCATCTGCCCCCTGGATCCAGTTCCTACCTCCAACTGCTTAAAAACTGAGCTCAGGGTAAGGAAGCAAAGGTGAGAGTAGGCACACAAGGATAGGGAACAGATTTGGTCTCTCTTTTCTTGGGTACACCCTGTTGGTATATGCAACATCCATAAGTTAATGCCTGCTGTATTAAGAAAAGTAATTGACTATAGAGCCACCAGATGGCGCTGCTAAGTTTATGTGTACATGGAAGGGAGTATTGGGGTTTTGCAGTTGAATTCCTTTGTGTAACCACTCCTTCTTCACTTCTCTCTCATTGTCTCAGTCTCCATTTTTTCTTACTACTAGTTAGATGTAACTAAGGATCTGTGCCTGAGAAAGCTTAAGTAAAGTTCTGTTTTTAAACCTTCAGCTGCATTTGTCCTTACTGATTGCGAATCAGTTATTACTCTGCAACACACCCTTTAAGCATCTCCACCGCCAACTTGTACATGGCCTTCAGAGCTTGTATTAATTTTCAAAGTGGCCCCTGGGATGGAAAAGTTCCTCACCCCTGGTCGAGAGACAGGCCACTCAGGATGAAACATTCCTTGATTTGCCTTTGAGTAAAATTATCTTGCATTCCTGATAGGAAGAAGGTCCTTTTATTTGCAGATGAGATTTGCATTACTGGCCAGGTTCAGGTTCCCATGGATTATTAGCATCTTGTCAAACAAGCAATGATTCTGAGAGGAGAAATAATTGAAAAGTGCCTAGGGAGTGACACAACTCCCTTTCTCTTTAATGGGGGGCTGGTGGCTGAAATCATTTAGGAAATTCTGAAATAGTCCACCTGAAATGATGCAAGCATTGGCAGTGGAAGGCCAATTGCCTTTCCTAGGAGCACTAAATGTGTTTAGTTTACAGACTACATTTAACTGGAAGCACACAAAACACAGGTTCTGTTTACAAGCCTGGAGTATGTCCAAGATCAAACATCAGCTGATTTGACGAGGTTGCTGCATTTTGGGGCTGGAATATTGAGAGAGCAACCCAGGGAATTTTGAAACTATCAGCTTCCAAAGCTAATTTTGGTTCAGCCTGCAAATGAAACTGTGAACCTTACTTTATGTTGGATCTCAATCCAGATCTGATTATTGTCTCCTGGTTCCCTATGTAATAATATTTACTGTAGTTAGAGAGTTTTGTGAGTTTAGAAATAAACCATTCCTAATTCACCCTTTAGCTAAATGACATATTGGAGAATCAAAATGAAAACAGAAAAAACAAAGGAATATTCTCTTTTCACTCGGTAAAGAATATGTAAAGGGTCTCTCTCTTTCTCTCTCTTATGTAAAAATATTTATGTAAGACAGTCATTGTAAAGCCTGCAAACTTTTAACTCTCCACTGTGATAAGATTCTCTATGCTAACCAATTCTCAGATGTACAAAATATACTTTCTCCAAGTGCAGAAACATATTTTAATGTTTTCCACAGCTGTAGGTAGATTTAAAGGAGTCAGAACGCACACTGGGCCTACGATGAGCAAACTGCTTGGGTGCTGTATGACAGCTGGCTTCTCCTCACAATTTCCCCATTTTCAATGGCATGGCCCCTTTTTAATGGCTGGTTGGAGAAATGTAAGGAGTGTAGTAGTATTAAAAATTTAGCTGCTAAAGGTCAGATGAGGGTGAAAGAATTGTAGTTAGCTGCTGATACTATTTATTTTATTATTTATTTATTTATTTTATAAATGTATACCCCCGCCCCTCCTGCCATGCAGCCTGGGGCGGCTACTGGTACAATGCTTTAAAAACACAGCTAATGGTTAGATATAAAAAGTGACATATTGTGTTTTGCATTGTATATCACCCAGAAAGACAATAGGTTTCTAGGTCAACAGTACAGTGCAACACTAGTGTTTAGAAAGTCCAGAGCCGGATATGACTAAAGTTTAAGTGTCAGATCAACTATTTCCCTGATGGCAGATCTTGCCAACCTTCTTTGGCACTGCTATCTGTACATTTACAGACCTTGGTGTAAATCTTTCCAATGGATTTACTATATTTTCAAAGTTATTTCCTTTCTTTTTACCTACTTCTGTGTAAATAATTGTTCTTCACCCTCTTCTGTACTTTAAGTTCCATTAGCCTTATTGGCGGTGCCACAAAAGTTTTTAGGGTTGTCATTTGTTTCTAAGATGTTGTGTGCCTTAAGAGCCAGGCTGAAAGTCCTAGGCCTCCTCTTAGGCCGTTTTTAGACGAGCGCGGCAGCGCCCGCGCTTGTTTCTTAAAAAAGCCGGCAGCCCATTCCACACGTGATGCTGCCGCCAAATAGCGCATGCGCGGCCGACGCACATCCATTTCCGGGCACGAACTGACCGGGTCGGCGATCGAGGCTGGTCATACGCGGTCGGAAATGGAAGCGCATCGCCCGCACATGCGCGTATTCGGCGGCAGCGTCACGTGTGGAACGGGCTGCCGGCTTTTTTAAGAAACAAGCGTGGGCGCCGCCGCGCTCGTCTAAAAACGGCCTTAGATTAGTTTCTTCCCACTCCTATGAGTGAGGCCACATGAGACAGGGAGGAGGGGCTACCATGCCTTAGGTAGTCTTACTCCTCCGTGGGGCAAACAAGCCATGTGATGCAGTGGCTCGTGTGCCCAGGGCCCACTAAAAGTTCCAAGCAGCTGGCTGCTCCGTAATACAGCCACAGAAATTCTGAGGGCGTGTCATGGGGTAGCCTTACCCCACATCAGGTAAGGCTGCCCAGGATGAGGCAACCTGTATGCCTGGGCATCTGCCTACTGTGCAGCAAGCTCCACAGTGGGGTTGTAAGCACCCGTAGTGCGTGGGCATGTCACAGCTGGGGGCAGGCTTTAGGTCCAGCTGGGAGACGGAGGCAGGGTAGAGCCAAGTGTGCGCTCATGCAGCCAGCACTGTAACCCTTCCCGGCTGTGGCAGTGGTACTGACAGGGGGCGTGGCTTTTTCACAACCACCTGGCAGGCTCCGACTGGTGGCAGTGATTGCCTGCCATGGTGTCATGCGGGGATCCAGCTGCCACCGCTCGTGTTACCTCAACCTACATCAAAGCCCTTCTTCAGGAAAAAAAACAAAACACAACTAAAATAAAACTGAAGAAGATGCATACATACAAAAATGCCAAAACATTAAATTGTAAATTAAAAGAAAAAATCCATAAAGCAGGTTCCCTAAGTCATTTAGGTAAATAACACCATGCTATGGGATCATGTTTGGGAGGAAATTGACCATGCCTGGGAGTCCCAAGGACTCGGGTTCTATCCCTGTCAGAGCTAGATCCTGACATCATCCCCTTCCTCCGACCAAGAGGAATGATCCTGGGAGCCTGCCCTTCACCATGTGGAGTGTCAAGGACCTGTCACGGCAAGAGCAGAGCAGTGCTAGGATTCTGGGAGCCCCTGTTCCAGGTCTCCATCTGGAGTGCATCAGTATCAAAGGGAGAGTCTCAAGATGTTTTCAAGTCCGGAGGCAGGTCAATACCTGGGTGATCCTTCCAAGGGAGAAGTGGGGCAAGGTGTGAGGTGAGGCATGTTCTAGCGAGCTGAGGGGCTTGCCCAGTCTGTAGCTCAGAACTGGCATTGGCCTCTAACCTAGACATTTTTAAAGTTTTTCTGGGCCAATCCTGTGCTGGTTCTCTGCAGCCAATCATGAGAGCTCATCCCCAGTCCCAGAGGGTATTGGCAGCACGTCTGCCATGTTTTACTGGCACTGGCCCTTGTGGGTGGGAGGAAATGGGCCACGCCTGGAAGTCCCAAGAACTTGGGTTCTATTCCTGTCAGGGCTAGATCCTGACATCATCTCCTTCCCCCAGCCAAGAGGAATGATCCTGGGAGCCTGCCCATCACTTTCATGTCCCCTGAAAGATTTGGGTCTTCCACAGGAAATAGTCTCAGAAACTGGGACCCAAGCCACCATGGGGCCCTGTTTCTGAGGATATTTCTTGTGGAAGTTTTGAATCTTTCAGGGGGCATGAAAGTTATGGGGTAGCCTCCCAAGATCATTGCTGTGGACCTTAGCCTTTCTAACTGATGAGGTACCATAGCTCAACATGGCAACGTCGTGAGTCAAGGATTAACTCAACTTCGTATTCTTCCTGCTCCTGGATCTGAATGGGAGGTGGTGCCTGGGTCCTGGGCCAAGACCTCGTAGGCTGGGTGTTCCTTTGGAGGGGAAGAACTGGAGAGGTGTCCCAGGCTCCATTCCCCTACCGAGTTCTGTAGTTTTCTGTAGACCTGTCTTGCTGTGCTGTGTTTGTTCCCACCATGTAAGTTCCAGACGTCTGTGAGTACTTAGTGTTTTCTTGGTCTTCTGTTTGCTGCTCCCAGAATCTGTAGTAACTCAGGGTTTCTGTGTCCCCTTCTGCTCACTTTCCCTGCACCTTCCCCATGCTCTGCACCTCTTAGCCATGCTCCCCTCCCCTGTGGAGTCCCTTTTTGGCAGGGCAGGTGGTGACCTGATGGCTGGGCACCACAGTAGTAGCAAAGGTTCTCTTGGGCCCATCTATTCCTTTATTCCTTGGTCTGTCAACAGCAGGTCAGATCAATCTGCTTAGGTTCAGGATCTGGGATGGCTGCAGGCTCATGGGGAGGGAGAAAAATGTAATGTGGGGACACTGTGGGGGGATGGGAGGACAAGCCCCTCTTTTCCAAGTTACAGGTGTTGATGCAGATACATAGATGTATCAGGGTCTTTAGGTGACATGGTAATTCAGACCTGGCTAGTTCATCTTTGATATCCCCATCAATACTGGAATATCAGAGCAGGTTAGTTCCAGTCGGTGTCCACCGCAAGCTTCCAGAACCAGATGGTGTAGGAAGCGATGGAATGCTGACCTTGCCACAAGATTTGGAAGGCAGCTTCAGCCATACTGGATAAGGGTCTCCAAACATGGTCGTAAAGTCCCTCAGGAAGGCCTCCTAGCGTCGGGTACCAGCCCGGAACAGGAAACAGGCCGTCCCGGCAGAAGAGGGTGCACTGTTCTTTTAAATATAAATCTACAGTGAAGCTGCTTGACATAGAATGGAGGGTTGCTATGGAAACTGGGAAGGGGCCGCCCTGGAGACAAGATGATGACTACCTTGCCCAGTAAACTATTTAGCCATGGCTGGGCGGATCCCCCATGTGGGTTCTGAGTGTTCTCAGTGTTATTGCTGGCCCTTGCTTTTGCCTTATCTTCCTGTCGCAGGTCCACTGTATTTTACCAGCACTGGCCTCTGTGGGTGGGAGGAACTGGGCTGTGCCTGGGGGTCCGAAGGACCTGGGTTCTATCCCTGTTGGTCTTTCTCTCTCTCTGCTCCCCTCTTCCCTCCCACACCTGGAAGTGCAGCAAAAGCCTCTGTTCTTGCTGAAGCCACTGCACTGCTTCTGATGGTGCCACAACTGCAAGGAAACTCCCAAGGTGACTGCTAACTTTCCAAGTTGCTAAAGGAAAGCAAATCATCTATGGCCCCACACACAAGGAGGGACATACACTGAATTTGGTTTTCTGCACTGGCCTTGAGGCGGGAGGTCAGTTAGTAGAAGTTAGGGGAGTAGAGCCTTTGTCATGGTCTGACCATTACCTCCTTAAAGTAAAGCATGCATCCTGGAGCATGTCAGCCCCCAACAGGGTGCAGGACCTATTAGATGGGTCCGCCCCCGTAGACTTATGGAACCACATCGGTTCCGCAATGCCCTGGCAGAATTTCCTCTGGACCTTGACACCCGCTCTGTTGATGATCTCGTAGCCTTCTGGAACACCTTGTTGGCTGAGACCATTGACAGAGTGGCCCCCAGGTGTCCGCTGCCCTCCCGAGTCTCCCAAAGGTCTCCTTGGTTTACTGAGGGTCTGCGGGGTTTGAAGCGGGAGAGCAGGTGGTTAGAGCGACGGTGGCGCCAGACTCGCAACCAATATGATCGATCACCGCACAAGAGCAGTTTAAAGGCTTATGCTGTGGCGGTGCAGGCAGCAAAGAAGCAATTCTTTGCTGCCCTTATTGCATCTGGAAAGTCACGTCCAGCGGAGCGTTTCCAGGTGGTGAAGGGCTTGGTCAGTCCTGCCTGCCTCTACCTGGACCTGGAGCAATCCAATGACCGCTGTGACCGGTTTATCGATCGAGTACTTTGTAGATAAGATCACTCGCATTCCCCATGATTTCAGTACCACAGTTATTACTGAGGATCATCTTGGGGCCATGGATGCCCCGTCCTGTCCTGTTTTGTGGGATCAGTTTCAGATGGTGTCATCTGTCGATGTGGAGTCCTTGTTGGGATCTGTTCATGCCACTACTTGTGAGCAAGATCCATGCCCGTCCTGGCTGGAGAAAGCTAGCCAGGAGACGTTACGGCCGTTGCTGGCTGGGGTGGTTAGTGCCTCCCTTCAGGAGGGCAGGGTGCCTGACTGTTTGAAGGAGGCTGTGGTTAGGCCCCTGCTCAAGAAACCATCTCTTGACGCTGATGCTCCTGCCAGTTATCGGCCGGTCTCTAACCTTTCCTTTTTAGGGAAGGTTATTGAACGGGCTGTGGCACGGCAGCTCCAGGAACGTCTGGAAAGCACCAGTTTCCTTGATCCCTCCCAGTCTGGGTTTCAGCCTGGGTATGGTACGGAGACGGCACTGGTGGCCTTGATTGACGATCTCCGTCTGGCATTGGACCAGGGTCGTCAGACTTTACTGGTCCTGCTAGATCTTTTGGCTGCATTCGATACAGTTGATCATGAGGTGTTGGTGACCCGCTTGCGGGACCGTGCTGGGATTGGCGGAATGGTCTTGGAATGCTTTCGTTCGTTCCTGGCTGGGAGAACTCACCGGATGGTCTTGGGGGACCTCAAGGACGACTTGGGGGATGTCTTCCCCCCGGGACCTCATGTGTGGAGTCCCGCTATTATGTCCCCCCTCTTGTTTAACATCTATATGCAGTCATTAGGGGAGATCATGAGAGGGTTTCAGGGCATTCAGTGTCACCAGTATGCTGATGACACTCAGCTCTAGCTCTCTTTTTCCACTGACCCAGATCACGCAGTCTTCCTGTTTTCCCAGTGCCTATCAGCTGTGAGGGCGTGGATGAGGTTGAGCCATCTGCAATTGAATCCTGACAAGATGGAGGTGATGTTGGTGAGCGAGGGCTTGGGGGACCTGGGGATGGTTGAATCTCCTCTTGTTGGGGGGGGTGTTTACTCAAGTGCAGAGTCTGGGTGTGCTCCTTGATTCACAGCTCAGCCTGGAATCTCAGGTTGTAGCTGTGGCGGGGAGTGCGTTTCGGCAGCTACATCTTGTCCGACGGCTTCAGCCGTATCTCTCAGACTCTGACCTCGCCACTGTCATCCATGCCTTCATCACCTCGAGGCTGGATTACTGCAACGCGCTCTACATGGGGCTGCCCGAGAAGCTGGTCCGGAGGCTGCAGCTGGTGCAGAATGCCACGGCCCGTCTCCTTACAGGGGCAGGTCGCAGGGAGCACACGACACCGGTGCTCTGGGCTCTGCACTGGCTGCCTATAAAGCACCGAACCAGGTTCAAGGTTTTAGCCTTTAAAGCCCTTCACGGCCTGGGCCCTACTTACCTGCAGGACCGCCTCACTCCTCATGTGCCCGTGTGACCCCTGAGATCGTCCGTGGGAGCCTTTTTGGAGATTCCCTGGGTGAGGTGGGTGGCCACCGATGTTAGATCTTTCTCGGTGGCTACCCCTGTGCTGTGGAATTCGCTCCCAGAGGAGGCTCGGTTGGCTCCCACTCTCCTGCTAGTTCAGTGTTTATGTAAGACCTGGCTGTTCTGCCAGGCTTTCAGCGAGGGGTGTGTGTGTGTAGGGTGGGGGTAGGGTCTTTCCCCCCTGAATTATTATGTTTTTAACTGTTTTAAACTGTTTTATTATTTTATTGATGCTGTTCGCTGCCCCGGGCTGCCCTGTGGGCAGGAGAGGCAAGATACAAATTTTTAATAAATAAATAAAAATAAATAAACCCCAGTGACCAGATTGTTAAAATATTGATGGGGATCAGGAAAGGTTTTCTGTGCACTGTCAGTGGTGGCTTCCTGGGCTCTTGTGGCAGTCCTTCATGATCCACCCCCAATGACACAATGCCCTGTTCAGGCCATATGTTGGGCAGACCTATCCTACACCTATAACAGTAAGGGTAAAAGATCCCACACCATCCTTTGTAGCTCATCTACAGCCCTACTTAAACTCTTAGTACAGTGTTTATATGCTCTATCAAGTCTTGTTCCGGACCCCTGTGATAGCATGAATTTTGCCCAAAGCCCCTACAATCACTTGTCAAACTTCAGAGATGCAGGCACCCTAGTGCTGAATTATTAACTCAAATCACCCAATAATAGTCATTTGCAGTAATTTTCAAGATTTATCTGATTACTTAGACAAATTAAAGGATAGCCACTTGAATTGCAAATCACTTACTTATGCAAAGTCCTGCATCCTTGAGACTAAATTGGGATTACCTGCAAATATTTGAAAACATAAGTGCCATTCAAGTGTATGGCTCTCATTTACAATTTAAAAGTCTTGCAAAGATCAAAGGAACTTGTTCAGTACTGAAAGATTTGTCCCTTAAAACCTACCTTTCTACATTGGTATTTTACATATGAGGTTTAGGCAGTGATCCTGCAGCCATTTCGTGTCAGAACTAGCCCTTTGCTCTGGCACAAGTCTCGTAGAAGTGAATGGGAATTTCGTCAGCACCAAGGTAAAGCACTGGTGCCAAACTAGCTTCAGAATCACACTGCTAGAACAGTCTCGGGGCTGGTGCTAATGCATGCAGACTGCTGCACTAAAAAAATTATTTTCTGTTGTACACAATTGATAGCATGTTCACTGAGGAGAACATGCTGTATTGAGGTTTGAATTCCACTTTCTATACTAACTCACCCATTCACCTTTTTAGTGTTTTTTATTTCCTTTGCTTTATGGAGGTGGCCGTAACTAGCCTATGGCCAACATGGCAGTGGCCATGGGTGCATTTACATGAGGGGTCCCAACCAATTATGCCCCAGGGCAGCTGACGTATCAGCTGTGTGCTTCTTGTGCCACGGCTGCCTGCCCCAGACTCCCTTAGTGCTTAGTCAGTATTAATGGGTAGGTGCGTTCCCTTCCTGTGGGGGACGGACACAGCTGATGATTCAACTTCCCTGGGGCATGGCTGGTTGGTGTCCCTCTTGTAAATGCACTCATGGCCACTGCCATGTTGGTCATAGATTAGTTACGGCTCTGGGCCACACCGCTCCTCAGTACTGCTCCATATCCCCAGCTTCCTGGTTGACTGCCCACTTGGCAGACCTTCAGCCACAAGAAGACTGGTGTGAATCATGTTTCTCTTTCTTGTTCTCCGGAATATGTCTTTGTTGTTAACTGCTCTTTCTTCCCTGGTTCCTGTCTGTACTTGGACTGACTCGGCTCTGTTCTGTTTGAATTCTGTTTGCCTGTTTTCTGTTTGTTTTCATGCCTGAACTGGTCCTTCCATCCATCTGTCCTCCTGTCTGTTCCAGAATGTCAGCCTGTCTATCCTGCATGGGTGCCTAGCCTGCCCTTATTGACCTGATCCCCTACAGACTCCTGAATCCAATTCTTCACAGGCTCTCCAGATCTTCTTCCCACCCTTGGGTGAACCACAGTGAAAATAATACATGCTCTGGGGGCTGGATAAGAGTTGGAGGATGGGGTGTGCTCAGGATGGGGGAAAGAAGAGGATCCAGATCATAGATCTGTGTCATGGATCCATCCCATCTTTGAATGCATGCCCTCATCCTTCCTCCCACCCCTTGAGTGCTCACTCTTTTAGTGCTTGAGGGCAGGGACTGGATCCATGGTTGGACCAGATCCAGAAATTTGAAAGCAGCCAAATAAAAAGTAGTTAGTACCGTATTTGGCCTATGGGCCAGAGGTTTCCCACCCCTGGCTTAAACAAGATGAATTGACTGTAAACTTTGTGATTGGGATAAGCAAACTCTGGTTTATGGTTTCTTGGTTACCTTTTTGAGACCATCTTGTACAGTAGGAGTGGTGTCGGGTTAGGCACCTACACTAAACTTCAAATCTTGGCTTCCCATGTACTTTGCTTCTAGCAAGTTTCACATGTCTCTAGTATTCATTATACTTAGTATTCCCCTTTTTGGTATAGGATCTACCAAGCCTAATAATAATGACATCCTCTATACAGCTTTCATTTTCTAGTGCTGCTTCCTTTGGGATGCTTTTATCCTTTGGATAAGCACAGGAATTTGCAATTTCCTCCTATTGTTTGATTTTCTCCCACACTCTTTACTTCTGTTTGAATGAGACACTTGGCCAGGGAATTCAGAATTAAGACTGCAGCTCAGGGTCTTACTTTTAACTACACACTCTTGCAGTCAATATTGTCTTCCGGAGTATCTAGGAAAACGAGAGGTGTGTGTGTACCCAAGTAGGGCCGAAACTAATAATAAAAAAAATATTTGTGAGTATTTCCAAGTTTCAGAGAACTGACTCTGAATACTCGCTATTCGGTACTCAGTAAAATAAAACCGAGTACCGAGTATTTTCCGAGTACTGAATCCCCTTATATAGGAGCAGGAAAAGCCCTGTATGTTGTGGTACTGGACCGAATACTGAATACTGGACCGAATACTGAACCGAATACTGAATACCGAATTCTTCGGTTACTTGGTATTCAGTAAAACTGACTTGAATATGGAGATACTCTGTAAAAAACAAATAATTTCAAATACCGAGTTTCAGCACTATGCACAACAGTTCAATTGGGGGCAGGGCTACAATTTCTGAGAGAAGGAAGCACTTTGAATAAACATAGAGGAACATGATCCCAGGAATATATCACCTGTCTCATCATGATTGACTTGGAGGTTACAAATTCAACACTCTATGTATATGGCTAGATCTCATGTATGGATGGAGGAGATGGATGCCGTGTATCTTCTGATAACTAGGAAAAAGTCTTCAAAAGTTCTTTCTGTTCTTCTAACTTTTCTCTTTTTCTGCTCCCATCTGTCTCCATAAAGTCTGGCAGCTTTTCACTGCCTTTTCATCTTCAAGGTACTTTCTTAATAATGTCGCATAATCCAGTGATACAAGCAATTTCTCCTCAACCAGAACAAAGGGGGTGGGGGGAAAAGGATAGTTTCATCTCAGCTTGTTTGTCCCACAAGAATACAGGCTTTTTACTATGGTTTTAGGAAAAAAAGATGCTTAAATGTCACACTTTCTTCTGACCACAAGGCTTCAAGGAACTTTTAACAAGAAAACAAACAAACAGAAAGCACAGGAAGCATTAGAATCTTTAAATTAAAGCCTGAGCAAGGAGAGAGGTTTTCATCATCATTTTATTTATACACAGGAGTCTTGTCTTCATGGGGTGGGGAATCACATTACTTTCTTCCAAATTTCAGATGAGGCAAAAATGAGGAAAGAGGGAAATGTAAAGCTAGAGTTTTTTTGTTTGTTTGTTTTTAAGAAAAACCTGACTACAGTCTGGAAAGGTACTTCATGTTTTACAGCAATATGTGAAAGCTGGACTCAGCCTTAACTGCCACAGAGTCTAAGGCTTCATGGACAAAACCACATTCTGAGTCTTTTGTAGGCTACAAAAGACTCAGAATGTGGTTTTGTCCATGAAATCCTTTCACCAACCTTCACCCTCCTGCCCAGAAGCAGGCCAAGGAGAGTAGATAGGTTGGAATGGGCCTCCTGGTATAGAAGATAGAAGAAAATCCAAATGGATAACATTGTGGCGAAGGCAAAAAACCACACTCCTTGGCATGCCAGTCTGACAGAGAGAGGAAAAATACTTTCCCAGAGTAGACCTGATAACCAGAGGCTAGCAGTCACCCAACTGTCACAGCCCACAGTAACTCACAAAAAGCAGCAATGTAGTGGAGCAGGAATGTGGGGGAACAGAGTTCCGCCACTTTCCCTACAACCCCCATTAGCAGCCTTGGAGGCTTTGTGGGGGGCTCTCATGAAGAGTTCCAAAATTACCACTGCATCACTGAGAAAGTTCTGAAATGCAAACAACCACCCAAATCTAGGGGAGGGTGAGTGTGCAAGACATGGAGAGAGAAAAGAGGCCAAGTGGCCCTGTGCTTGGATGTCTTAAATGCCCCAGGAGTGGACACCCCATACCACATCACCCTGGGCCCAAAGGCCAGTCAGAAGCACTGGGGGTCGGACTGCACCACAGTATGCTCCCTAACCCCATGTCCCAAGGGGCTAAGTCACTGCAATGCCCTCTCCATTCCTCACTAGGCTTGGGGAGAGCACTTTTGTTCTTTCTCTTTCATTGTTCTCTTGAATCTAAAGTAGGACATCTAGGCTGGAGATGTGAGGCTGTAGAAAAAAATTCAAACTTTCAGAAAAAAACCTCCTCCCCCTCCCCCGCATTTTTTCCAAAGCCCGGTAAAGACATTTTGGCGAAAATTGAAAATAAACTGTCCCATGCATGCTATGAACCAACGTAACTAACAGTTACTATTAAATTATTGCTACTCATAACTAGCTTAGAATATAACCAAGGATATAACCAGGTTTGTTTTGATAGTCAAATAAATACTGCACATCATTTCAGTTTGCCCACAGGCGATTATCCTGGTGCATGTTGGCCCCCAGGAGGGTGCGGAACCAGTTCGGTTGGTTCGCCCCCGAAGGCTTATGGAACCAGAAAGGTTCCAGATAGTTCTAGGGGATGTTCCCTCTGACCTCGATGGCTGCCCACTCAGTGGTTTCGTATCCATGTGGAATTCCATGTTGATGGAGGCCATCAACCGCGTGACTCTTAAGCATCCGCTCTCGAATCACTGACAAGGCAACTCCCTGTGGTATATGGGGGAGCTGCAGCAGATGAAGCAGGAAGGGTGGCGGTTAGAGCGATGGTGGCATCACTCGCGTGCTGAGGTTGACTAATTGCGGCATAGAGTCTGGTTACGTACCTATGCCGTTGCAGTGTGTACAGCAAAGAAGACTTTATTTGCTGCCCCCATTGTATCCGCTAAGTCCCACCTGGCTGAGCTGTTCCGGGTGGTGAGGGGGCTGGTCAGTCCAGCCTCCCTCCGCCTGGACTTAGTATCATCAAATGCTCCTTGTGATTTGTTTGTGGACTGTTTTGCTGATAAAATCGCTCAAATTCACAGTTTTGATGCAACTTTCTTAGCAGAAAATGGGTCAGAGGCAGTAGAAGCCTCGTCTTGTCCTGTTTTGTGGGATGAGTTTCGGACTGTGTCGCCCTAAGATGCGGGGGATGCTCTTGGGACTGTTCGAGCCACCTGTTGTGAACTAGACCCATGCCCATCCTGGCAAGTTAAGGCTTGCTGGGAGATATTGGGGCTGCTGCTGGTGGGGATAATCAACGCCTCCCTTAGGGAGGGCAGGGTGCCAAACTGTCTCAAGGAGGTGGTGGTGCAGCCCCTGTTCAAGAAGCCATCTTTGGACATTGATGCCCTGGCCAGCTTTGGCCAGTCTTTAGCCTTCCCTTTTTAGGGAAGGTTATTGAACGGGTGGTGGCTCGGCAGCTTCAGGGGCATTTGGACCAGGTCAATTTTCTTGATCCCTCGCAGTTGGGTTTTTGTCTGGGTTATGGCATGGAGACTGCGCTTGTGGCCTTGGTTGATGACCTCTCCCATGAATTGGACCGGGGCCATTCAACCCTGTTAGTGATTAGCAAGACTGTTCTTGAATGGTTCCGCTCTTCCCTGACTGGGAGAACCCAACGTGTGGTGCTGGGGAAGTTTTCATCTTCCCCCCGGGGCCTCACGTGGGGTTCCGCTGGGTTCCATCTTATCCCCTCTCTTGTTCAATGTGTACATGCAGCCTTTGGGGGAGGTCGTCAGGGAGTATGGGGTGAGATGTCATCAATATGCTGATGACACCCAGCTATATCTCTCATTTTCTTCCGACTCAGGCCCGGCAGTCTCGGTGCTTACCCGGTGTTTATCAGCTGTGGGGGACTGGATGAGGGTGAGCTGCCTGAAATTAAATCCTGACAAGATGGAGGTGATGTTTGTAGGGAGGTCTGAGGGAGTGATGGCCCCTATCATTGATGGGGTCCATCCTCCCTTGGTTTCTCAGGCCCGGTGATCCTGAACCGGCAGCTCCGCCTGGATGCCCAGGTGATGGCTGTGGTGAAGGGGGCATTTTGCCAATTACATCTGGTGCGTCGGCTTAGGCTGTATGTCTCAGACTCGGATCTGGCCACAGTCATCCACACTTTTATTACCTCGAGACTGGATTACTGTAACACACTCTATGTGGGGCTACACTTGGTGCTGGTTTGGAAACTGCAGCTAGTGCAGAATGCGGTGGCCCATCTCTTGACTGGAACGGGCTGATGCGAGCACATTACACCAGTGCTTTGTGCTCTGCACTGGCTGCCGATAGTTTTCCGGGCCCAATTCAAGGTGTTGGTGCTGACCTTTAAAGCCCTAAATGGCTTGGGCCCCACATACCTGCAGGACCACCTCACCCTCCGGGTCCTGGATCGGCCCCTGCGGTCAGCCGGGGGTGCCCTCCTCGGGGTCCCCAGGGTTTCCCAGGTGTCCACCATGAGGAGGGCATTCTCTGTGGCTGTACTGCGGCTGTGGAACTCCCTCCCAGGGCCATTGGAGGCCCGCTTGATTACCGACCTCCCCTCTTTCCGTAGGCAGTGTAAGTCCTGGCTGTTCCACCAGACCTTTCTCAAGGGAGATGGGATAGGTGGGTTGGGTTAGGGTGGGGGGGGAATGGTTTTATATCGTTTTAATTGTAGTTTATAATTGTTTATTTTAATATGTTTTAAAATGTTGTGAGACGCCTTGAGATGCCTGAGGCAGGAGGGGGCAGCATATAAATGTTAGAAAAAATAAATAAATAAATAAAATTTCCAAATTTACCCCCCCACCTGCAAGTTCCCCTTGTCTCTCAAATTCCTGGCAATTTTACCTTTAGTCCAGCCTGCATAAACTGATGGTCACATACTACGTATGGTAAACATGAATGCCATGTCTTTTGGAGCCCTAGACTTGAGTTAAGACTCTATTCAGGCTACTGGATGGTCCACATGCAAAGATGTGCATAAAAAATATGCCCGCTTAAATTGTTCCTGTGGTCCAGTTTTGGTATCCTATCCAACCCTTAATGTTTACTGCCTCATTATGCCTTTTGCTTGAATGAGGCAGCGCACTCCATCTGTTCAGTTTGGGCAGTTTCTAGGAGAATGTTCAAAGATTCTGTTCCAACATTATGGAAGAACAGTGGATAAGTCCATTCCTTTTAGCCAACTCTCCTCCTCTCCGCCCATAGCACTTCAGATTGACTGGCATTAAGGCAAATATTCACAGCTGCACATAGAATATTATAGAAAAGATAATGGCTGCCATGTTTGCTTTGCATATGTTCACTTAACTACAAGTATGACTTTTTTCTACCATGTGAAACACTCTATTGTCATTTTGTGATAAAACAATCACAGTTAATGTATGTGTTTGAGAGACCAAACGAGACAAAGATGCAATTAATGTTACTTAAAGCAATATTTAGCTGTACGCTACAGACTTGGTGCTAGGATTGAGTTATTAAAAGTTGGTCTGATAAAAAATATGAATGACTTTGACTTTTTCTCCATCTCTTATGTTTGGGTTTGGGACCAACACAACATCTTTCCTCTCTAAAATATTAATTCATCTTGCAGGGTTAAATTTCAGCTTCCTTAATGAATGAAAAATGTTTTCTTAACAAGACAAAGCGAGCTACAAATAGAGCTGAAACAATGGGCATTTTTACATACACCTTAAAGTGCTCGTATTTCAATCTTCTGGGCTTACAAGTCGACAAGTATGTTCTGGATGCATTCTTCACGCACACACTGCCCTGAAGTAGTTCCTGGATGCATTCTTCACACAAACACTGCCCTAAGGCAGCCTAAAGTAGCCGCAGCTGTAGATGTGAGAGGCTGCCATGGAAACCAAGTGACCACAGCTGCCTGAAGCAAAGCAGTTTACCAGGAGAAATTTTTACACACAAAAGTTCTGGGAGAAGTTATATGCAGAAGTTCAAAGATCTGGATGTTAGATCTGGGTGAGTGATTTAGACACAGAAAGTTCAGGATGTAACAGCAAACATGCAGGAGAAATTGTGTAAAAACACCCTATGATTCATGGTGAATGCTGTTATTGTAGACCATATCCTTTGCTGCCTCCACCACGATTTGGAGTCTTACTGGGGTTTAGCCCCATTCATTTGGGAATGCCCTTTGCCTCGTACTTTCAGTAGATTCCGGCACATTCTGCTCTTGGCAGGAGAAGGGGACAGAGCATAAACAGGCCAGATATGGCAGGGAGAAGAGCACTTGAAGGCTAAAAAGTCATGGAGCTTGGAAAGCAATGGCATGAGGACTCCTGCCATATACCCACTATTTCCACTTCTGTCGTTCATTTTCCAGCACTGAGAGACTGAGTCTAGCTTTGTTCATCCCAAAGGGATGCAGTAGCCCTGTGTCGGCTATGCCTTGCCTGCCTTTTCCTTGTATGCCATGTTTTCTTGCTGCAGTAAAACCTTGTGTGCTCTTTAGAATTGATGAATCTGAGCATCTCATTTATAAGAAGCATTCAGGCTACATTCCAACAGGTGATTAAACCTTCATTACTTAAAAGAGATGACTTGCTCTTCAGAGAAGTGGACAGATGGGTGCCAAGAGATAAGGGGTTTGATTCCCCCCTCCCCCTTGTCTCCTATCTCTTCTGAGTCCCTTGGGCAGGGAACGTGGCCATTTCAGAAAGGAGTGGGTGCAAAAGGACTTTCTTATCCGTTTCTGACATAAGCACTCCTCTTTTCCATGTGCTATTATGTCACTCTGGGTGAAAATAAATGCACAGTTGGTGTGCCAGCTGCACGTCCCAGGGAGGGGGAGCTGCCCCTGGCCGGGACAGTTCGGGGAACAGAATAAACATTTCTCTGGCCTGTCCTGGCTGGGGAGGAAGGTGGGGAGCAATGAGTGGCCAGCTGGCCCCACCCCCATTCTGCAGCCAGCCCTCTGCCCCCCTGCCATGATGGGCAGCCATGGCTGGCAGAGATGGCAAACCCCCCATGCCAGGCCAGTTTGGTGTGAAAACAGACACATCTGCCCAGTTTGGCCCGGACTGTGGGCCCAGTTGCTTCCATGCCCATAGTTCTGGGTCAGCTGCATGGGTCTGTACTGGGACCACATCTGGTGGCCCGGAAACAGATGCGTGGGGTGAGGTACTGGTCCAGTTGGGTCATAGCGTGTGAACCGGGCCCCTGTAATGTTTAACACCCTATGTTTGCATAAGGGTTGTGGTTTCCTCAGAAAGAGGTGGGACCATGCCCCTGGCTGATGTGGTCACACCCCTTTTAAAATGTCTTGATGTCACAGTTGTTGGAAAGGGACACGGTGAAGGGGCTGTCCTGCCCCCCTCCTTCCTCTCTCCTAAAATAAATTCTGCTGGTTTTCCAGTGGAAAGACAGAATTCATAGCCTGTAGACAGAATTAGTCACTTTGGATTCAAATTACAAGTACCAATATTTCACAACTAGACACGAGATAAAATACATCAATACAAGAAGTGCTCCCATTAAAAATCAAACCAGTGGGAAATTGACATCTTGTTTCTTTCATGAAATTCTTTCCATGTCCATATTGATCATCTTTTGCTTACTTAAGGTGCAGTACTTTTTTCTAGTTGCATTGACCTTAGCAGGCTACTGTATAGCACCTATTTATATAAAACTCTCATTACACCATCTGTTTTTAGCTCTCCATACATGATCAAAGTGGTGGGCTACTGACCTTTGCTGGGTGGCACCTGTGTAGATTACTGAGCAATAGCCAATTTGTTATTTTAATCCAGTGCTGCCTGGCCTTTCAAATGATTACACACAATCTGAATGTCAAGAGAGACAATCAGGAGAATGAAGACAAAGAAGCCTGTCTATTAAAGAATGAGAAACTTCTTGATATGATTTCCCTGTGATTCCTTCAAGCGATGGAATAAATATTGCCATTAGAATTTGCTGGGGGGCATTTTGCTAGCTTCAGATTTGTTTCATAACTGCAGCATCTCCATTCATATTTAAACCAAAAACAACACAGTTCTTGAATGAACACGTTAAATGTCTTTATTTCCCATGGAGGGGAGCAGATTAAAGTTTTTATGCATGTGTTAATTACACCTAATTACCAGATACCTACTGATTTTGCCTTCATTTTCTGCAAGTGAAAGTCTAAATGGATTATACAGCATCGGTATAATTCCAGCCATTTATTATGGATGTAACTGTCTTATTCTACAAGCATACCTGCCATAGAGAAAGAGAGAAATAAGGCACTTGAAAAGATGTCTGCATTTTAATTGTACGTTCAGTAATAAGATAAAAATTATGAATTAATAAGAATGAAGGCATCCATCACTAGGTGTATGCTCTAAAGCTAGTTGTGAATCATTAAGTCTTACTTAGCAAAATAGGTAAAAGGATGAGCAGAACATTTAGCCTGTCTGCGACAGTAGGCGACAGCACTGCTGTTACTGTCAGTCACCAGTTTAAAATACTCTTGATCACAAGCCTTTCTGTCAGCAGCCTTGAGAATTAAAGTAGGCAAAGCTCCTAATTAACACAGAAGTGTATACTAACCTCATGCAGCTGAAGGTTTGTTACTATAAAAGGGAACTTCTGCTGAAACTTGGATTAATTCAGTCTAGAGATGATTGCCTAGAGTAGTAGCTGCAAGTTAATGCCCATATTATTCATATTATGTGCATAAAAATTATTTCTTTTTCAGGGTAAAGAGCTGGTGTAACTTTCTGGCAGCAAGTCCAGTGGGAATTAGCTATGTAGGTTTGTGCCTCAGAATATGGGATGCAATATTGTCTCATTCATTGGTAAGTCATGACGGTTATGGATCTTTAACTGCCAGTCTCCCATTATAAGTCCTATAGTTCCTGAATTCAGATCTTTCTGCATTTTCAGTACAGTATGTGGAAACACTATTATAAGCAGATTCACACTGGGATACTTTGATAAAAATGCTTAACATCAAATTCCAAGATCCAATGTCCAGAAACCATAAACCTCCCCGTAACTCCAGTACATTTAAAGAGCAAACAAAGTGGTGGGTATCGTTCTGAAGATGTGTTGTGCCATGTAAGAAATGACACCCTCTGGCCTTGTATATTAAAGTAAACACAGTGGTAGGTTTCACTTTGAGTAAAATGACAGTGTAAGGGCAGCACTTGACCCCAAAAGATATTTGGAATTAAATATCACCTTATCGCAGAGTGAGGTTACTAGGCCTGAAACAAACAGCTAAATTGCTGCTTGCAAGAAATGTCACTATATCAGGAACTGGGATTAGTTTCCCTCCCGTTTCCTAATACCGATGCAGTTTCTCAGTTCTCTCAATACCGCACAATACCATCCCAATTTACAGACTTTCCACTTGCTGTTTACTCTGTACCATTCATTTACCACTTACTGTATTGCCAAGAATACTGCTTTATTTCCAGGTTTGTTCTTTATGCATTTCTGAGCTAATCACAGTGCAGGTAGCTCACCCCTTAACCTTCCTCCAGTGTCTCTTAACCTCTGCTCCAGTGCCTCCAATCAGAATTGTTATTCTGTGTTGTTCCCTTTGCTGTGACCAATCTGCACCTGCGTTGCAGATTAGTAAAGGAAACTGCGTACCAGCCAGTGAGTGGCAAGGATGTACAAGGGAAAATGGGGTGCAAGAAGTGTGGTACTGCATTGGTATTACCTCACAGGATTCAAAATGGATGGCAAAGCAGTAAATGCCAGCATGGTCAATGGGATCCCGGTAAGTGGAAAGTTGGTAAATCGAGAAACCAAAATATCAGTCAAGACTAGAGGTGAAATGAGTATGCTTTTGCATTCTCGTGAGAACATGTGAGATTCTCACAGTCCTGGTGAGATCTCATACATTCTCATCAAGATTTTTGAAAATCTTGAGATTCTCAAGAACCTCAAAAACCATTATGCGCATGCGCAGAATGTGGTGTGGCCATTCTGCGGATACATAGCTGACCAGCGGCCATTTTCAAAAATCTCGTGAGAATGGTGGCGAGAAGTCAGATTCGTGCGAGATTCTAGACCTAGAAAATCTTGTCAAGAAGCCTATTTTTGATGAGATTTTAGAAAGATAAAGGGTGAGTTTCAGCCCTACAAAAAACTATCAAGTACCAAGAGGTTCTTGGTTTGACCAAGACAGTATCAGGAACTGGGATGTCAATGAGATTTCGCATTTTGGCAAAATCTCATTTCATCCCTAATAATAATAATTAATAATAATAATTAATAAAGAGTTTATTTGTTGTTGGCCGCATGGCTTTTACAACAGCACAATCTAAAAAAACAAGATCCAACAAAATCGGAGCAAAGCATGCTCAGAAAATTAAAACATCAAACGTCCAACATCAAATTACATAAAAAAGGTAATTAAGAACCGAATAATAATACCGGGCTCTTCAGCTTACTTTTATATGAAATCAAATAATTGGTCTCAACTAACCTCACTAACACCATCAGGGATATGGGGACAAATTAGAGGATGCTTTCTCCAAATGCTTTCAATTTTTCATGCAAAAATGGCCACCAATTTTGTTTTGGTAGGATCCTTATTGCCCAAGAGATAGATTAATTGTTGAATTTTGGGTTGGGCAGTGTCCCATCCAATAACAACCTTCACCTGGCTACGGAGTGAATCATAGAAGGGGCAAGATATTAAATAATGGCCCAGATCTTCAATGTCCTCACTGCAAGGGCACAGCCTCTCAGCATACGGAATCCCCTCATACCTTCCAAGAGAAACCGCTGTGTGCATTGATTGGAATCTCAGCCTGGTAAAGGCATGTCTCAAAGTCGGATCGGTTAGAGAATAAATGTAAGAAGCTCCCCCCCGCGAGATGGAATCAAGTATTGATAAAAGGGGGAAGCTTTGATACGGGCGAAAAGTATTAACCCTGTAGTAGGAGTCTTCCCCTTTACTTTAATCTTGCTTCTTGGGAATGATAAATACCTCCCCCATTCATCCTCACTTTAACCCTCGTGCTTGCATGAACATGGGGAAAGGGGGGGGGGGTCGAAAGTGAGTTAGGAGGTAGTTACCTTCAAAAGAACAGAACGTATAAGAACAAGCCTTGAATCATTTTAACTACTTTGTCTCTTATGATTTTGATTCATTATTCTCATATCTGTAGAGCATGAGAGTATGAGTTTGTCAAAGAACTTAAAGGTCTACAGAAAAACTGGAGTTAGATAATATTGATCCCCAAACAGCTATCGGAAGCTTCTTCCTCTGACCTGCTTCTTTCCATACCTTTCACACTCATAGTCAGCAGCAGGATCACAGAAGGCTTTAGCTTCACTCTTGTACTTACTCTTCACAGTGACGTCAAATGCTTTTGTATCCCCAGATCAGTACACCTGATTGTTGTACATTCAATGAATTTAGGAAGTTCTTCTGCCTTGACATTGCTGCCATCACAGGGCTCTGGAGAAAGTTAGGTTACCATGTTGGTCCCAAATATAGTGAATCTCTATACAAAGTGAATCTCTATGCAAAGTAGTATAATGATATCTTTTATTGGACCAACTCTAGTTGGTAGAGGTATGCAAGCTTTCAGACCCTAGAGCAGGGGTGTTCAACTTGATTCATTCAGAGGGCCAGAAAATTTTGTTTGGACCCAACCCTGGACCACATGTGCCCCCCCCCCCAATTTTCATAACCACGCCATAAATTGCATAACCCCACCCCCTGTCAGCAAGGATCTGGGGCTGGAGATCCGGGTGGCAGAAGTGGCAGTGAGGGGCTCAGGTGGAGACATCAGCGGCAGCAGAAAGCTGGAGGCAGGGAGGAGGAAGGGGGGATCCAGTCAGCGCCCCTTTAATAGACTTGCTGCCCGGAGGAAGGAGGGTTTTGTGCCAGTGTGGGGGCTGATGAAGGAAAGGTGATTGCCAGAGCAGGAGGAGACATGGTGGGTCGCAGGAAAGGTCTTTGCGGCCAGGGGCAGTCGGGCTGCAGGAAAGGTCCTTGCAGGCCACGTGCAGTCCTCGGGCCGTAATTTGTACAACCCTGCCCTAGAGTCTGAACTAGACACTAGTGCCAGAACTTGATGAAACAGATATACTGCATTTCTGTATCTGTCATAGGTGGGAATGTGTCAAAGTAGGTAGGTACGGTGGTCTCTTATATTGGAACAGCTTTTGTTATTGAATGTCTGTAAGCTTTCACGTTTGTGGAGCTCTTCTCTATGAAAGGGAATCGTAGTCATGTAATGACCACTTGCAAGGATGTGGGTCATTAGCATGTGAGCTAGTTACAATATATTACATGCAGCAGACTGGAACAGGATTTTATGACAGATCATTGCTATGGGTCATAAACCTTATGCTCCCAATTAGTCCACTGTTTTTGGCAGAGAGTTGAGTCATAAATTTCATTTCCCACTCCCGTCTTTTGAAGGTATCAACAGTGCCAGAGCCAAGGAAGTTGAGGCCCTGTGTGAAATGATGGCCTAGGCCAACTCCTGAATTTTTGTAACTCTTCCATGGGTGAGGGCTCCCTGCATTTGAGACTCTGGGTGTTTTCAAATATGGCAGTGGCATGGTTGAACCCGCTTTAGCATGGTTTAAACCAAGTACCACCATCATGTCAAAAGGCACTTGCCAGATGTTTCCCCAGACTGGATCCTGACCATGGTGGTGACTAGCCCAGGCTGTGACTTGGGGAAATCCCTGAGTCACAGCCCAGACTAGTTGCCACCATGGTTGGGATTCAGCTGCCAGACCCAGAGTAAAGTGGGTGTTCATGTCTGAAAGCCCTCTACTTGGACCTGATCTGGAGTGGTGCAGGAGTTGGGTGCCATGGCAGCCATCATTGACCTCCATGGCTGCCTGTCAGCCAGGGGGGTGGGCTGCTGCACACAGCACAGGGGTGGGGCCAGGAGGATGCATGTCCCAACCCCCTCCCTGCCTGGGCCACCCTCGTAGTTGTTTGCCGACCAGCCAGAACCCCGACCGGAGTGACAGTGCCTACCACTGCCCGGGTAAGTCTGTAGCAGCAGTAGGCACTGTCACTCCTGAAAGCACCCACTGTACACCCACATTTTACATGAGTGCTTCTTACATTCATGTTGTCATTTCAAGTTTATTCATAGGCATGTGTATTGAAAGCTCTTGCAGGGTCCCACAACATATGGGCCCTGGTGTGGTCTCACAGTTCAGATCCCGCCCTGGGTATTGCATAGGGTTTTTTTTAAGGACTGACAGCTGGGAGATCAAGTCATCATTTAGCAAAAGATTTGGTCCTTGCTGATGATGAACTTTTCTCTTATAATTTTTTTAATGGTTCCAACTTCACAATTATTACTCCAATTACTCCAATCTGGAAAGTGTAAGAGACATCACCAAACAAGTACAACCTGTTGGAGGGATTGTTCTGTTGAGACCAGACTGACAAGGAAGGCCGCACAGGAGTCCAGGGAGCCATAGTGAATGAGAGATGAAGGTTTATTAGAGGAAAGGATAAAAGATACAGGATGAGACCCTCCTGATGTACACAGACATGGATTCACCCAGGAAACCATGCAAGAGCCCAGAAAATGGTCCAAGAGAGAAAGGTTCAGGGAAGTTTTTATCAGAAAGAATCCCTGGGTCAGGTTGTCAATCACAGCTGGGAGTTTACATTGTATCAATCCATATCATAGTTTAACAACACTTATTTTCACACATTTGAGACTTAGGCCATTTTTAAACTGGCTGGGAGGGGGTGGGTCGGGTCCGTGTAGTGTCGGTGGAGCGCCGCCACATGGGCTTTGCATGGGGGGAGGGTGCAGATGGGCTCGTATCCATCTACACCCACCTCGACGCGTGGAGCAACCTGACTTTTCACCAGTTGTTCCTTGCGTGGGGTATGGATGGAGATGGGTGGAGGTGCATGGGTCATGGGAGCGTGTGTCCACACACCTCCAAATTCAAATGAGATGATCCTCCACATGGACACTGGGTGTTCATGTGTGGGAGCGTCTCATTTAAAAACATCCAAAGTCTTCCTCCTTCTACATAACCACAATAAACTGTCAGGGGTCAGTGGCACCCTTACCCGAGAGGGAGGGGGCACCGGACGGAGCCCCTCTCTCGGAGAGTCCCGCGCACCAGAGGAGCCAAGGCAGGGATAGGGGAGAAGGCCGGGAGTGGCATTGAGCTGGGAGGGCGCATGCGCAGTAGTGCAGAAGCGCCGTGACGCTCAGAGCACTTGCGAGAGCAAGGGCCGGGGCAGGGGGCAGGGCTAACAGCATAAAGGCTGCAGGCTGACTTCCCTCAGTGCTGGTAATCAAGGCTTCCTTGTGAGACTGGCCCCCTGTTCACTGCCCTGTAAACACAGCAGCAGCTTGTGAAGAGTGTTGGAGCGAGTGTGGAGGAGAGTGTTGGAGCAACGGTAGTGAGTGAGTGCGAGGGTGCAGGTGCGGAGGTGCGGGGCAGTGAGAGGATGGGTGTGCGTAGCCGACCTTTTCCCTTTGTTCCCCTCTGTGTGTAAGTCAACCCTTTTCCCCTGGGGAATCCCGGTCGTGGGTGTCCTCCCTGTACCATCCCCCACCTGGATAGTGTATGGTGTGATAGCACTGGGTGCAGCACAAGGGATTACCGGGCCCTGATGATGATCTAGGCTCGATCCTGTTCCAGGTCAAGGCCACCTAAGATCCTGAGGGCAGTTGTGGGAGATCACGTGTGAGTGGGTGGCAGCCCTTCCCCCATATATCGGTCCCATCCCTAACAAAACTCATTCCAGAGCCTGTGGGTGGAAGGGCCTTAATGTAGCTGGCAAAGCGTTAACCTTATCTAGGAACATAAAACTGCTTGAGACTCTGTGTCTCCAGGAGCCTTCATTTGGCCTTCTGGCTAAGTGGATTACTGAGGCCCTGTTGTCTATACGACTTAGCTGGAAATGTGGTGATCCTTCCTATTCCACAGATCTGATCCTTTGTATCCCTACACAACCTTTATGCACCGGGGACCACACCCATTGAAGAAGTCTTTCCCAAATCCTCTTCCTGTGGCCTTCAAACAACCCCTCTCCCTAACTCTCTGAACTAATCATCAGAAACAGGCTCACCAAAGATAAGGACACACCAACACAAGATGGAACCAGAACCTGCTGCCAGAAGAGCAAATACATATCCTGTGCAGGGTTGCCACCTATGGAAATTTTAAGGAACATTTATGGAAAATACATATTGCAGGCCCTGCATTGGCACTTGTTAGGGATGGGACACTGGGGAGAATACCGGATACTGGATTTATCGGTATCGGCATACCGGATTTTTAACAGTGGCCGCTTTACCGGGTTTTTTACATTGCAGCCATTTACTTCAATGGCCGCGATGTAAAAGTGGCCACTGTTAAAAATCCGGTATGCCGATACTGATGATTATCGGATTAATCCGATATACTTGATTATTGGGTGTATCGGATTTATCCCTAGCACTTGTATTTAAAGTATTTGGCAACTTTAATCCTGTATGTGCTGTGGGCAGGCTTGCTTCAGAGAGGGGAAGTGGACCTAGGACTAGAGGGGAAGTGGACAAATGTCCAAAATGTGAAACACCTGTATTTGGGATGCCTCACCGTTAATTGATTGATTATGTAGTTTTAAGACTATAGGTAAGTGTTACAGGTTGATTTCTTATGGTTTAATTATAGGAAGCCTATAATTAAATCATTTATTTTTAAAACAACACACATCAAATTTTCTTCTAGCATCATCTCTTAGGAGCTAGGTTTGGGCTATAGCTCAGTGCACTCACACATGAGCAGTTTTGAAGCCGGTCATTAGAGAAGGGCTTTACACACTTTTCCCCAATGGTTCTGAAGCTGTTTTCTAAAAGTCAGTAGCGTGCTTAGCAGAATCACAAAATGCCTAAGTAAGTATATGATGTTAGAGTCCTAGATTCTGTTCCTTACTATGGATGTATTTAGCCTGTCTGCATGGTAAAGCAAGTTGGGAATTCATACTTCAGTGCTTTCTGTGATAAGAGTGCATGGCCTTGCTCAAACCAGGCATGGTGAGCTAAACAGTAATATGAACCATAGTTAGTGGAGGAGAAAGTCAAACTCATTGCCTCCCTTTTATCCACATCAGGAGCCTTCTCCAGGTTTTAGGAATACTTGCTTGGTGTCTCTCTCTTTCCCTGGTTTTCGGTTGGCTACCTTCAGAAATATGCCTTCCCATGAATTGTTATCCAAAGTGCTCTCTAGATGTCTTATAAAGCTACTTGGAAACAATTGAGGCAGTGCTGGAAAACTACTGGTAAGTAGGGATGTGCAGTGCAGCTGTTTGTATCTGCCCTATGAGCAATTATGGATTCATCTGAATCCGAATTCCTGCCCCTAGTATGTGAGAGGGATTCTATTAAGCTGTATCTGGATTTCCTTTTTGGAACAATCGCTTTCAAAGTAGAAAACAGGCGATCTTTGTGAGGGTATGTCTGCCAGCAGGGCAGAGTGGTGACTGAGCAAGGCGTGAATCTTTGTGAGGGGGCGGGGTATGCCTCTCCAAGCAGGGCAGAGTGTGAGGTATGGATCTTGGCAATGAAGATTCACACCTCACCTTCTCCTCTGCCTATCCTGGGCCTGCACACCCTCCAACCCTATCCTAGGAGAGACAGATGATTGGTCGTTTAGAAATACAACACACTGCTCACTCACCCCTCTTCCTGCCCTCCCCTCCAAACTGGACCCTGCCGCCTTGCTTTTTGGAAAAATACTAAATATATTGCTGGTGCCACCCTAAGTAGAGCAAGGTGATTGGTTGTTTTCAAATGATTACAGAGCTTTCTTTTATCCTTCTCCCTATTGTTTCACTGCTTCTGTGGTCTCCATCCCTTTCCATGGAGATTCACACCATTTTAAGACTTGAAAAATGCACCCTGACAATGCTTCATTGCAATTAACGAAGAACAGGGCATCTAAAAATAGAGCGGTTAATATCTGTGTCACGCCGCGCCATAGCTCGCGCGTGCTACATAGTGAGCAGCAGGATGCTAGGCAACCTGAAGGAAACACCAGGGGCACCTAGCTGTAGGCAATGGAGATGTGGCGGGCCAAGCACAGTCCTCGCAGAAACATGCCACAGGGCCAGCAGACCTGGCCCTGCCCAGACGCAGTGTGAGATTGGTGGGGCAGCATAGGATGCTAAGGGTGGAGCCATGACTCCAAGCTAAGTGCCCACACCTGGCCTGATAGTATAAAGGTACCAGCGGGGCAGCAGTTCCTGGCTGGCAATCATTCAGAGGCTGGCCCCTTCCTTGCTCGCTATACTTGGATCCTTGTGTCTTGTTACTGTTTGTTCCCCCTCTGTAACTCCTTGCTTGTGTGCTTGTCTCCCTGCTTCCCTTCTAGTGTTCTTGCTCTAGTTGGGTGAGTGTATCTTGACTGCCTGCTTAGTGTTTCCTTCACTTACCTTGTTTCCTTATTCCCTTTCCCCCCTCCCCCATCCCTGAGTGCTCATACTGTCCTCTTTCCCTTCCCCCTTTCCTTCCCTTCCTTCCCTTGTCACTCCTTTGGGAAACCTGGGATCCTCCATTCCACACCAGTCGTATCACAGTGCCTTGGAATCCTTGGAGGCTGTGAGTAATGTTATTGTTTGTCGTTACCTGTCCTTGTACCTTGAGCATACTCCTCTCCTTCCCTGTGATGATCCGGGTTGCTCTCAGTCGTTGAGAGAAAGCCCAAACAAGACCCTGACGGAATTACCTACCCTGTGGTATCACCAGAGAGTTGGAAACCTAGTCAAGGACTCAACCCTACTACTCCTTTCCTTCCCTTCCCCCTCTTCTACCCCACCCCCCTAACAATCTGTTTTCAGCAGTTTTATAGTTATCTGTAAAGATCAGTATTAATACAGGATAGAGAGCAGCCGTCTCTACTAAAAAGGGATAATTCTAAAACTGTTGTTGTTGTTGTTTGTTTATCAAACGAATAGTTGTCAAACCATTTTGGAAATGTCAAACAGCTGCCAGGGGCGTAGCTAGGTTGGAATGGGCCCAGGGACAAGAAATGGACTGTGCCCCCCCCTCCCAGCAGCGGCAGCTTTATCTCTCCGCTCTCCCCCCCCCCCAGCGGCGGATTTTTCGGAGGCGGCTTTCTCTCCGCGCCCCCCCCAGTCCCAGCTGCGTGTTCCCTCCCCCCCAGTCCCAGCGGCAGCTTTTTCTCTCCACTCTCCCCCCCCCACCGGCGGCAGCTTTTTCTCTCCGCTCTCCCTCCCCCCCAGTCCC
>QEPC01015142.1:310981-333917 GCA_003113815.1 Sphenodon punctatus | reverse complement strand
CTTTTTCTCTCTGCTCTCCCCCGCCCCCCCCAGCGCCGGCTTTTTCAGAGGCGGATTTCTCTCTGCCACCCCCCCCAGTCCCAGACCTGGCTTTCTCTCTCCACCCCCCCTGTCCCGGCGTCGCAGCCGGCAGCTTTCTCTCTCCTCCCCCATCACAGCCAGTGCCCGGCACCCACACTGGGAAGTCAGAGCCCCCCAGGCCCACGGTTCCAAATGTTGAGCATGAATGTTGAGGTACCCCAAGTGGCACAGTCCCATCAGGCCCAGTCCCAAACAAACGGCAAACACCCCACCCCCCTGGCCTCCTTTCTTACCCCCGGGCCCCACCACGCCACAATCTCTGACAAATCTCCGTCCGTGTGACGGCGTCTCCAACTCCCACTGTCCCAGACTCCCAGTCCACACAGAATAGACCCAGAGGACTAGGAGCAGCCCGCTGCCATGCTGTAAGTGCGCTGCCACTCACTGAGTGCGTGGCGTGCCTGCCTTGCTCATCGCTCGCCTCCTCAACATGTGCTATAGCCGCGGCCGGCCGCCTGCCTGCCTGCCTTGTGTGCTGGGCCCGCTCTGGACGCCAACACATGCGCACGGCACTCGCGGATGTTGCGTCACGTCAGGGAGGCGGGGCTAAGGCTTGCAGAAGTTGCAGTGAGCCGGGCAGCGTGTGTGGGACTGTCGGACTTGGGTTGGGGACTCAGGGGGCCCGGCGGGGTCGCGGGGGGGCCCCAGCTCCTTGTCAGCAGGCCACTGGGGACGGGGTCCATGACGTCCGCCAAAAAAAATATTTATTTTTTTAAAAAAAGGCTTAGCTATCATAGGGGGACGGACAGTGGGCCCCCAACACATGTCCTGCCTGTCCCTATGATAGCTACGCCCCTGAACAGCTCCCATGCTTTACTTGCTCAGATTAAGCTTTGGTCTTTTTTGCTCTGATTTTTACAAAAATCCAAGCTTAAAGCTTCTGTTAAATTGAACAGAACTGTTAAACTTAACAGTTAACTAAACTGTTAAACTTCCTTTGTCTTTCCTGCTATGCTACCACAACATACATGGATTGTGTATCAATGCATATGTATAGACCAACAGATGGCACCTTGGGGTGTTTTTAACCGAGATGGCTGGGTGGGGGTGTGTGTCCATGATTGGTGCAGGGGGAGGGTACGTGGGCACTGTGCGCGGGATAGCAGTTCACACAAGCAGCCCTGCCTGCCCGTGCACTGCCCACCCCACAGGGCACTCCAGCTTTTTGCCAAAATCCCTGTGCGTGGGGAGTCTTGAAACATGTATTTTGGGGATAGGTGGGTGCGGGAGCATGCACTGTCCTCAACATTCAGACGAGATGGGCCCCACGTAGGGACAGATGGTCCTTGGGTGGGGCCATCTTGTTTAAGAATACCCATATTGTAAGCAGTCAAGTCCTGAAGGACCAACAACCTAGAGGGGCAAGAAGTTGGCTGCTGAAGCATTCCATGTCAGCTGGGAGGACCCAGATGCATTGGTGCCATGTTGACAATTGTGAGCATATGAGGCTTGTGTAGGAAGAAAAAGGACTGTGTTGGTTCTAGTTGTGCCTGAGAGAAAGGAATTCTCCTGGATACTGCTAGGCTAGGCTTTGTAGTTAACACTTGGGGTTTAGTCCTGCAAGAGACCCATTGGAAGGTGAAAGCTGAGGAGCAGCATACCCCACCAGGCCAGGAAGTCCAGTCCGATAAGCCACTGGGTAACATACTTTTCCAGGTTTGGTTCATGTGCACCTTCATGTAGTAGGATTGGAGGGCTCAGGGTAGAGATGGGTGTTTTAAACAAGATGCTACCATGCATGGCCACCTAGGATCCACTCATCCGCCCATCCATCTGAAGGTGGAACAGGGGAATGTGCACTCCTGTGAGCCACACAGCACCCAGTCCTGACCACTCATGGGGCACTGCTGAGAAATGCAGAGTGCACTGTGTAGGGCAAACCAAAAAAGTGGGTGGCAACAGGTGCCCATGCATCCCCTGCCTGTATGACCTGCGGTGGCCACCGACACCAGCAAACAGGTCTCTGCTCATAGGCACTGTGGGCAGGGGACACAGCCTTTGCAAGTCACAGGCACTGGCCATGAGCTCTGGGGAGCCTGGTTCCGCAGCGCTCACAGCCAGGACACGTCAATATCCAAGTCATGTCCTGCGGAGCTTTTCCCGGTGGTGAAAGGCTCGGTCAGTCCTGCCTGCCTCCGCCTGGACCTGGAGCAATCCAGTGACCGCTGTGACTGGTTTATCGAGTACTTTGTAGATAAGATCGCTCGCATCCGCCATGATTTCGGCACCACAGTTACTGCAGAGGATCATCTTGGGGCTATGGATGCCCCGTCCTGTCCTGTTTCGTGGGATCGGTTTCAGATGGTGGAGCCTGCCGATGTGGAGTCCTTGTTGGTATCTGTTCGTGCCACTACTTGTGAGCAAGATCCATGCCCGTCCTGGCTGGTGAAAGCTAGCCAGGAGACGTTAATGCCATTGCTGGCTGCAGTGGTTAGTGCCTCTCTTCAGGAGGGCAGGGTGCCTGACTGCCTAAAAGAGGCTGTGGTTAGACCCCTGCTCAAGAAACCATCTCTTGACGCTGATGCTCCTGCCAGTTATTGGCCAGTCTCTAACCTTCGCTTTTTAGGGAAGGTTATTGAACGGCCTGTGGCACGGCAGCTCCGAGAACATCTGGAAAGCACCAGTTTCCTTGATCCCTCCCAGTCTGGGTTTCAGCCTGGATATGGTACGGAGACGGCATTGGTAGCCTTGGTTGACGATCTCCATCTGGCGTTGAACCATGGTCGTCAGACCTTACTGGTCCTGCTAGACCTTTCGGCTGCATTCGACACAGTCGATCACGAGGTGTTGGTGACTCGCCTGTGGGACCGTGCCGGAATTGGCAGGATGGTCTTGGACTGGTTTCGTTCGTTCCTGGCTGGGAGAACTCACCGGGTGGTCTTGGGGGAGTGTACGTCTTCCCCCCTGGACCTCACGTGTGGAGTCCCGCAGGGTGCCATTCTGTCCCCCCTCTTGTTTAACATCTATATGCATCCGTTAGGGGAGATCGTGAGGGGGTTTCAGGGCATGCAGTGTCATCAGTATACTGATGACACTCAGCTCTACCTCTCTTTTTCCATCGACCCAGGCCATGCAGTCTCCTTATTTTCCCAGTGCCTATCAGCTGTGGGGGCTTGGATGAGGTTGAGCCATCTGCAATTGAATCCTGACAAGATGGAGGTGATGTAGGTGGGTGAGGACTTGGGGGGGCTGGGGGTGGTTGAATATCCTCTTGTTGGAGGGGTTCGCCCCCCCCCATGGTTTCTCAAGTGCGGAGTCTGGGTGTGCTCCTCAATTCGTGGCTCAGCTTGGAATCTCAGGTTGTGGCCGTGGCGGGGAGTGCGTTTCGGCAGTTACATCTTGTCTGGTGGCTTCGGCCGTATCTCTCAGACTCTGACTTCACCACTGTCATCCATGCCTTTATCACCTCGAGGCTGGATTACTGCAACACGCTGTACGTGGGGCTGCCTGAGAAGCTCGTCCGAAGGCTGCAGCTGGTGCAGAATGCCGCGACCCGTCTCCTGACGGGGGCGGGTTGCAGGGAGCACATGACATCAGTGCTCCGGGCTCTGCACTGGCTGCCTATAAAGCACCGAGCCAGGTTCAAGGTGCTGTTTTTAGCCTTTAAAGCCCTTCACGGCCTGGTCCCTACTTATCTGCGGGACCACCTCACTCCCCATGTGCCTGTGCGACCCTTGAGATCATCCATGGGAGCCTTTTTGGAGGTTCCCCGGGCAAGACGGATGGCCACCGATGTTAGATCTTTTTCAGTGGTCGCCCCTGTGCTGTGGAATTCACCCCCGGAGGAGACTTGACTGGCTCCCACTCTCCTGCTGTTTTGGCTGTTCTGTCAGGCTTTTGGCTGGGGGTGGGGGTGGGTTTTTTTCCCCACATACTGTATTTTAAATTGTTTTTAAAATTTTATATTATTTTAATGAATGTTGTTCGCTGCCCTGGGCTGCCCTGTCGGCAGGAGGGGTGGGATATAAATAAAAATAAATAAATAAATAAAACATCAGAGGCCAGCCTGGTACGTTTCCCCCTCCCCCACAGTCCATGGCATGGGGGGGGGAGGCCGTGCAAGGTGGCTGCCACAGTGGGAGGCACCCATTAGAATCCCTCCCAACGCACTCCACCTGAGTGCACGCAACGGCCATGGACTCGCCCCCTCCCCCCAGCCTTGCTATGTTTAAAAACACCCGATGTCAGACGTCTTGAGGGATTGTGCATACATCCTGCTCTTTCACTGTTGCATTCCATTAAGTCTCCCAGCCCCATGGTCTGTGCCCATTTCATCACCTGATATTATATATATAAATGGTTTAATAATCCTTGTCTGTGTAGTTGGGGTTTTGAGTCAGGTGCTTTGGGCCCATAGAAATAAAAGGGGGCCAACACCCAACCTCATGATGAAAGAGTTCAGGCTTATTACTTTAGGATATATGTGTCCAGCACAGAAAGGGAAGGGTTTGTCACAGTCTTATGGTCAGGGACCTCTGTTTACTGTATTTTTCCCACTGCTGGCAATGGAGAAAATGCAGTGAAATGAGTCCCTGATTATGGTACATATAACCATCAATAAGTATTGGCATCTTTTTAAATGCATGTTAAAACAGGTTTCTTTGAAAGGTGATAAACAGCAGAGAGTTGTTCTCTAGACATGCCAGCCCTTTATGATGTACAACCCCATCTTGAAGGTAGTAGCATAATGCACATTTCCTATTTCTAAGGTAGAGAGAACAGTCAGTGAGCAGATCACAATGGGTGTTTTTAGACAAGCACATTACCCACCGGTTAATCATTGGTTGCCATGGGTAACCTGTGGGTACTGGGTGGGTATAGGGTGGGTAGGTGCTTGTCTGAAAACACCCTAAGTGATCAGTGGGCCTAATTCTTATTTATATTAAGACAACTTTACACCACTCACAATGCAGAGGGGCTAAAGTTGTTACTTATATATAACAATCTTTCTCTAAAACCCATTTTTTCCATTGGCAATACACTGTTAGGCTTTAGGTTCAAGGTATTGGTGTTAATATACAAGGCCCTTCGCGGTCTGGGCCCCTCATACCTCAGGGATCGCCTCGCCCTCTGCGCCCCAGAGCAGCTCCTTCGGTCCACCAGGGGTGCCTTCTTGGAGATCCCCCGTGTTAAGCGGGGGCCACAATGGAGAGGGCATTCTCAGTGGCTGCGCCACACCTTTGGAACTCCCTCCCGGAGGAAGATCGCCTGGCCCCAAGCCTTTTGACATTTCGACGAATAGGTAAGACCTGGCTGTTCGCCCAGGCCTTTGGGGAGGGGGGTGGGTGGGTTAGGGGGTGTTTTATCTTCCCCCACCCTTATTTATTTATTATTATTATCCCAGCCTGTTTTACTGTAATGTTTTTATGGCTTGTTTAGTATTTTTTATATATACATTGTTTTTATTATGAAGTTGTTAGCCGCCCTGAGCTGTTTGCAGGAGGGGTGTGATACAAATTGAAATAAATAAATAAATAAATAGTATAAGCAAGAAGTAGGCCAAAGTTCAATAGTTGAAAAGGCTAAATTTATCACACATTTAAAGAAAGTTTCATTTGTAAACCAATATTGACATCATTTGTCCCAGAACTTAAAAGTGTGGGATGTTTTGACACATCATTACTTTTGAAGAAACAGAGATGAAGAAGATAATTATGTGTAGATGCCGTACTACTATACATACACACAAAATAGAATCTATTCACTTGCATTGCTTTGGTGGAAACCTATAATGTGCCAATTGATGGATTGTCTCATTGAAAATTGAACTATTATGGCATTTATTGGGATGTGAAGGTACACCTCAGAATGTGCATTTTATTTCTTTTTTATATCATTACAGACACGAGAAAGAGCAGTAACATGTTTTATGTCGCAGAACAGTAGTCTATGACTTTATGCTGACTAGTTAGATGCAGCTAGATCAATATTGTTTCCTCAGTGAGTCGACGATGGGCTAGTTTCTGTGGCCCTCGACTCACTGGCACACACAGGCAGTTCAGCCGGAGCTCCTGAAACTGAAACTTTAGCTGAGTGATGCCCACTCTCGGTCCCCATCTCTTCCAAGCTGAATATAGTGTGTGTCATGGGGAGGAGGTTAATATGCCTGAACTCATCTCTTATTGGCCACCTTGTGAGCGCCAACCCTTTCTCCTTGCCCTGAGCAGAGCCAGAACAGTGGTGGTGGCTCCGTTTCAGGGAAGGGAGGGTGGCTGCTCGTCTCTTTTCTCCCCAGGGTCAGAAGATGGAAGTGGAGAATGAACTCCCACCCTCCATGAATCCGGGAATGCCCTGCTCAAGGCCCCCTGAGTTTCTCGGGTGGCCATGCAGGGAAGGGCGTTCTCGGTGGCCACGCCGCACCTATGGAACTTCCTTCTGGTAGGGGCCTGGCTGGCCCCGGACCTCCCCTCTTTTCGGAAAAGTTGCAAGACCTGGCTGTTCTGCCAGGTGTTTGGCAGGGGAGACGGGTGATGGGGGGGGGGAGGGAGGAGGGAGGGGTCGGTTATTTTATCTGTTTTCTCCTTTTAATGTGTTTTAATTGTTTGTGTTTTATTGTTGTAAGCCACCCTGAGCTGCCTGTGGCAGGAGGGGTGGGGTAATAAGTTTTTGAAATAAATAAAGAATGAATGAATGAATTAATGAGCGTGTGCCTAGGAGGTATGCGTGGGACAGAGAGAGGAAGAGAACGAAAGTGAGTGAGTGTATGTGTTCATGCATGTGCTTAGGCCTCAGTGTGAAGGCATTGAGTGGGCATTGTATTGTATGTGCTGGGGTCATGAACTGCATTGTGTTCACTCAGCTCCCTTTCTTTCCACAACCTGCCCACTTTGCCTTCTTTCATACCCTATCCCTTTATCCCCCTCTTCCCTGCTCTTTTACCTCCCCACCCCCACTCTTCCTCCACCAGCTCCTTGCTTACATTAATACAGTTGCATATTTGATTTCATGCAAATTTATGTAAATCTGCTGTTTAGTTCCAAAATCGTGTCCTGGGCCAACAGGAAAAATAATTGAGGAAGATTGGGCCAACAGGAAAAATAAGCTAGATGCTGTGTAACATAGCCAACTTGGCTACAGTTTAAAAGAGAGTTTGCTGATATCCCTGGGCATGCCACGTTGTGTTTTTCTTGCAGTGGTAAAGAAGTATACTCCTACATTCCCTCTGGTGCCTTATTCAATAATAATTGCCTATGTTCACTGACATCAGGCACCATAGAGTAGGTGGCTGATTTGGACGACAGAGTGACTGAAAAATGTTACCAGCTAATGACACATTGGAGATCTATTGTGAAATGAGTTTGTGTACTTGATTCGATTCCTAATGAACAAGTATCCATATTGCATAAGCCAGCCAGCCACCTTCTCCAACTGGTGTCTTTGTTAGCAGAGAGCCTGAGAAATGAGAATGGAGAGTGACTTACCCTCACAGTAACAGAGGGCTGTTGTTTGAAAATGGACATTGCCATTCGTGACAAAACCAATGGTCCATCTGGTCTAATATCCTGCCTCTAACAGCAAGATGAAGAACAATGAAAACATAGATCACAGGTGGGCAAATGGCATCTTGGGACCCGCACGCAACTCTCAAGCACCTCTACTGCAGCTCTCATCAGGAGTGGCTGCCTGGGGAGAGGGGGGCATGTCCATGTGGCTCCCTCAGGACCATGGGAGCAGGTGAAGCACGCCCTGTGCTACTATTGTTGAGACCACCTGAGAGTCAGAACTTTGATGTGGGGAAGGAATCCATGTTGTCCCATCCCTGGGACCAAGGTAATCTGCGACCAATTCAATATGTCATGTGGCTTTCGGCAATATGAAAATTTTGGCATGTGGTTCTTGGGCTTGGGAGCGTTGCCTACCACTGACATGGTTTTATCAATACCTAATACAAGTATCAATACAATACCTATATCATTAGAAAACATGATTGTTTGAGTGATCCTGCTTCCTTTTTCTTGGCTCATTTCATTGGCTGTTTATTCCAGCTCACTTTGAGGCTCTTCATACTGAACATGTCATCTCACTCCTAGAAAGGCTTAACTCCAAAACATCCTTTCAGGCTAAAACACAGCTGCCTGATCCCATCCAGACCTGACAGATTCTTCTTGACCTTTCTTCTTGACACAATTCCTCTCATGCCGTAGTTCCATTTCTGTAGACCAATCCTATTTCCCCCCAGACCTGTCTGCAATGTGTGTAGATATCTGGAAAGAGGAGTGCTGGTGGATGTGTTGAAAAGGCACAAATACGGCAGTGCTACTCTTTTAATGACTACCATTTCGTCATTTTCTCATAGCATCACCCATGTCAGTAAAAATACCTTATTCATATAGAAACTTTCTCGAAGAATCTCCAAGATTAAGTTCCAATTCAATTCTGTTTATTAAGCTAGCTTTCACCATAACCATATTCATAAAACACATATATCCATATATACAATATAAATAACATACAGTGTGACAAAATGACATCACAAAATCCAACAATTAGGATAATCCAAAAATATTCCAAAAACTCCAAGGAGTTATACACTCTCATGCACAGAGGTTACACAAACAAAACCAGCCAAAGCTGGGAAGTTGCTGCCTTGGTCTTCTGCGGGGGGCGGACCTCGGCCAGGCTTGTCCCCTGAAATTATAAAACTAGACTAACCCCCAGTAAACTGCAAATATCATTTAACACTGAATCCAGTTATCAATTATTGTACACCCACCTTCCCCCCATTCCACTGGTAGAAAACCATGGTATCCAACCATAATACAAACGCCCTCATAAGTTATCTTCATCACTTGCACTAAGCTCCTCCCTTTTTTTAGTGGCCAGGTAAACAAAGGTAACAACCGCACATGCCACTTCCTTATCCTTTGTGGCGAGTATATACTCTAAACGAAGCTGGTCAGACATATATATATATATGGATGCTCTTGCCACAAAGGTAATAACCAAACCTGCCTAAGTTCTTCATAAAGAGGACAGTAAAAGATAATATGTAAAATATCCTTCAGGTGACTGTCACTACATACACAATTACGTTTTGCGTAAGGCTGTTTTATGTTTCTTCCTTGTGTGATAGTAGATTTTACTAGCTGCATATGGGCTTGTGTATATGCTCTCCGTATACAACATTTAGGCAGCCATTCCAAATAGGGCTTAAAACCATGAATTTGTTTAATTCGATGGTAATTAGGTGCGACTTTCCAGTCCATCAGAGCAGCAATATCTTCTTGTTTCCCAATATCTAGCACCCTGGATTTAATGATATTTCCTATACTAACTCGATCTTTGGTGAGTAGGTATTCCATAGATAGCCCTATTCTTCTCAGCTGTGGCAAGATCTTGCTTACCCACGAGTACAGGGGACTCTGTTTCTGCTCTAGTTCTTCTTGTAAGCAGATAGATGTCAAGCATGACGCCTCCCTGGTGCAAAGTTTGGCCCAGTAACATAAACTCTTTATTGTAATCTGATTCAAAATAGAGCTTACTCCAGTTTCTGCCCTGAGAACTGATCCTGGGATCGCTTGCGGAAGCCCCAGGATACTACGCAAAAACTTATTTTGCACAACTTCAAGTTTGGCACAGCAGGATCCATCAATTATCTCTGCCCCATATGTAACCAAACTTTTAACTTTGGCCTTATATACCTTAAGGGCTTGAGAGATTGGGGCCTCTAAAGACCCAGCAGCAAATTTTATAATGCCTCTGGATGCAACTGATGCTTTTATTGCCATCTCTTTTACGTGCCTATCCCATTTAAGATTGTTAGAAAAATTCAAGCCAAGATAGACATAATTGTCAACCTGAAGTAAAGACTCATCCCCAAACTTCCACTGGTACACCTCTCGCTTACCACCAATAACCATTATCTGGGATTTCTTAGAATTAACCTGCAGCATATTGGTATTACAGAACTCCTTCAGTTTGTCCAATTGATATATCAAGCCTTTCCTGGTTTGCGACAGTACCACGATGTCATCGGCATACATCAGGGCCGGTATTGCCCTGTTCTTAATCTTGGGGGGATGACCTTCTTCCTCTCCCAGATATATCATCAAGTCTCCCAGAAAGATGTTAAACAAAATAGGGGCCAATATTCCCCCTTGTCTAACACCTCTCTTTATGGGAATAGATCTTTTGGAAACAGTTAAAGGGGACGCACGAACACGAGCAATATTACCCGTGTGTAATTGAATTATGAGGGCTAACAGCGTCTCATTTATCCCCTTACATCGAAGTTTAATCCAGAGTTTCTCTCTTGAGACTGAATCAAAGGCCTTGGGCAGGTCTATGAAAGCAAGGAATAATTGCCCAGATCTCACTTTTTTATACTTATGAATGAGATGGTAAAGAAAAAAACAGTTGTCTATAACAGAAAACCCCTTTCGAAATCCAAATTGGACATCTGGGATAATAGCGTTCGTTATAACCCAATACTCCAACTGCTTTAGCAGAACCTTGGCGTAAAGTTTGCCAATTACTGGGATAAGACTGATAGGCCGGTATGAGCCTGGGTCTCGAATGTCACCCTTTTTAAACAGGGGGATAATAATTGACTCCCCCCACTCTTGTGGCACTAGTCTGGTTTTATTTATTAGCGTAAAGAACTTAACTAGCCAGGGAGCCCACCAATGGGGGCATAACTGGAGAACCTCCGAAACGATCCAATCTCCTCCTGGGGCTTTACCCTTACCCAGAGTTCCTATGAGTTCCAAGATCTCCTCCTCCATGACCGTTTCTTTAAATTTCCCCTCCCCCTGGCTTCCTAGCCTGACAAAGTTCATATCCACCAACATAACATCCGACTCAGACCCCATTTCTTTATACAGATCCCCCCAAAATTTCAGCCAATCATCCTCTGAGATTTGCATTGCTGTATGTCTAGGGGCCCTCCTCGTGCCGGCATTTATTATTGACCAAAATTGTCTAGAGTCATTTGTTGCCGCCGCTACGTTGAGTTTGGACCATAAGAGCGATCTATATAGAGCTTTCTTTCCTTTTAACAGATTTTTATATGCTCTTTTCTCAGCCAAATACTTCAATTTACTGATCATTAAATAGTCCCTTACCCAGTGACACCTAGATTTGGCTAAACTCTTCTTAGCCCTAAGACACTCTTGATCCAAGATTAAGTTAATTTATATTAATTGTGTCTCACAATAGTGTTATGCAAGGAAAGAAATACAGAGAATTTGAGTGGCTTGCCCAAGCAGACTTTGGAAGACCCAGGAGCACCTTTTTCAGTTCCTAGATTGGAACCCTGAATCCAGTTCCTGTCCTCACTGAATGACTGACCTCAGGCTAAAAGAGCAGAGATGTGGGCCTGGCCTCAACAGGACACAAGAACAGAGGAGAGACTAATGATCTGGACCCTCCTCTTCCTGAACACACCCTTTTAGCACCCCTACCCCCCAACGTCTATGCAGACTTTGGAGCTTGTACTAATTTCCAAAGCACCCCCTGAGAGGGAAAAGGTTCCCCACCCAGGCCCAAGGAGTCGACAACAGAGTTAGGAAGAGAAACTACTTTTCTTGACACTGTCATGGTCTGTAGCTGGATTTGACTGAAATTCACAATCAGCTTGTGTAGATCCCATTTTGACAGCAAACCTTCATAGCATCTATTAATTCATGGCCCTAGGGACCTGCTCTTTCTCTGTCTTTATCTTTCATTTTTTCTTAGGACTTCACAACAATCCAATATCACTTATCTAGTGGGCTTCTCTCTCTGTGTGCCAGGAATTTTTCACACTGTACTACAGAGATGCATCCAGAAATATTTTGGGGGGGGCAGAGGAAGAAGCTCTGCCCACTAGAAACGCCACTCCTTGCCAATCTGGCATGAGCCGTGACTGTCCCCTCCTCTCCCACTTCCAAGAAAGATGAATACCACCATCATTTTAAAATACTTTTACTGGTTTCAATTAATTACAAAAATACAGTTTATTTTAGCACAAGAAAGCACATTTTGCAGACAAGTGTGGCTTTTACACAGGTGCTAGAGCATTTTCAAGTGCACATTAGAAAGGAAACATTTGCACTTTTGCTTGAGAAAGGGGCATTCAAGAATATAGCTATGAAACTAGGACATTTCTTTAAAGTACATTTGGACATACATTCTGATGGGTTTGAGGTAATCAAGTAGCACATTCCAATGCTGGTAACCCTCAGACCAAGCAATGACAGAGCCTTTTTCCTAACAGTATTTCATTCAGTACTTCATTACATCTATTACATTCATGGCATGGGTCATGGCTCAGGTGGTAGAGTGTGTGCTTGGCATGTGTAAGGTTCCAAGTTCAGTCCCTGGTATCTCAGCATCGCTGGTAGCAAGCCTAGGTGAGATCTCTCTGCCAGAGACCCTGGAAAACTGGATTTGAAACCCTGTTGCCACGTCAGGTTGTGACAATACTGGGCTAAGATGGATCATTGGTCTGACTCATGGCAGCTCCTTACATCAGCCTTAGTGCCCATGATAATTCACAGTCACTCCCCCCCCCCTCAATATTTTTAATGGCAAACAAAAAAAATCTGATGACACCAAACCCTGTATGTCTTATCAATGACATCTGTTCCGTCATTTAGATTGACCATATCTATATAGGGATAAAAATCTCTCAGCTTGAAATAAGGCAAAGTCATCAATATATAGAGCAAGGTGAGTTGGCCCTGTAAGGCTTAGTAGTCTTGGCTGCCCTACTCCTGGACAGCTAACATTTCAGCTGAAGGGAATGACAGGATGCTTCCCTGAGGGAGTATATAGCCTGGGCAAATGGGGGGCTAATTGTGGTCAGCTGAATTCAATCAGCATAAAGGTCCCAGGGCTCAGCTGGACCATGGAGAGAGAAATGGAGGCAGTGACAGTGCTGCTTTCCCAGGAGGGGCATTTGGGTGAGATTCCCCTTCTGTGAAGGACTAGGATTAGTTCCTCAAGGAACAGAGTTTCTTAGAGACATAGCTCTGCAGCAATTTGGCTGTGGAAGCCATGGATGCCTAATGGGGTAAGTCCATGAATATTACCTGTAAAGCCTAGTAGATAAGGTGCTCAACTTGAGTCAGCAGGGTTCAAATCTTATCTTAGCCATGAAATCCATGAGCAAGTAAATCTCTCGCAGACTCCTTTCCCCAAAATATGGAATTAATAATGGCCTACATTACAAGGTGGTTCTGAGGGTGAGCTAGATAAGTAAGGCATTTTTAACACTGATGATGATGATAATAATAATTAATAAATAATAATAATAAATTAAGGTTACCCATACCTCCCATTTTAGAGGATGCTTATGAAAAATACATGGTGCAGGGCTCCCCTGGAACCAATGCAGCCCTGCACCATGTATTTTTCATAAGCATCCTCTTTTAAAGGGGAGGCATGGTAACCCTATAATTAATAATGATAATTAATAAAGATTCTAGAGAGGGAAATTGGATTGGGCAGTTGAGCCCTGTGCCTGCATATGAAAGAGGAGTGAGATACGCAAGGGTAAGGTGCGAGCCTGGATAGAGTCAGCCTTGTCACAACATCCTAAACAGATGTGTTATTTGTTTGTGGACTTCTCTACGGATAAAATTGCTCAAATTCGCCATGGTTTTGATGTGACTTTTTAAAGCAGAGAACGGGTCTGAGGCAGTGGAAGCCCCGTCTGCTCCTGTTTTGTGGGATGAGTTTTGGATGGTGTTGCCCTCAGATGCGGGGGATGCTCTTGGGACTGTTTGAGCCACCAATTTTGAATTAGATCCATGCTCGTCCTGGCTGGTTAATGGTTAGACAGGAGACATTGGGGCTGTTGGGGGTGGGGATAGTCAATGCCTCCCTTGGGGAGGGCAGGGTGCTGGGCTGTCTCAAGGAGGCAGTGGTGTGGCCCCTGCTCAAGAAACCATCTTTGGACATTGATGTCCTTGCCGGTTATCGGCCAGTCTCTAACCTTCCCTTTTTAGGGAAGGCTATTGAATGGGTGGTGGCTCAGCAGCTTCAGGGGCATTTGGACTGGATTAATTATCTCGATCTATCGTAGTCGGGCTTTCATCTGGGTTATGGCACAGAGACTGGGCTTGTGGCCTTGGATGACGACCTCTCCTGTGAGTTAGACCGGGGTCGTTCGACCCGGTTGATCTTGTTAGATCTCTCAGCTGCATTTGATACCGTTGATCATGAGTTGTTGGTGACTCGGCTGCAGGACCGGGTAGGGATTGGTGGGACTGTTCTTGAATGGTTCCGCTCATTCCTGGCTGGGAGAACCCAGCATATGGTGCTGGGGGAGTTTTCATCTCCCACCACCCCCCCTCGCTGGGGCCTCACGTGTGGAGTACTGCAGGGTTCCATCCTATCCCCTCTCCTGTTCAACGTGTACATGCAGCCTTTGGGTGAGGTTGTTAGGGAGTGAGATGTCATCAATATGCTGATGACACCCAGCTATACCTTTCATTTTCCTCCGATGCAGGCCCTGCAGTCTCGGTGCTTACCCGGTGTTTGTCTGCTGTAGGGGATTTGATGAGGGCAAGCCACCTGAGACTAAATCCTGACAAGATGGAGGTGATGGTTGTGGGGAAGGCCGGGGTGGTGGTGGCTCCTGTCATTGATGTGGTTTGCCCTCTCCTGGTTTCTCAGCTCCGGAGTGTGGGGGTGCTCCTGGACCCACAGCTCCGCCTGGATGCTCAGGTGACAGCTGTGGTGAAAGGAGCATTTCGCCAGTTACAACTGGTGCATCGGCTTAGGCCGTTTGTCTGACTCAGATCTGGCCACAGTCATCAATGCTTTTATTACCTTGAGACTGGATTACTGCAACGCGCTCTACATGGGGCTACCCTTGGTGTTGGTTCGGAAACTGCAGCTGGTGCAGAATGCGGTGACCTGTCTCTTAATGGGGACGGGCTGATGAGAGCATATAACACCGGTGCTTCGCTCTCTGCACTGGCTGCCGATAGGTTTCCAGGCTCAATTCAAGGTGTTGGTGTTGACATTTAAAGCCCTAAATGTCTTGGGCCCTGCCTATCTGCAGGACCGCCTCACCCTCCGAGTCCTGGAGCAGCCTCGGCGGTTGGCTGGGGGTGCCCTCCTCGGGGTTCCCTGGGTCTCTTGGGTGAGGAGGGCATTCTCTGTGGCTGTGCCACGGCTGTGGAACTTCCTCCCATTGGAGATCCACTTGGCTGCCGATTTCCCCTCTTTCCGCAGACAATGTAAGACCTGGCTGTTCCACCAGGCCTTTCCCGAGGGAGATGGGGTGGGTTGGGTTAGGGTTTTAACTGAAATTATTATGGTTATTTTAATGTTTTAATATATTGTGAGCCGCCCCGAGATGCCTGTGGCATGAGGGGGCAGCGTATAAATTGTAAAAATAAATAAATAAGATATATACAGACATGGAACGTGGCATCAACCATGGGAGGGAAGAGTGCTCAGCACCTTTGTAAAGAGTCAGCTTATTTAAATGTCTTGATCATGGATAGGGAACCTTTTCCCTCCTAGGGGCCACTTCAGAAATCAGTATAAGCTCCGGGAGCCACATAGAAGTAAAGGGTATAAGTGATGAAGGGTTGCATTCAGGAACAGGAGGGTCCAGATCACAGATCTGTGCCATAGATCTGTCCACTACCCTTGTAGAAGGCCCTCATCTCTGCTACCTTACCCTGAGCTCACTCTTTGTGCCAGGGGCAGGAACTGGAAGGGGCCAAATAAAAACTAGTCATGGGCCAGATTTGGTTTCCTGCCCCTGGTATAGATGTAGGGTGAGGCACCCAGCTAAGGTAAAAGCATTTTAGTGTTTGGGCAGGCTGTGAACAACTCCTCTCCAGCCAAAAACCAGAATAAGGCACTAAGAAAATCTCCGCTCAGAGGAATACATTAATATAGGATGGTGGGCAATCTCGTAGGCTCTGATCCTATGAAAATGAATGGGACTTGAGAACTTTGCGAATTGGAACCGAAGGCACCAATCCACAAGCCATTTGCTCCAGAGAGGACCCATTGTAGCCCTTACAGGAGCAAGAGGTTTGTGAATAGTGACTTTAGTTATCATTCCTTGGTTGTAGCTCTTGAGTTGTCAATTCATCTGTGACTCCTGAAAAACAAATGTGTGTTATCCTGTTCTCTATCACATCTGTATGTAATACAGATAGGTAAAAAACATTAATCAGCAATGTCCTGATGTTAAAAACACTTAGGTACATGCTTCACTTTATGCAAGGACTCAATTCAGCGGGACTACCCATATGCATATAGGTATGCTTGTATTTGCAGAATTAGTGACCAAGTCATATAGGTTACTGAATTATTACTAGCTAAAGCACATTGGGACAGGGATTACCTTTTAGTTATATGGGTTTGGGACTTAATGAAATGGGTCCTGATCCTTGCCTGGGATCCCTAGGGGGCTATCACAATGCAAAGACTAAATGCCAATCAAATGCAAAACTTAGACAGAGTCCTACAGTTGGAACTCAGATAAAATCATCAAGGACATCAGTGGCTTTGGGTCAGCAGAGCTGCAAGATTTAGTACTACAGTGAGTCATATTTACTGGTCAGGGATATCTATTTTTTAAATCCAAGACCCCAATTCTACTTCTTTTTTGTCATCAATTCAATGACAGCAAGAGCCAAACTACTCTGACTTTGAGGATAACACATACATAGCCTAGGGTTGCAGCAGATTGTTTTCGCAGATACATATCCAGTGGAACTATCCATTCCAATTCTGCTCCAATGAAACGGAGATCAGCCACAACCTGGTTCCCTTTTGTCGGAGACTTGTTTCAGTTATTCTGGTTTGTTTATTTTGGTGTTTAACTTTGACTATTGAGCATACCTAAAATGAAGCAAATGACTGAGCCAAAATAATTAAAATAACAAAATAAGCAGTTATCAAACTGGAATAACTGAAATAATGGATATGAGGAGGAAATCCATTGTGAAAACAAAAATGTATTGGATTTCCACATATAGTTCTGAAATACACGTAATTCTCGTGGATATGAAAATGAGAATCCATTTCAGGCCTAGAGCAGCTATGAAACATGAGATCCTACTTAAACAATACTGTAGAGTTGTGCAAATGAGAGATTCATGAGAGTTTCTTCAAGTAATATGCTTTCAATTAACACTAGAGCAAAACAGTGGACCACACCTCTCAATTTTTTTTAAAAAAAAAAGTTAACATAGAAACTTAATATTTCAACCAAATATGCAGCACAACCAAATATACCAGGAGATACTATTAAAATGAAGCAATTCTTATTTTCCAAGTGTAAAAGACTTCGACTGGTTTGATCAACTTCTTTATGACTCGCAGCAATCAGGGGCTATTTATAAGGAAACACATACCCACACAAGTTTAAATATGCGAAATTGCAATTATTTCAAACATTTAACAATTTCCAGTATCACGGTGGAAGATACAGCTGTGATATGTGGCATAATTGAGTGTTCATTTGCTCGCAAAGAAGCTCCCTTTTTTGATAATGGAGCTTAATTGAATATTTAAAGTATTTTAGAACTGACTGTAGATTACATGTTCGCAAAACTAATTACAAAAAAGAATAGAAAAAAGCTTTTTCTTTTTTAAAAAAAAGGTTCCCTGTGTCTTGTCTGAAAGCCATTACAAAATAATATTAGAACAATTTGAGGGCATTTCTGCAGAAGTTTTCAAATAAAAAAATCAAGACTAGTATAAATGTGAAAAAATAAAATAAAATGACCATTTTACAGAAAGAATGGTCAACAATAAAGCAAAGTATCCCAGCACCATTTTCAGATCACTGCATTGAAAGCGTATCCGGGGCTACAACTTACAACAGATAGAGGAATTTAGTCAGGCCTTGATCCAGTTAAACATCTAAGCAACACCATCATTAGCCTAGTCCCATTGCAGCCAGTGGGGCTATGCATGTTGTTAAATGTGTTGACCCATCAGGATTTTAAAAGAAGAAATCCTACAGTTTGTGTTCTCACAAAATGATGAAAGTACCCCTCATCCTGGTGGTACTTTACTGCTTGGTAAAGTTAGTGGAAACACTATAGGAAACCATGGGTTAGCAATCAATCCTTATTTATGCTAATCAGCCAGAATTGCCTGAATATTCACACATTGATTCAATTGGAGTAAATGTTCCATTCCCTTAGAAGTGCATGTGTGTGTAAACACCGCTCATGGTGTTCCCCACATTTTCTCTGAGGGTAGTGTTCTACGAGAACATGGATTACCACAGTTCCTTACTGGTACAACAGAATTTGTCTAAGGCCCTTTTCACACAGACACTCTAACACTGATAAAAATGGGTGTTACATTTTATTATACATGTTGCAAGACACCCATAGAACACACCTGAAGCCCTGAAACCTGTATAATAAAACATAGCACCCATTTTATCAGTGTTAGAGTGTGTGTGTGAAAAGGGTCTAAATGTGAGCCTTCTACGATGTCCAGCAGGGGGAGTGTCAGAAATTTAAAATCTCACGTGCCAAGCTCTGATGTTTTGCACCCTGGCCTGCCAAGTGTTACATGCCTTATATGACACTCCTGAATGCATCATTTTCCACAATCTGGTACAAATGACACCCATTAATATGGTCTTAAAGCTGTCAGAAAAGTTAAAAAACAATCCCCTGTCAGCTGACCTTGCTATGGAGATTTCCTACCCAAATTTGTTTTGTCGTCCTGTCTGAATTAAGAAACATGACACACCTTTGCTTCTCAAAGTTAGTTCCAAATAAAGGCTACGCGCTGCCAAATAAGCAGTGACAAATGGCGTTGGTGATGTACAGGAACAACTTGGGCACAACCTAGAGGCTGGAGACTATGGATAAATTTAGAGAGCCCTGGGGAAACCCACCCTCTTCCATGCTTGGCAGGAAGATAGGGAGAAAACTCACAGGCTGTTTTAAAGGCTGGTATGGAGCACACTATGTACTGAAGCAAAACCAGGGACCTGTGTTCACTCCTTTTTTAAATGGGGAAAACACAGTTAACATGGGTTCCTGGGCAAAACATCCCTCCCCAAACCTGGGCAAAACATCCCTCACACAGTACCTCTCCGCTTTCAGGAGAAAGCTTCTCACCTCCTGGCTTTGTCTCTTTAAGAGACATTCTCTTGTACCAACGTGAAAGCATTGCAGCAGAAAATGTCCTTATTAACCATAGCTTGCCTGATAAAATGATAAAATAGTCATTCACTGTGGCTTAAAAACCCTGAACACGCCAGCTGCTATTTGTCTCCCACAGAGAGACAAATTAGCATTCGACTGGAAAAATGGGTGATCTGACTTTGTTCAGTTCAGTATTGGTTAAAGGCAAAGAGGCTGGTGTGTTATGACAGCCTCCACTGACCGGAGACACTGTATGTTTCAAAGCTCAACTTTCACCATGTGACCCGCAGTTTGGAGCCGTCGGTATCGGGGCACGGCAGCTTAGGTTTAACATTTCTTGCACAAAAATAGCAGCCACGCCAGGTGCAATGTTTCCCGCCGTGTTTGGTTTCATTTGCTGAACACCCTGAATAAACCTGTCATGCCGTAAAACAGAGTGCAAATCAATGGTGGTTCTTCTTTTGCTTAAAAAGGAGCTCCTTTACCGTCAATGTGAATGTATTGTTTGAGTGCAGAGAAGTTACCTAGAAAAGTTATACAGTCAGTGCAAGATTTGTGCAAACTTCTCATCTGATTCAACATCCATATACACTTTAAACAGACAAGTGTTTTTCTCCTTCTCTGTGCTGCAAGAGGGTACAAAAAGCATAGATTAGAACACATCAGCACTAACAAACGGAAATGTATTCCCTGCTTTGAGTGGCTGATGCGCCTGATGTTTATAAAGAACTAATTGCCCAAACAAGTATTTATTGAACCCTTAAGTTTGCTGACACTATTGTGTTGCTTGCAAAGCACTGATCAGTGAACATACATAGCATGCTTACATGCTAAGCGCTTTAAAGCTCTTATAAAAGACTGAGAGGAAACAATGCAACTAAAAATGAAATTGTCTGGAAAGAACAGGGGTAGTTTATTTGTGAAATTTATACAAAAGAGTGAAATGAGGAGGACACACAAAGGTCTCCAAGCTGCAAACTCATGCAAATACCATGTCATGCTCAGCAGATTGTAATGTGAATCATGGAAAAAGAGGGGATCGGGAGAGGAATGCTTTCTTTTGCTGGGAAATAGAAGGCAAAACGGTGGTCTCTCTGCATAGTGGGTGTCTACTCATCTAAGCAATGCTCACGAGATGTGAATTTCTATAATAACAGAAATGCTTGTAAGCCACACTCAGAAGGTTTTCCTCAAAGCTGCCCCTTCTGTGACAAGTGACTGCAAGCTCTTGCTGTTTGTTGTACAACATTCTTAAAAAAGGAATAATAACAATTCTGCTCTCCCTATTTGGCCAGATAGCCCATTGAGACCAGCAGGGGTTCTGCACATGGCAGGCAGCCTAATTTCTGGGTCTGTGATGTGACTAGAAGATTAGTTGGTGGTTTTAAAGAAGGATGGTTGGTGGAGGTGATTCACTGCCAAAAAGATGCCCCTCAATTGGGCAGTGAAGAGACCAATACCAGCCCATTTGGGGAATACCATAGAACCCCATCTGTGATTGTAGGTCCAGATTTAGCCCATGCTGTATGCCAGCCTTACCAGCTTCCTCTGATTGCTGAGGCAGAAGGTGCAGATCGGCCTGGGTGCTGTCACAGGGCTGCTGCCCTGCAGGATGGGCTGGTACTGCAGACAAGGCTGCCCCACTGGTACCTGCTCTGCCACTGCTTCCTCAACCTGCTGCAGGAGCAGCATGTTGGCCAGATGTGAGATATAGCTGGAGGCCAGGCGCAGGGTCTCAATCTTGGAGAGCTTGCGATCCGCAGGCTCAGTAGGGATGAGGGTTCTGAGGGCACTGAAGGCTGTGTTCACGCTGTGGGTCCGATCCCTCTCCCGGGCATTGGCTGCTTGCCTTTGCTTGCTTAGCCCGCTCAGCCGGGCGCTCTTTCGTTTGCGTTTGCTTTGACCTCCGGTAGTGGGCAGGGACTTCCCCGAGCTGCTCTCGCTGCTGACGCTCTCCAGCTCTTCCAGGTCGGATGCAGCACCCCCGCTTGACTTCATGGTGATCCCTGCTGCCCCACAGCCCCATCACTTTTATGCACGGCAGCTGCCACATCGCCCCTGTTAGCAACAGCCGCTGATGCCCCAGTTCCCCTCCAGCAGCAGGGTCATTTTTTGAATGGTTGCTCCTTTTAGCCCGAGCAGATGGTCCCTCTGTAAATAAGGCAAGGAAGGTGGAGCTGCTGTCTCAGTGTTATTGGGCGGCCACTCCAGAGCCTCGCACCTGTTTCCCTTGTCATGTCTAAATGTGCACTCTGAGAACAGCCCCAGTGAACATCTTTGGGGAGAGGACTGCACATGTGCAATGGGGAAGTGAAGCATTTGCTTTGCCCTTACCCTGCCCTTTGCCCTCAGTTCCAGTGAGTGTTTTGCTTTCTCAAGTGGATTTAAGGGAATGTATCCACAGCCAAAGATTTTTTCTTCCCTCTGAAATCCAGTAAAGGGATCCTTCCCTGATTCAAGGTTGGCAGCCTGGAATATTTTAAAATCTGTGTCCATTGGGACCAAAATCCAGAGACTGGCAGAAAAATGGTGAGATATTAAAAATAAACTTGGACTACGGCACACAAGCCACTTTGGAAGGGTTCCACCATTGAAACCTTGCAAGCTTCATTGGGAGTGTTCCAGAACAAGTGGTTTGTGAATTGTGACCTTGCTCTTTTGGCTCCCAAGCCCTTGGTTTCCAGTTGTATGGGTGTGCTGACCTCTGTATCTGTGAGGACTAGAAACATATTTTTTTTTAAAAATGAAATCTAAAATTCTCACATGTTTTTTCACTTGTCTTGCAGTTTTAAGCTCTATGAAAATGCCCCCCAAAATACAAGAGTTGTAATAAAACCTCTGAGCTAATTTATCAAATTGGCACTTTAGTAGATCAGGGTGATTCTTTCCTCCCTTCTCATCCAGCTCAAAGGTTCTGGTAGCCAACCCATGGACTCCACAACTCACTCAGGTGGGAACAAGCACGTCACTATTTATTTATTTATAAATATTTTTTAGCTGCCCCCTCATGCATATGGCATCTCGGGGCGGCTTACAACAATACAATAAAATTCCATAAAAACAATATTTAAAGAACAACTTCATCAATAAATTAAAAAAACCATCCCATATCCACCCCCCACACACAACTACCCAATCCTCCCCTCCGAAGGTCTGGGCCAACAGCCAGGTCTTGCAGACTCGATGAAACGCCAGCAGACCTGGGGCCAGGCAGGCTTCCTCCGAGACGGAGTTCCAGAGTCGCGGCCTGGCCACCGAGAATGCCCTCTCCATTATAGCCCCCCATCTCACCCGGGGGACTTCCAAGAAGGCGCCCCCAGTGGACCGAAGGGATCGCTCTGAGGCATGGAGGATGAGGCAGTCCCTGAGGTATGAGGGACCCAGACCATGCAGGACTTTATAGATCAATACCAACACCTTGAATCTGGCTCGGTACGCTAGAGGTAGCCAGTGCAGAGCACGGAGCACTGGTGTTATGTGCTCCCGTCGTCCAGTCCTCATAAGGCGATGGGCCGCCGCAATCTGCACCAGCTGCAGCCTCCGAACCAGAAACAAGGGAAGCCCCACATAGAGCGCATTGCAGTAGTCCAGCCCGAGGTGATGAAGGCGTGGATAAGGGTGGCCAGATTGGGCCTGGAAATGTATGGGCACAGCCTCTGTACCAGATACAGCTGGCAGAAGGCGGTCTTAGCCACGGCCTCCACCTACCGATCCAGACGGAGACCCGAGTCCAACACCACCATCAGATTCCGAACCTGCTGGGCAATAGGAGGATGGACCCC